>JAEOAD010001219.1:7457500-7861576 GCA_036365145.1 Orientallactaga sibirica | reverse complement strand
ATTGCTGAATGCTTTACTGTATGAAATAGGGTACTTCATTTCTTGGAATGAGTTGCTTTCTTACGAAGAAGGTAGATTGTAGAAAGATCAATCTTTCCTCCTTTGTACAATCTACCAATTTGTACAATTACGTAGTATCGTTTCATTTCTAATGTACTTTTCTAAGACAAGATACACCTTCATTGCTGAATGTTGTACTTAATGAAATAGTCTAGTTCGGTTCTTAGAATGAGTTCCTTGCTTACGAAGAGGGTAGATTGTAGCAAGTTCAAAAATACCTCGTTTGTACAATGAAACAAGTTGTACAATTTAGTAGGTTCGTTTCATTTCTAATGTTGTTTGGTTAGAAAAGGAAGACCTTTATTGCTGACCACTGTAGTGTATGAAATAGGCTAGTTCAGTTCTTGGAATGAGTTGCTTTCTTTTGAAGAGGTTAGATTGCAGCAATTTCAAACTTTGCTCATTTGTACAATCTAACAAGTTGTACAATTTAGTCCATTCATTTCATTTCTAATGTTGTTTGGATAGAAAAGGAAGACCTTTATTGCTGACCGCTGTAGTGTATGAAATAGGCTAGTTCAGTTCTTGGAATGAGTTGCTTTCTTTCGAAGAAGTTAGGTTGCAGCAATTTCATACTTTGCTCATTTGTATAATCTAACAAATTATACAATTCTGTAGGTTCATCTCATTACTAATGTAGTTTGGTTAGAAAAGAAACACCTTCATTGCTGAACGCTATAAGGTATGAAATAGGCTAGTTCAGTTTTTGAAATGTGTTGCTTTCTTATGAAAAGGGTAGTTTGAATCAACTTCAAACTTTCTTCGTATGCACAATCTAACAAGTTGTACAATTTAGTACGTTCATTTCTAAGGTAGTTTGGTTAGAAAAGAAATACCTTCATTGCTGAACGCTGTAATTTATGAAATAGGCAGTTCAGTTCTTGAAATGAGTTGCTCTCATTCGAAGAGGGTAGTTTGCAGCAAGTTCATAGATTCCCCAGTTGTACAATCTAACAAGATGTACAATTTAGTAGGTTCATTTCATTTCTAATGTAGTTTGGTTAGAAAAGAAACACCTTCATTGCTGAATGCTGTACAGAATGAAATAGGCTTGTTCAGTTCTTGGAATGATTTGCTTTCTTACAAAGACGGTAGATTGCAGCAAGTTCAAAGTTTCCTCGTTTGTACAATCTAACAAGTTGTACAATTTAGTAGGTTCATTTCATTTCTAATGTAGTTTGGTTAGAAAAGAAACATCTTCATTGCTGAACGCTGTACTGTATGAAATAGGCTAGTTCAGTTCCTGGAATGAGTTGCTTTCTTACGAAGAGGGTAGATTGCAGCAAGTTCAAAGATACTTAATTTGTACAATCTAACAAATTGTACAATTTAGTATGTTTGTTTCGTATCTAATGTTGTTTGGTTAGCAAAGGAAGACCTTTATTGCTCAATGCTGTCCTGTATGAAATAGGCTAGTTCAGTTCTTGGAATTAGTTGCTTTCTTACAAAGAGGGTAGATTGCTCCAAGTTCAAACTTTCCTGTTGGTACAATCAAAAAAGTTGTACAATTTATACCTGGTTTTGACTTATTTCCCAGTTCCAGCAATGAGTTCCATACCACTGAGTGGATCTATTAGCCAAATCAAGAGCAGTTGGTTACCCACCATGGCTGATTGCCACTACTGCACATGTATGAGCATTACGTCAAGTTGTTTCCAGCTGGGTATCTTAGACTGCCAGTTGTTTGGACAGATGTCGGTCATTTTCCCCCAGTTGCTTGTAAGTTCTGGTACTAGACTAGCTAACTGTCTGGGGACTGACCCTCTTCCAGATTCTGAACATATCTCTTCGTGTTTGGTCTCACACACGTAAGCTGTCTTCAACAGTAGGGTCTTGCCATTAACCTTTGGTGGGTCACCAAGAACTCTGACAGAAGTCTGTCTATTTTGGGAAACCTTGTAGGTGTTTCAGATCAACAGCTCATTGTGGAAGTTCACCCCATGCTGGCACTGGGAGTTATAAGTCTGCACCTAGGAAGATGAGGGAAGAAAAAGATAATATAGAGGAGAAAGTGGAACTGGGAAATAAGTCAAAACCAGGTACAAAAAATGAGCTCAGTCTCCAAGATCAAGATACCACCAAATGTGGGCTAGAAGAGAGCCAACGCATATAAATTTCCCTCCAAAACATAGATGGTCATCCCTTCTACCTAGTACTAACTTTTCTCTGCGATGGAGAATTTGCTTATCTTTTTTCAGGTGGACATCGAACCTGAAGGGAGGATCAGCTAACCACACCTCACCAGGGCCCCAGCTGAAACCATAGAACAACGCAGGGGAAGGGCAAGAGTTCAGTATTCATGGCGATCATGACACCAGCAAAAGGCCGAAGGAGATAAACACAGAGAACATTCACCTCCAACTAAGCCAGAGATCCAGAGACACAGAGGCTCCCGAAACCGCATCACTGAAGCAGAACTAAAATGACCCCTATGTGGCTCAGGGAAACTTGCGGAAGAGGGGGCGGAAAGATTGTTAGAGCCATAGTTGGGGCATTATGCACAGAGACTGGGGACAACCCCCCAGAACTCTTAACCAACCTCACAATGCTTGACCCACATTCCCCATTGACAAGGGTCCCTTTGAAAGAGGGAGGACAGGGAGGAGGACAATGGATCCTTTACTATGAATGTAAAATCAAAATTATATAAATAAAAAATATATATATATTAAAAAAAAGTTGTACAATTTAGTAGGTTCATTTCAATTCTAATGTAGTTTGCTTAGAAAAGAAACACCTTCATGGCTGCACACTGTACTGTATGAAATAGGCTAGTTCAGATCTTAGAATTAGTTGCATTCTTACGAAGAGGTTAGACTGCAGCAAGTTCAACCTTTCCTCGTTTGTACAACCTAACAAGTTGTAAAATTTAGTAGGTTCATTTCATTTCTAATGTGGTTTGGTTAGAAAAGAAACACCTTCATTGCTGAACGCTATTCAGTATGAAATAGGCTAGTTCAGTTGTTGGAATGAGTTGGACTCATACAAAGAGGGTAGATTGCAACAAGTTCAAATTTTCCTCGCTTGTACAATCTAACAAGATGTACAATTTATTAGAGTCGTTTCATTTCTAATATGGTTTGGTTAGAAAAGAAACACCTTCATTGCTGAACGCTGTACTATATGAAATAGGCTAGTTCAGTTCTTGGAATGAGTTGCTTTCTTATGAAGAGGATAGATTGCAGCAAGTTCAAAGATACTTAATTTGTACAATCTAACAAATTGTACAATTTAGTAGTTTTGTTTCATTTCTAATGTTGCTTGGTTATAAAAGAAACACCTTCATTGCTGAATGCTATTCAGTATGAAATAGGCTAGTTCAGTTCTTGGAATGGGTTGCTCTAGTATGAAGATGGTTGATTGCAGCAAGTTCAAATTTTCCTCGCATGTGCAATCTAACAAGTACAATTTGTTAGAGTCGTTTCAATTCTAATGTAGTTTACTTAGAAAGGAAACACCTTCATTGCTGAATGCTGTACTGTATGAAATAAGCTAGTTCAGTTCTTGGAATGAGTTGCTCTCATACAAAGAGAGTAGATTGCAACAAGTTCAAACTTTCCTCGTTTGTATAATCTAACAATTTGTCCAATCTGGTAGGTTCGTTTCATTTCTAATGTAATTTGGTTAGAAAAGAAACACCTTCATTGCTGAACACTGTACTGTATGAAATAGGCAAGTTCAGTTCTTGGAATAAATTGCTGTCTTACGAAGACGGCATATTGCAGCAACTTCAATGATTCCTCATTTGTACAATCTAACAAGTTGTACAATTTAGTAGATACATTTCATTTCTAATGTAGTTATCTTTAGAAAGAAACACCTTTATTGCTGAACGCTCTCCTGTATGAAACAGGCTAGTTCAGTTTGTGCAATGACTTCCTTGTTTACAAAGATGGTACATTCCAGTAAGTTCAAACTTTCCTTGCTTGTACAATCTAACAAGTCATACAATTTAGTATGTTCATTTCATTTCTAATGTACTTTGGTTAGAAAAGAAACTTCTTCATTCCTGAACGCTGTATTGTATGAAATAGGCTAGTTCAGTTCTTGGAATGAGTTGCTTTCTTACAAAGAGCATAGATTGCAGAAAGCTCAAACTTTCCTCGTTTCTACAATATAACAAGTTGTACAATTTAGTAGGTCCATTTTATTTCTATTGTAGTTTGGTTGGAAAAGAAACACCTTCATTGCTGAATGCTGTACAGTATGAAATAGGCTAGTTCAGTTCTTGGGATGATTTGTCCTCGTACGAAGAGGGTAGATTACAGCAAGTTCAAACTTTCCTCATTTGTAGAATCTAACAAGTTGTCCAATCTGGTAGGTGTGTTTCCTTTCTAATGTAATATGCTTAGAAAAGAAACACCTTCAAACTGAACGCTGTACTGTATGAAATAGTCTAGTTCAGTTCTAAGAATGAGTTGTTTTCTTACCAAGTGTGTAGATTGCAGCAAGTTCAAAGATTCCTCATTTGTACAATCTAACAAGTTTTACAATTTAGTAGGTACGTTTCATTTCTAATGTAGTTATCTTTAGAAAGAAACACCTTCATTGCTGAACACTCTACTGTATGAAACAGGCTAGTTTAATTCGTGCAATGACAACCCTGTTTACAAAGATGGTACATTGGAGCAAGTTCAAACTTTCCTCCTTGTACAATCTAACAAGTTATACAATTTAGTATGTTCATTTCATTTCTAATGTATTTTGGTTAGAAAAGAAACAACTTCATTCCTGAACGCTGTACTATATGAATTAGGCTACTTCAGTCCTTGGAATGAGTTGCTTTCTAACAAAAAGCATAGATTGCAGCAAGTTCAAACTTTCCTTGGTTGTACAATCGAAGAAGTTGTACAATTTGGTACATTCATTTCATTTCTAATGTAGTTTGGTTAGAAAAGAAACACCTTCATTCCTGAACGCTGTAGTGTATGAAATAGGCTAGTTCAGTTCTTGGAATGGGTTGCTTCCTTACGAACAGTGTAGATTGCAGCAAGTTAAAACATTCCTCAGTTGTACAATCTAACAAGGTGTACAATTTAGTAGGTTTGATTCATTTCTAATGTACTTTTTTTAGCAAAGAAAGACCTTCATTGCTGAATGCTGTACTGTATGTAATAGGCTAGGTCAGTTCTTGGAATGAGTTGCTTTCTTAGGAGGTGTGTAAATTATAGCAAGTTCCAAGATTCCTCAGTTTTAAAATCTAACAAGTTGTACAATTTTGTAGGTTCAATTCATTTCTTATATACTTTGGTTCATAAAGAAAGAGGTTCATTGCCGAAGAATGTACTATATTTCATAGCCTAGTTCAGTTCTTGGAATGATTTGCTCTCTTACGAAGAGGGTAGATTGCAGCAAGTTCAAACTTTCCTGGTTTGTACAATCTAACAAGTTGTACAATTTCCTAGGTTTATTTCATTTCTAATGTAGTTTGGTTAGAAAAGAAACACCTTCATTGGTGAATGCTGAACTGTATGAGATAGGCTAGTTCAGTTCTTGGAATAGGTTGCTTTCTTAGGAAGACGGTAGATTGCAGCAAGTTCAGACTTCCACATTTCTACAATCTAACAAGTTGTACAATTTACTCAGTTCGTATCATTTCTAATGTAGTTTAGTTAGAAATGAAAGGCCTTCATTGCTGAATGCTGTATTGTATGAAATAGGCTAGTTCAGTTCTTGGAATGAGTTGCTCTCTTACGAAGAAGGGTGACTGCAGCAAGTTCAAACTTTCCATGTTTGTACAATCTAATAATTTGTTCAAGTTAGTAGGTTCATTTCATTTCTAAAGTAGTTTGGTTCAAAAAGAAAGACCTTCATTCCTGAACGCTGTACTGTATGAAATAGCCTAGTTAAGTTCTTGGAATGAGTTCCTTTCTTATGACGAGTGTAGATTGCAACAATTTCAAAAATTCCTCGTTTGTACAATATAACAAGTTGTACAATTTGGTAGGTTCATTTCATTTCTAATATACTTTGGTTAGAAAGGAACCACCTTCATTGCTGAATGCTGTACTGTATGGAATAGGCTAGTTCAGTTCTTGGAATGAGTTGCTCTCTTACAAAGAAGGTAGATTGCAGCAAGTTCAAACTTTCCACGTTTGTACAATTCAACAATTTGTACAATTTAGTAGGTACATTTCATTTCTAATGTACTTTGGTTAGAAAACAAACACCTTCATTCCTAATGCTGTACTGTATGTAATAGGCTAGTACAGGTCTTGGAATGAGTTGCTTTCTTACGAGGAGTGTAGATTGCAGCAAGGTCAAAGATTCCTCATTTGTACAATCTATCAAGTAGTACAATTTAGTAGGTTCATTTCATTTCTAATGTAGTATGGTTAGAAAAGGAACACCTTCATTACTGAATGCTATACTGTATGAAATAGACTAGTTCAGTTCTTGGAATAGGTTGCTTTGTTACGAAGATGGTAGATTGCAGCAAGTTGAAACTTTCCACGTTTTTACAATCTAATAAGTTGTACAATTTAGTAGGTTCGTTTCCTTTCTAATGTAGTTTGATTAGAAAAGAAAAACCTTCATTGTGAATTGCTGTACTGTATGAAATAGGCTAGGTCAGTTTCTGGAATGAATTGTTATCTTACGAGGAGTGTAAATTGCAGCAAGTTCCAAGATTACTCAGTTGTAAAATCTAACAAGTTGTACAATTTAGTAGGTTTTTTCATTTGTAACATAGTTTGGTTAGAAAAGAAAGACCTTCATTGCTGAACGCTGTACTGTATGAAATAGGCTACTTCAGTTTGAGGAATGAGGTGCTCTCTTAAGAAGGTAGATTGCAGCAACTTCAAAATTTCCTCCTTTGTACAATCTAACAAGTTGTATAATTTAGTAGGTTCATTTCATTTGTAATGCAGTTTGGTTAGAAAAGAAAGACCTTCATTGCTGAACACTGTACTGTATGAAATCGGGTAGGCCAGTTCCTGGAATGAGTTGATTTCTTAGGAGTAGTGTAAATTGCAGCAAGATCCAAGATTCCTCAGTTGTAAAATCTAACAAGTTGTACAATTTGGTAGGTTCAATTCATTTCTTATATACTTTGGTTCATAAAGAAAGAGGTTCATTGCTGACGCCTGTACTATATTTAATAGCCTAGTTCAGTTCTTGGAATGATTTGCTCTCTTACAAAGAGGGTAGATTGCAGCAAGTTCAAACTTTCCTCGTTTGTACAATCTAACAAGTTGTATAATTTACTAGGTTTATTTCATTTCTAATGTAGTTTGTTTAGAAAAGAAACACCTTCATTGATGAATGCTGAACTGTATGAGATAGGCTGGTTCAGTTCTTGGAATAGGTTGCTTTCTTAGGAAGACGGTAGATTGCAGCAACTTCAAACTTTCCACGTTTCTACAATCTAACAAGTTGTACAATGTATTCAGTTCGTTTAATTTCTAATGTAGTTTAGTTAGGAAAGAAAGGCCTTCATTGCTGAACGCTGTATTGTATGAATTAGGCTAGTTCAGTTCTTGGAATGAGTTGCTCTCTTACGAAGAGGAAAGATTGGAGCAAGTTCAAACTTTCCACGTTTATACAATCTAACAAGTTGTACAATTTATTCAGTTCATTTCATTTCTAATGGAATTGAGTTAGAAAAGAAAGACCTTCATTGCTGAATGCTGTATTGTATGAAATAGGCTAATTCAGTTCTCAAAATGAGTTGCTCTCTTACCAAGAAGGTAGATTGCACCAAGTTCAAAGTCTCCACATTTGTACAATCTAACAACTTGTAAAAGTTACTGGTTCTTTTCATTTCTAAAGTAGTTTGTTTAGAAAAGAAACACCTTCATTGCTGAACGCTGTACTGTATGAAATAGGCTACTTAAGTTCTTGGAATGCGTTTCTTTCTTACGACGAGTGTAGATTGCAGCAAGTTCAAAGATTCCTCGTTTGTATAATCTAACAAGTTGTACCATATAGTAGGTTTGTTTCATTTCTAATAGAGTTAGTTTAGAGAAGAAAGACCTTCATAGCTGAACGCTCTACTGTATGAAATAGGGTGGTTCAGTTCACGCAATGAGTTCCTTGTTTACAAAGAGGGTACATTGCAGCAAGTTCAAACTTTACTCATTTGTACAATCTAAAAAGCCGTACAACTTAGTAGGTTCATTTCATTTCTAATGTAGTTTGGTTAGAAAAGAAAAACCTTCATTGCTGAACGCTGTACTGTATGAAATAGGCTAGTTCAGTTCTTGGAATGAGTTGCTTTCTTACGAAGACGGTACATTGCAGCAAGTTCAAACTTTCCACGTTTGTACAATATAACAAGTGTACATTTTAGTAGGTTCGTTTCATTTCTATTGTACTTTCATTAGAAAAGAAAGACTTTCATTTCTGAACGCTATACTATATGAAATAGCCTAGTTCAGTTCTTGGAATGAGTTGCTCTCTTACGAAGAGGGTAGATTGCAGCAAGTTCAAACTTTCCTCGTTGGTAAAATCTAACAAGTTGTACAATTCAGTAGGTTTGTTTCATTTCTAATGTTGTTTGGATAGAAAAGAAACACCTTCATTGCTGATCGCTGTACTGTATGTGTAGCAGCAGCTTCAGGTTCACTGAGATGAACTTCCAGACCAAGCACAGTTATGGAGGAAGGGATGTTTATTTATTGAAGCTTACAGATCCAGGTGAAGTTCCATAAAGGCAGGAGAAGCGACCTGCTCTCCACAGTGCCAAGCATAGAGAGCAAATCCAAGTCAGCCACCACAGCACACAGAGCAAAACTACAGCCAAAAGGTCACACAGCACACTTCAGGAACTCCTGCTAGGCACATTTGCATATCTTTACAATGGAATCTCAAACCCACACCATTAACACCTTAAGACTGGCCCCCAGTGGCATTGCCTCTAGCAAGGTGATTGCAGATGCAAACTTTCACTAATAAAACACTGAATATATTGGGGGACATATATTCAAACTACCACATTATGCCCTGGCCCCCAATATATTTAGCTCCTGGCCCCCAATAGATTTATAACTATCACACATTGTAAATTGTACTCAGTCCAATTTCAAAGTTTCTCACAGTCTTGATCAACTTAAGATAGTGAGTCCTGTAAAATCAAACAAGTTAAATACCTTCAACATGTAAAGGCACAGAGTAAACCTTTTTAACTGGTATAAGGCATAGCAAGGAGAGACTAGAACAATGCAAACTCAACTACCATCAGCCGTCATTAAACTTCTGCAGTTCAAGTTCAATATAACCAGAGACTGACAGTCTCCAGGTTTTCCAATTCTGCCCCTCCAGCTAGGCAGAGTTGCCAGGGAAAACTTCGATCCCAGGCCAACACTGCACTACATGGGAGTCCTCGCATAGTCCTGGTATATCCAAAACATCTTCAGGTCTCCATGCAAACCACGGTCCATCTTCCAAAAGGCTCTTCCAGCCTATTCCTGAGGGTCTTCATGCCCTGCCTCATGCCACATCTCAGCAGCAGCTCCTGGAACCGTGTGCAATTCATGACTACTCCATGCATTTTTCATGCTTCCAAAACTAATACCAGGTGTGCAGGACACAGCCATATTCTTAATCCAGGAACAAAATAAATAATAGCCTTGAAAAGCAGGTTCCTTCTCCAGTCAACTCTTTCCAAAGAGTTTGCATTTCTGACAGTCTTTCCTCAGGCATCCTCTCCATTGTTTTAATGTAAAGTAGTCGTCAGGCCACCTTCCTTCCACCTTCCTTAAGATTGCTATTGTGTTGACAATAGCAGCTCCAGTAACCTAGAACCAGTTTCAGTGCCTCTAATTTTAACTTGCTTGAGGTTTTCTAGCTTAAAATCTTAAAATCTCAGTCCGATATCTTTAGCCAAGCACATCAGTCCATTACAAATTTAACCTTCATCAAACTTTCTGGGCCTGGATAGCGGAATGTAGCCATCCCTTATGCCAGTAGCCCAGTTCTGACAAAGTCCTCTGCAGTCTTTCCTTCCCCTTAGAAAGCTCATAAGCCAAGCCTCGAAGTTCAATACAGTGTGCACTTAGAATTCTCAAACTCTCA
The DNA here is from genome assembly GCA_036365145.1 of Orientallactaga sibirica. Lineage (NCBI taxonomy): Eukaryota > Metazoa > Chordata > Mammalia > Rodentia > Dipodidae > Orientallactaga > Orientallactaga sibirica. The sequence goes on along the minus strand of JAEOAD010001219.1, from coordinate 7,851,502 downwards.
TCAGAATAGTCCGTAAAACTTGGCTTACCACTCCAGAAGGCACCTTCAGTTCCAAGCACCAAATCCATGCCCATTCCTCCAAAACAAAAGTTCCAAAAGATGAATATCCACACGATCAGGTTCATCTCACCCCACACTCCTTGGTATCACTTTACTGTAGCAGACAGCTTCAGGTTCGCTGAGATGAACTTCCAGACCAGGCACAGTCATGGAGGAAGGGATATTTATTTATTGAAGCTTACAGATCCAGGTGAAGTTCCAAAAAGGTAGGAGAAGCGACCTACTCTCCACAGGGCCAAGCAGAGAGAGCAAAGCCAAGCCAGCCACCACAGCACACAGAGCAAAACTACAGCCAAAAGGTCACACAGCATACTTCAGGAACTCCTGCTAGGCACATTTGCATATCTTTACAATGGAATCTCAAACCCACACCATTAACACCTTAAGATTGGCCCCCAGTGACATTGCCTCTAGCAAGGTGATTGCAGATGCAAACTATAACTAGTAAAACACTGAAGATATTGGGGGACATATATTCAAACTACCACAGTATGCAATAGGCTAGTTCAGTTCGTGCAATGAGGTCATTTCTTACGAAGATGGTACGTTGCAGGAAGTTCAAACTTTCTTTGTTTGTACAATCTAAAAAGACATACAAGTTAGTAGGTTTGTTTCATCGCTAATGTAGTTTGGTTAGAAAAGACACACCTTCATTGCAGTGCGCTTTACTGTATGAAATAGGCTATTTCAGTTCATGGAATGAGATGCTTTCTTACGAAGACGATAGATTGCAGCAAGTTCAAACTTTCCACGTTTCTACAATCTAACAAGTTGTACAATTTAGTAGGTTCGTTTCATTTCTAATGTAGTATGGTGAGAAAAGAAAGACCTTCATTCCTGAATGCTGTACTGTATGAAATAGGGTAGTTCAGTTCTGGGAATGAGTTGCTCCCTTACAAAGAGGGTAGATTACAGACAGTTCAAAGTTTCCTCGTTTGTACAATCTAACAAGTTGTACAATTTATTTGTTTCATTTCTTTTCTAATGTAGTTTGGTTAGAAAAGAAAGTCTTCCATTGCTGAACGCTGTACTGTATGAAATAGGCTAGTTCAGTTCTTAGAATGAGTTGCTCTGTTACGAAGACGATAGATTGCTGCCAGTTCAAACTTTCCACGTTTTTACAATCTAACAACTTGTACAATTTAGTAGGTTCATTTCATTTCTCATGTAGTTTGGTTAGAAAAGTCAGACCTTCATTCCTGAATGCTGTACTGTATGAAATAGGCTAGTTCAGTACTTGGAATGAGTTGTTATCTTTAGAAGACGGTAGATTTCTGCCATTTCAAACTTTCTATGTTTGTACAATCTAACAACTTGTACAATTTAATAGGTTCATTTCATGTCTAAAGTAGTTTGGTTAGAAAAGAAAGACCTTCATTCCTGAACGCTTGTATTGTATGAAATAGGCTAGTTCAGTTCTTGGAATGAGTTGCTATCTTAAGAAGACTTTAGATTGCTGCCAGTTCAAACTTTCCACGTTTGTACAATCTAAAAAGTTGTACAATTTAATAGGTTCATATCATTTCTAATATAGTTTGGTAGGAAAGAAAGACCTTCATTCCTGAACGCTGTATTTTATGAAATAGGCTAGTTCAGTTATTGGAATGAGTAGCTCTCTTACGAAGAGGGAAGATTGGAGCAAGTTCAAACTTTCTACCTTTGTACAATCTAAGAAGTTGTACAATTTAGTAGGTTCATTTCATTTGTAATGTACTTTGGTTAGAAAAGAAAGACCTTCATTTCTGAATGCTGTACTGTATGAAATAGGCTAGTTCCGCTCCTGAATGAGTTGCTTTCTTACAAGGACTGTAGATTGCAACAAGGTCAAAGATTCTTCAGTTGTACAATCTAACAAGTTGTACAATTTGGTAGGTTTGATTCATTTCTTATATACATTGGTTAGATAAGAAAGAGGTTCATTGCTGAAGGCTGTACTGTACTTAATAGCCTAGTTCCATTCTGGAATGAGTTGCTCTCTGATGAAGAGTGTAGATTGCAGCAAGTTCAAACTTTCCTCGTTGTACAATCTAACAAGTTGTACAATTTAATCCGTTCATTTCATTTCTATTGTAGTTTGGTTAGAAAAGAAAGGCCTTCATACCTGAACGCTGTACTGTATGAAATACGCTAGTTCACTTTGTGGAATGAGTTGCTCTCTTACGAAAAGGGTAGATTGTAGCCAGTTCAAACTTTCCTCGTTTGTACAATCTATCAAGTTGTACAATTTATTCCATTCATTTCATTTCTAGTATAGTTTGGTTAGAAAATAAACACCTTCATTGCTGAATGCTGTACTGTATGAAATTGGCTAGTTCAGTTCTTGGAATGAGTTGCTCTCTTACAAAGAAGGTAGATTGCAGCAAGTTCAAACTTTCCTCGTCTGTACAATTCAACAATTTTTACAATTTAGTAGGTTCATTTCATTTCTAATGTACTTTGGTTAGAAAACAAACACCTTCATTCCTGAATGCTGTACTGTATGAAATAGGCTAATTCAGTTCGTGGAATGAGTTGCTTTCTTACGAAGACGGTAGATTGCAGCAAGTTCCAACTTTCCACATTTGTACAATCTAACAAGTTGTATAATTTCGTAGGTTCCTTTAATTTCTAATGTACTTTCGTTAAAAAAGAAAGACCTTCATTCCCAAATGCTGTACCATATGAAATAGCCTAGTTGAGTTCTTGGAGTGAGTTGCTCTCTTACGAAGAGGGTAGATTGAAGCCAGTTCAAACTTTCCTCATTTGTAGAATCTCATAAGTTGTACAATTTATTACATTCATTTCATTTGTAATGTAGTTTGGTTAGAAAAGAAACACCTTCATTGCTGAAAGCTCTACTGTATGAAATAGGCTAGTTCAGTTAAGGGAATGAGTTGCTTTCTTACGAAGATGGTTGATTGCAGCAAGTTCAAACTTTCCAAGTTTGTACAATCTATCAGGGTGTACAATTTAGGAAGTTCGTTTCCTTTCCAATGTAGTTTGGTTAGAAAAGAAAGTCCTTCACTGGTGAACGCTGTACTGTATGAAATATGCCAGTTCAATTCTTGGAATGAGTAGCTGTCTTCGAAGAGTGTAGACTACAGCAAGTTCTAACTTTCCACGTTTGTACAATCTTACAAGTTGTACAATTTAGTAGGTTCATTTCATTTGTGTTGTAGTTTGGTTAGAAAAGAAACACCTTCCTTCCTGAACGCTGAACTGTATGATATAGGCTAGTTCAGTTCTTGGAATGTGTTGCTTTCTTACGAGGAGTGTAGATTGCAGCAAGTTCAAAGATTCCTCCTTTGTACAATTTAACAAGTTGTACAATTTATTTATTTATTTATTTATTTATTTATTTATTTATTTTTTTTTTTTTTGGTTTTTCGAGGTATGGTCTCACTCTGGCCCAGGCTGACCTGGAATTAACTATGTAGTCTCAGGGTGGCCTTGAACTCATGGCGATCCTCCTACCTCTGCCTCCCGAGTGCTGGGATTAAAGGCGTGCGCCACCACACCCGGCTAAGTTGTACAATTTAGTAGTATCATTTCATTTCTAATGTAGTTTGTATAGAAAAGAAAGACCTTCATTGCTGAAGGCTGTAATGTATGAAATAGGCTAGTTCCGTTCCTGCATGAGTTGCTTTCTTACGAGGAGTGTAGATTGCAGAAAGGTCAAAGATTCCTCAGTTGTACAATCTAACATGTTCTACAATTTGGTAGGTTTGATTCATTTCTTATATACTTTGGTTAGAAAAGAAAGACGTTCATTGCTGAAGGCTGTACTATACTTAATAGCCTAGTTCAGTTCTTGGAATGAGTTGCTGTCTTACAAAGATGGTATATTACGGCAAGTTCAAACGTTCCACGTTTGTACAATCTAACAAGTTGTACAATTTAGTAGGTTCATTTCATTTCTAAAGTAGTTTGGTTAGAAAAGAAAGACCTTCATTCCTGAATGCTGTACTGTATGAAATAGTCTAGTTCAGTTGTTGGAATGAGTTGCTATCTTGATAAGACGGTAGATTGCTGCCAGTTCACACTTTCCACGTTTGTAAAAATCTAACAAGTTGTACAATTTAGTAGGTTCATTTCATTTCTAAAGTAGTTTGGTTAGAAAAGAAAGACCTTCATTCCTCAACGCTGTACTGTATGAAATAGGCTAATTCAGTTTTTGTAATGAGTTGCTTTCTTATGAGGAGTGTAGATTGCAGCAAGTTCCAAGATTCCTCGTTTGTACAATCTAACAAGTTGCATAATTTAGTAGGTTCATTTAATTTCTAATGTGGTTTGGTTAGAAAAGAAAGACCTTCATTGCTGAACGCTGTACTATATGAAATAGGCTAGTTCAGTTCTTTGAAAGAGTTGCTTTCTTATGAAGAAGGTAGGTTTCAGCTAGTCCAAACTTTCAACCTTTGTACAATCTAACAAGTTGTACAATTTAGTAGGTTCGTTTCATTTGTAATGTAGTTTGCTTAGAAAAGAAAGACCTTCACTGATGAACGCTGTACTGTATGAACTAGTCTAGTTCAGTTCTTGGGATGAGTTTGTTTCTTACGAGGAGTGTAGATTCCAGCAAGCTGAAAGATTTTTCAGTTGTACAATCTAACAAGTTGTATAATTTGGTTTTTTGATTCATTTCTTATATACTTTGGTTAGAAAAGAAACACGTTCATTGCTGAAGCCTGTACTATACTTAATGGCCTAGTTCAGTTCTTGGAATGAGTTGCTCTCTTACGAAGAGGGTAGATTGCAGCAAGTTCAAACTTTCCATATTTGTACAATCTAACAAGTTGTACAATGCAGTAGGTTGGTGTCATTTGTCATGTACTTTGGTTAGAAAAGAAAGACCTTCATTCCTGAATGCTGTGCTGTATGAAATAGGCTAGGTCAGTTCTTGGAATGAGTTGCTATCTTACAAAGAGGGTAGTTTGCAGCAAGTTCAAACCTTCCATATTTGTACTATCTAAGAAGTTTTACAATTCAGTAGGTTCATTTCATTTGTAATGTAGTTTGGTTAAAAAAGAAAGACCTTCATTGCTGAACCCTGTACTTTATGAAATAGGCTAGTTCAGTTCTTGGAATGAGTTTCCTTATATGAGGACTGTAGATTGAAGGAAGGTGAAAGATTTCTCACTTGTAGAAACTAGCAAGTTGTACAATTTGGTAGGATTGATTCATTTCTTATATACTTTGGTTAGAAAAGAAAGACTTTCATTGCTGAAGGCTTTACTATACTTAATAACCTAGTTCAGTTCTTGGAATGAGTTGCTCTCTTACGAACAGGGTAGATTGCAGCAAGTTCAAATTTTCCTCATTTGCACCATCTAACAAGTTGTACAATTTAGTGGGTTTATTTCATTTCTAATCTAGTTTGGTTAGAAAAGAAAGACCTTTATTGCTGAACACGGTACTGTATGAAATACCTCGTTCAGTTCTTGGAATGAGTTGCTCTCTTACAAAGAGGGTAGATTGCAGCCAGTTCAAACTTTCCTCGTTTGTACAATCTAACAAGTTGTACAATTTATTCCATTCATTTCATTTCCAATATAGTTTGGTTAGAAAAGAAACACATTCATTGCTGAATGCTGTACTGTATGAAATAGGCTACCTCAGTTCTTGGAATGAGTTGCTCTCTTATGAAGACGGTAGATTACAGCAATTTCAAACTTTCCACGTTTGTACAATTCAACAATTTGTACAATGTAGTAGGTTCATTTCATTTCTAATATACTTTGGTTAGAAAACAGACATGTAAATTTCTGAACGCTGTACTGTATGAAATGGGCTAGTACAGTTCTTGGAATGAGTTGCTTTCTTACGAGGAGTGTAGATTGCAGCAAGTTCAAAGATCCCTCATTTGTACAATCTAACAAGTTATACAATTTAGTAGGTTCGTTTCATTTCTAATGTAGTTGGGTTAGAAAAGAAAAACCTTCAGTGCTGAATGCTGTACTGTATCAAATAGGCTAGTTCAGTTCATGGAATGAGTTGCTTTCTTATGACGACGGTAGAATGCAGCAAGTTCAAACTTTCCACATTTGTACAATCTAATATGTTGAATAATTTGGTAGGTTCATTTTATTTCTAATGTACTTTCGTTACAAAAGAAAGACCTTCATTCTGGAGCACTGTACTATATGAAATAGCCTAGTTGGGTTCTTGGAATGAGTTGCTCTCTTACGAAGAGGGTAGATTGCAGACAGTTCAAATTTTCCTCATTTGTAGAATCTAACAAGTTGTACAATTTACTACATTCGTTTCATTTCAAATGTAGTTTGGTTAGAAACTAAACACCTTCATTGCTGAATGCTGTACTGTATGAAATACGCTAGGTCAGTTCTTGGAATGAGTTGCTTTCTTACGAACATGGTAAATTGCTGCCAGTTCAAACTTTCCACGTTTCTACAATCTAACAAGTTGTACAATTTAATAGGTGTGTTTCATTTCTAAAGTAGTTTGGTTAGGAAAGAAAGACCTTCATTCCTGAACGCTGTACTGTATGAAATGGGCTAGTTCAGTTCTTGTAATGAGTTGCTTTCTTACGAGGAGTGTAGATTGCAGCAAGTTCAAAGATTCCTCGTTTGTACAATCTAACAAGTTGTACAATTTAGTAGGTTCATTTCACTTCTAATGTGGTTTGGTTGGAAAAGGAAGACTTTCATTGCTGAACGCTGTACTGTATGAAATGAAAGCTTTCAAAGTTCATGTGAATTTGGTTTCAATCTAACAAGTTGTACAGTTAATGGAAAAGAGACTTTCATTGCTGAACGCTGTACTGTATGAAATAGACTAGTTCAGTTAATGGAAAGAGTTGCTTCCTTACGAAGAAGATAGATTGCAGCAAGGTCAAAGATCCCTCAGTTGTAAAATCTAACAAGTTGTACAATTTGGTAGGTTTAATTCATTTCTTATATACTTTGGTTAGAAAAGAAAGACATTCATTGCCGAGTGCTGTACTATATGAAATAGCCTAGTTGAGTTCTTGGAATGAGTTGCTCTCTTACGAAGAGTGTAGATTGCAGCCAGTTCAAACTTTCCTCATTTGTAGAATCTAACAAGTTGTACAATTTACTACATTCGTTTCATTTCTAATGTAGTTTGGTTAGAAAAGAAACACCTTCATTGCTGAAGGCTCTACTCTATGAAATAGGCTAGTTCAGTTCATGGAATGAGTTGCTTTCTTACGAAGAGGGTAGATTTCAGCAAGTTCAAACTTTCCACCTTTGTACAATCTAACAAGTTGTACAATTTAGTAGGTTCGTGTATTTTCCAATGTAGTTTGGTTAGAAAAGAAAGACCTTCATTGCTCTACACTGTACTGTTTGAAATAGATCAGTTCAGTTCTTAGAATGAGTATCTCTCTTATAAAGAGGGTAGATTGCAGCAAGTTCTAACTTTCCACGTGTGTACAAGCTCACAATTTGTACAATTCAGAAGGTTCGTGTCATTTCTAATGTACTTTGGTTAGAAAAGAAACACCTTCTTTCCTGAACGCTGTATTGTGTGAAATAGGCTTGTTCAGTTCTTGGAATGAGTTGCTCTCTTGCAAAGACGGTAGATTGCAGCCAGTTAAACTTTCCACGTTTGTACAATCTATCAAGTTCTACAATTTAGTAGGCTCATTTCATTTCTAAAGTTGTTTGGTTAGAAAAGAAAGACCTTCATTCCTAAATGCTGTACTGTATGAAATAGGCAAGTTCAGTTCTTGGAATGAGTTGCTATCTTAAGAAGATGGTAGATTGCTGCCAGTTCAAACTTTCCACGTTTATACAACCTAACAAGTTGTACAATTTAATAGGTTCGTATAATTTCTAATGTAGTTTGGTTTTAAAAGAAAGACCTTCATTTCTGAATGCTGTAGTGTATGAAATTGGCTAGTTCAGTTATTGGAATGAGTAGCTCTCTTGCGAAGAGGGTAAATTGCAGCAAGTATAAACTTTCCTCGTTTGTACAATCTATCAAGTTGTATATTTTATTGGTTCATTTCCTTTCTAATGTACAATCTAACAAGTTGTACAATTTAGTAAGTTTGTTTCATTTCTAAACTAGTTTGGTTAGAAAAGAAAGACCTTCATTCCGAACGCTGTACTGTATGAAATAGGCTAGTTCATTTCTTTGAATGAGTTGCTCTCTTACAAAGAGGGTAGATTGCAGCAAGTTCTAACTTTCCACGTTTGTACAAGCTTACAAGTTGTACAACTTAGTAGATTCCTTTAATTTGTAATGTAATTTTCTTTGCAAAGAAACACCTTCATTGCTGAATGCTCTACTTTATGAAACAGGCTAGTTCAGTTTGTGGATGTGTTGCTTTCTTACGAAGTCCGAAGATTGCAGCAAGTTCAAACTTTCCACGTTTGTAAAATCTAACAAGTTTTACAAGTTAGTTGGTTTGTTTCATTTCTAATGTAGTTTGGTAAGAAAAGGAAGACCTTCATTCCTGAACACTGTACTGTATGAAATTGGCTACTTCAGTTCTTGGAATGATTAGCTATCTTACGAACAGGGTAGATTGCAGCAAGTTCATACTTTACTCTTTTGTACAATCCAACTATTTGTACATTTTATTTGGTTCGTTTCATTGCTAATGTACTTTGGGTAGAAAACAAACACCTTCATTCCTGAATGTTGTCCTGTATGAAATAGGCTAGTTCAGTTCTTGGAATGAGTTGCTTTCTTACGAGGAGTGTAGATTGCAGCAAGTTCAAAGATTCCTCATTTGTACATTCTAACAAGTTGTACAATTTAGTAGGTTCGTTTCATTTTTAATGTAGTTAATTAGAAAAGAAAGACCTTCAATGCTGAATGCTGTACTGTATGAAATAGGCTATTCCCGTTCCTGAATTAGTTGCTTTCTTACGAGGAGGGTAGATTGCAGCAAGGTCAAAGTTTCCTCAGTTGTACAATCTAACAAGTTGTAAAATTTGTTAGGTTTGATTCATTTCTTATATACTTTGTTTAGGAAAGAAACGTTCATTGCTGAAGTCTATACTATACTTTATAGCCTAGTTCAGTTCTTGGAATGAGTTGCTCTCTTACCAAGAGGGTAGATTGCAGCCAGTTCAAACTTTCCTCGTTTGGACTATCTAACAAGTTGTACTATTTAGTGGGTTCATTTCATTTCTAATGTAGTTTGGTTAGAAAAGAAACACCTTCATAACTGAACACTGTACTGTATGAAATAGGATAGTTCAGTTCTTGGAATAAGTTGCTCTCTTACGAAGAGGGTAGATTGCAGCCAGTTCAAACTTTCCTTGTTTGTAAAATCCAACAAGTTGTACAATTTATTCCATTCGTTTCATTTCTAATATAGTTTGGTTAGAAAATAAACACCTTCATTGCTAAATGCTGTACTGTATGAAATAGGCTAGTTCAGTTCTTGGAATGAGTTGCTCTCTTCCGAAGAAGTTAGATTGCAGCAAGTTCCAATTTTCCACATTTGTACAATTCAACAATTTCTTCAATTTAGTAGTTTCATTTCATTTCTAATGTACTTTGGTTAGAAAACAAACACCTTCATTCCTGAACACTGTACTGTATGAAATAGGCTAGTACAGTTCTTGGAATGAGTTGATTTCTTCCGAGGAGTGTAGATTGCAGCAAGTTCAAATATTCCACATTTGTACAATCTAACAAATTGTCCAATTAAGTAGGGTCGTTTCATCTCTAATGTAGTTTGGTTGTAAAAGAAACATCTTCATTGCTGAATGTTGTACTGTATGAAATAGGCTAGTTCAGTTCTAGGAATAGGTTGCTTTCTTACGAAGATGATAGATTGCAGCAAGTTGAAACTTTCCACGTTTGTACAATCTAATAAGTTGTACAATTTGGTAGGTTCATTTCCTTTCTAATGTAGTTTGGTTATACAAGAAAGACCTTCATTGCTGAACGCTGTACTGTATGAAATAAGCTAGTTCAGTTCGAGGAATGAGGTGCTCTCTTACGCAGAGTGTAGATTGCAGCAATTTCAAACTTTCCTCGTTTGTACAATCTAACAAGTTGTACAATTTAGTAGGTTCATTTCATTTGTAATGTAGTTTGGTTCGAAAAGAAAGACCTTCATTTCTGAATGCTGTACTGTATGAAATAGGCGAGGTCAGATCCTGGAATGAGTTGCTTTTTAAGAGGAGTATAGCCGGGCGTGCTGGTTCACGCCTTTAATCCCAGCACTTGGGAGGCAGAGGTAGGAGGATCACAGAGAGTTCGAGGCCACCCTGAGACTACATAGTGAATTCCAGGTTAGCCTTAGCCAGAGTGAGACCCTACCTCGAAAAACCAAAAAAAAAAAAAAAAAAAAAAAAAAAAAAAAAAAAAAAAAAAAAAAAAAAAAAAGAAGAAGAAGACTGTAAATTGCAGCAAATTCCAAAATTCCACAGTTTTAAAATCTAACAAGTTGTACAATTTGGTAGTTTCAATTCATTTCTTATATACTTTGGTTCATGAAGAAAGAGGTTCATTGCTGAAGGCTGTACTATATTTATTAGCCTAGTTCAGTTCTTGTAACAATTTGCTTTCTTACTAAGACAGTAGACTGCAGCAAGTTCAAACTTTCCCCGTTTGTACAATCTAACAAGTTGTACAATTTACTAGGTTTATTTCATTTCTAATGTAATTTGGTTAGAGAAGAAACACCTTCGTTGCTGAATGCCGAACTGTATGAGATAGTCTAGTTCAGTTCTTGGAATAGGTTGCTTTCTTACAAAGATGGTAGATTGCAGCCAGTTCAAACTTTCCACGTTTCTACAATCTAACAAGTTGTACACTTTAGTAGGTTCATTTCATTTCTAATGTCGTTTGGTTAGAAAAGAAAGACCTTCATGGCTGAACACTGTACTTTATGAAATCAGCCACTGCAGTTCTTGGAATGAGTTGCTGTCTTACGAAGAGGGTAGATTGCAGCAATTTCAAAGTTTCCTCATTTGTACAATCTAACAATTTGTACAATTTAATAGGTTCATTTCATTTCTAATGTAGTTTTTTTTTTTTTTTTTTTTTTTTGGAAAGAAACACCTTCATTGCTGAATGCTCTGCTGTATGAAATAGGCTAGTTCAATTCTTGCAATGAGTTCCTTGTTTACGAAGAGGGTACATTGCAGCAAGTTCTAACTTTCCTCTTTCGACAATCTAAAAAGACATCCAATTTAGTAGGTTCATTTCATTTCTAATGTAGTTTGGTTATAAAAGAAAGACCTTCATTGCTGAACGATGTACTGTATGAAATAGGCTAGTTCAGTTCTTGGAATGATTTGCTTTTTTACGAAGAGGGTAGTTTGCTGCAAGTTCAGACTTTCCTCGTTTTTACAATCCAAAAGTTGTACAATTTAGTGTCTTAGTTTCATTTCTAATGTAGTTATTAAGAAAAGAAACATATTCATTGCCGAACACTGTACTGTGCAATACAAGCCTGTTCAGCTCTAGGAATGTCTTGCTTTCCTACGAATAATGTAGATCACAGCAGGTTCAAACTTCATTCGTTTGTACAATGTAAAAAGTTGTACAATTTGGTAACTTCGTTTCATTTCTAATGTAGTTTGGCAACGAAAGAAACATCTTCATTGCCGAATACTGTACTGTGCGAAATAAGCCTGTTCAGCTCTAGGAATGAGTTGCTTTCGTACGAACACGGAAGATCACAGCAAGTTCAAACTTTCCTCGTTTATACAATGTAACAAGTTGTACAATTTAGTAACTTCATTTCATTTCTAATGCAGTTTGGTAAGAAAAGAAACATCTTCATTGCCGAACACAGTGCTGTGCCAAACAAGCTTGTTCAGCTCTAGAAATGAGCTGATTTTTTATGAAGAGTGTAGATCACAACAAGTTCAAACTTCATTCGTTTGCACAATCCAAGTTGTACAATTTAATAACTTCTTTTCATTTCTATTGTAGTTTGGTAGGAAAAGAAACATCTTCATTTCAGAACACTGTCCTGTGCGAAATAAGCTTGTTCAGCTCTAGGAATGAGGTGCTTTCCAACAAAGAGTGTCAAATTGTACAATTTAGTAGCTTCATTTCATTTCTAATGTAGTTTGGTAAGAAAAGAAACATCTTCATTGCCGAACACTGTACTGTGCAAAATAAGCCTGTTCACCTCTAGGAATGAGTTGCTTTCGTGCGAATACAGGAGATCACAGAAAGTTCAAACTTTCCTCGTTTGTACAATCTAACAAGTTGTACAATTTAGTAACTTTGTTTCATTTCTAATGTAGTTTGTTCAGAAAAGAAACATCTTCATTGCCAAACACAGTACTGTGTGAAATAAGTTGTTGAGCTCTAGGAATGATGTGCTTTCCTATGAAAAGCGTAGATCAGAGCAAATTCAAACTTCATTTGTTTGTACAATCCAACAAGTTATACAATTTTGTAGCTTTGTTTCATTTCTAATGTAGTTTGGTATGTAAAGAAACGTGTTCATTGCTGAGCACTGTACTGTGCGAAATAAGTTTGTTCAGCCCTAGGAATGAGCTGCTTTCCTACGAAGAGTGTAGATCACAGCAAGTTCAAACTTCATTCGTTTGTACAATCCAACAAGTTGTACAGTTTAGCAGCTTCGTTTCAATTCTAATGAAGTTTGGTAAGAAAAGAAACATCTTCATTGCCGAGCACTGTACTGTTCGAAATAAGCCTGTTCAGCTCTGGGTATGAGTTGCTTTCTTATGAATAGCATTGATTGCAGCAAGTTCAAGCTTTCCTTGTTTGTACAATCTGACAACATGTACAACTTAGTAGATTCATTTCATTTCTAAAGTAGTTTGGCAAGAAAAGAAACATCTTCATTGCCAAACACTGTACTGTGTGAAATCAGACAGTTCAGCTCTTGGAATGAGTTGCTTTCGTACGAACAGTGTTGATTACACCAAGTTCAAACTTTCCTTGTTTGCACAATCTAACAATATGTACAACTTAGTAGATTCATTTATTTTTTAATGTAGTTTCTTTAGAAAAAGAAACATCTTCATTGCCGAACACGGTACTGTGTGACATAAGCTTGTTTAGTTCTCGAAATAAGTTGCTAACTTTCCATGTTTGTACAATCTAACAAGATGTACAACTTGGATGAGCTGCCTTCATAGAAGAGTATTGATTAAACCACGTTCAAACTTTCCTCCTTTTTACAATCTAACAAGATGTACAACTTAGTAGATTCATTTCATTTTTAAAATCGTTTAGTTAGAAAAGAAACACCTACATTGCTGAACACTGTACTGTGTGAAATCAGCTCATTCAGCTCTTGGATGAGTTGCTTTCTTACTAAGAGTGTTGATTACACCAAGTTCAAACGTTCCTCGTTTGCACAATCTAACAAGATGTCCAACGTAGTTGATTCGTTTCATTTCTAAAGTAGTTTAGTTAGAAAAGAAACATCTTCATTGCCGAACCATGTTGTGTGTGAAATAAGCTTGTTTAGCTCTCAGAATAAGTTGCTTTCTTACAAAGAGGGTTGATTGCAGCAATTTCAATCTTTCCTCGTTTGTATATTCTTTTTTTTAATCAGTATATATTTTTTATTTATATTATTCTGATTTTACATTCATAGTATTGGTTCCATTGTCCTCCTCCCCTTCCTCCCACTTTCAAAGGGGCCCTCATCAATGGGGAATGTTTATCATGCATTGTGAGTTTGCTCAAGAGTTCTGGTGGATAGGCCCCAGTCTCTGTGCATAATGCCCCTACTTGTGACTCTAACAATCTTTCCGCCCCCTCTTCCGCGAGTTTCCCTGAGCCACAGTGGGGTCATTTTAGTTCTGCTTCCTTGATGAGGTTTTGGGAGCCTCTGTGTCTCTGGATATCTGGCTAATGACTGGAGTTGGATGTTCTCTGTATTTATCTCCTTCAGCCTTTTTCTGGTGTTGTGATCGCCTTGAGCGCTGTATTCTTGCCCTTCCCCTGCGTTGTTCTATGGTTTCAGCTGGTGAGGTGTGGTTAGCTGATCCTCCCTTCAGGTTCATTGTCCACCTGAAAAGAGATAAGCAAATTCTCCAACGGAGAGAGAAGTTAGTACTAGATAGAAGGGATAACCATATATGTTTTGGAGGGAACTTTATATGCATTGGCTCTCTTCTAGCCCACATTTGGTGGCCACTAGATCTTGGAGACTGAGCTCATTTTTTGTACATGGCTTTGACTTATTTCCCAGTTCCAGCAATGAGTTCCATTCCACTGAATGGATTTATTAGCCAAATCAAGAGCAGTTGGTAACCCACCATGGCTGTTTGCCACTACTGCACTTGTATGACCATTACGTCAGATTGTTTCCTGCTGGGTATCTTAGACTGCAAGTTGTTTGGACCAATGTCAGACATTTTCCCCCAGTTGCTCATGTAGCACCCTCTGGTACTAGACTCGCTAACTGTCTGGGGACTGACCTTCTTCCAGATTCTGGCCAGGTCTCTCTGTGTTTGGTCTTACACACGTATGCTGTCTTCGACAGTAGGGTCTTACCATTAACCTTTGGTGGGTCACCAAGTACTCCGACAGAAGTCTGTCTTTTTTGGGAAACCTTGTAGGTGTTTCAGATCAACAGCTCATTGTGGAAGTTAACCCCTTGCTGGCACTGGGAGTTATAAGTCTGCACCTAGGAAGGTGAGGGAGGAAAACGATATATAATGTAAAAGAGAAAGTGAGTATAGAGAGGAGAGGGAGAGAGAGAGAGAGAGAGAGGGAGGGAGAGAGACAGAAGAGAAAGAGAAGCAGGACAAGATTAAAGTTGGCCTTCATCATGTTCTTTCCAGGTTCCTGTGGTTCGAGTATTCCCTCCATAGGCCTGCTGAAGGATCACTGTTTTAGCCTGTTGTTCAGAGTAAAGGGTTTTGTAGTATTTTTCCCTTTTGGGTCCCAATTTGTATCCCCCCCCTTGTCCTCCCTCCCACCCTCTGATTCCCTCCCACCATTACCCTCCCTCCATCCCACCCTCCTTCTTGTCTCGTCCTCAGAGTGTTTATTAGGTTTGGCCACATGTCACGTGGAATCCGGTTAGGGGCGACAGATAAATGAGACCATGTGACGATTATCTTTTTGTGCTTGGGTGAGCTCACTGAGGATGATCTGTTCCATGTTTGACCATTTTTTTTTCAAATTTCCTTATTTCATCTTTCCTTACTGCTACGTAGAATTCCATAGTATAGATATACCACATCTTTGTTATCCATTCATCTAGTGATGGACACCTGGGTTGATTCCAGCTCTTTGCTATTATGAATTGAGCAGCTATAAACATGGTTGAGCAAATGTTTCTGATCTGAGGCTTGGGGCCTTTAGGGTAAATGCCCAATAAGGGAATAACTGGATCCATTGGTAAGTCTATGGCCATCCTTTTCAATAGTCTCCATATAGCTGTCCATAGTGGTTGAACCATTTTACATTCCCACCAACAGTGAAGACTTGTTCCTATTTCTCCACAGCCTCGCCAGCATTTGTTTTCATTGTTTTTTTTAATGTTAGCCATCCTTACTGGGGTAAGGTGGAATCTCATAGTTGTTTTAATTTGCATTTCCCTGATGATTAGGGATGTTGAACATTTTCTTAAATGTGTGTTTGCTATTTGTATTTCTTCCTCTGAGAACTCCCTGTGCAGTTCTCTGCCCCACTTTGTGAGTGGGTTGATTGGTGATTTATTGTTTAGGTTTCGGAGTTCTTTGTAGATTCTAGAAATTAGGCCTTTGTCAGTTGTATAGCTGGTGAAAATTTTCTCCCATTCTGTGGGTATTCTGCTGGCTTTGGTTATTATATTTTTGTCAGTGAAAAAGCTTTTCAGCTTCATGAGATCCCAACGGTTGAGTGATTGTTTAATTTCCTAAGCTGCTGAGGTTTTGTTCAGGAAATCTTTTCCCACTCCTATGTCATGGAAGGTTCCTCCTATTTTTTCTTCCAGTAGTAGCAGAGTTTCTGGTTTTATATTAAGGTCTTTTATCCATTTGGACTTAATTTTTGTGCATGGAGAGATGTGTGGGTCGAGTTTCATTTTCCTACATATGGTTGTCCAGTTTGTCCAGCACCATTTGTTGAAGATGCTGTCCTCTTTCCATTCTACATTGCTAGGGCCTTTGTCAAATATCAAGTAGCTATAGGTTCTTGAACCAAAGTCTGGGTCTTCAATTCTGTTCCATTGGTCTATATTCCTGTTTTTGTGCCAGTACCAGGTTGTTTTTATTACAATGGCTTTGTAGTATAACTTTAGATCAGGTATGGTGATGCCTCCAGAGGTGTTTCTTTTGCTGAGGATGAGCTTGGATATCTGAGGCCTTCTGCCTTTCCATATGAATTTTGAGATACTTTTTTCTATCTCATTGAAGAAGGAAGTTGGGATTTTTATCGGCATTGCATTGAATCTATAAAGTGCTTTTGGTAAAATTGCCATTTTCACAATGTTAATTCTACCAATCCAGGAGCATGGGAGGTCTTTCCATTTTTGTAGGACCTCCTCAATTTCCTTTTTGAGAGTTTTTATGTTTTCATTGTATAGGTCTTTCACTTCCTTAGTTAATGTTATTCCAAGGTATTTTATTTTCTTTGTTGCAATTGAAAATGGGACGATGTTAGTTATTTCTCTTTCTGTCTCTTTGTCCTTTGCATACAAAAAGGCTACTGATTTCTGTGCATTGATTTTGTATCCTGCTACTTTGCTGAAGGCGCTAATCACCTTTAAGAGTTTTGGGATGGAAGTTCTCGGGTCACTTATGTATAGAATCATGTCATCTGCGAATAGGGCTAACTTAACTTCTTCCTTTCCAATTTGTATCCCTTTGATTTCTTTCTCCTGTCTTATTGCTTGAGCTAATACTTCTAACACTATGTTGAAGAGCAGAGGTGAGAGTGGACACCCCTGCCTTGTTCGTGACCTCAATGGGAATTCCTTCAGCCTCTCCCCATTGAGAATTACTTGGGCTTTAGGTGCTTTATATATAGCCTTTATTATGTTGAGATAAGGGCCGTCCATACCTATTCTCTCCAATGTTTTGATCATGAAGTGATGTTGTATTTTGTGAAAGGCCTTTTCTGCATCTATGGAAATGACCATGTGGTTTTTGTGTTTCAGCTTGTTTATGAGGTGTATTACATTGACAGATTTCCGTATGTTGAACCACCCCTGCATTCCAGGGATGAAGCCTACTTGATCAAGGTGGATAATCCTTTTGATGTACTGTTGAATTCGGTTTGCAAGAATTTTGTTCAGGATCTTTGCATCTATGTTCATCAGAGAAATGGGCCTATAATTTTCCTTTCTTGTGGCATCCCTGCCTGGTTTTGGAATTAGGGTGATACTAGCTTCATAAAAAGAGTTAGGGATCTCTCCCTGTTCTCCTATTGTGTGGCAGAGTTTGAGAAGAATTGGTTTCAGTTCTTCCATGAAGGTTTGGTAGAATTCTGCTGAGAAACCATCTGGTCCTGGACTCTTCTTTTTGGGGAGGTGTTTGATTACCTCTTCTATCTCAAAGGGTGTGATGGGTTGGTTTAGGAAATTAATCTGCTCTGGGCTTAGCTTTGGTAGGTGGTATGTGTCTAGAAATTCATCCATTTCCTCCATATTTTCCTGTTTTATGGAGTAGAGGTTTTTAAAATAAGTCCTAATAACTCTTCCTATTTCGCTCATGTCTGTTGTGATCTCTCCCTTTTCATTTCTAATTTTGTTGATTTGAAGTGTTTCTTTTTTCCACTTGATCAAATTGGCCAGGGGTGTATCAATCTTGTTAATTTTTTCGAAGAACCAGCTCTTTGTTTCGTCAATTTTCTTAATTGTCTTCTTAGTTTCCAATTCATTAATTTCTGCTCTGATTTTAATTATTTCTTTCCGGCTGGAAATTTTTGGGTTGGCTTCTTCTAGCCTTTCCAATACTTTTAGGTGAATGGTCAGGTTATTGATTTGGGATCTTTCTATTTTTCTTATGATGGCATTTAGTGCTATGATTTTTCCCCTAAGGACTGCCTTCATTGTGTCCCACAAGTTTTGGTATGATGTGTTCTCATTGTCATTGAGTTCTAGAAATTTTGCAATTTCATTCTTTATTTCATCCACAACCCATTTGTTGTTTAAAAGTGTGTTGTTCAATTTCCAGGAGGTAGAGGGATTCCTGGTGTACTTTTTGTTGTTAATTTCTAGCATTACAGCATTGTGGTCTGATATCATGCAGGAAATTACATCAATTTTCTTGAAAGTATGGAGGCAGGCTTTGTGGCCCAGTACATGATCTATTTTAGAGAAGGTTCCATGTGCTGCTGAGAAGAATGTGTAATCCGTAGATTTTGGGTGGAATGTTCTATATACGTCTGTTAGGTCTAGTTGCTCTATGGTGTTGTTGAGCTCTCTTATTTCTCTATTAATTTTCTGTTTGGATGATCTATCCATTGTTGATAGTGGAGCATTGAAGTCCCCGACTATGATGGTGTTGGTGTTCATTTCTGTTTTGTTGCCAAGTAGATTTTGCTTTATGAATTGTGGTGCACCTGTGTTTGGTGCATAAATATTGATGATTGTGATGTCCTCTTGTTGGATTGTTCCCTTGATAAGTAAGAAGTGGCCTTCTTTGTCTTTTTTGGTTAATTTTGGTTTGAAGTCTATTTTATCTGATATAAGTATAGCTACGCCTGCTTTTTTTTGTTTTGTGTTTGCTTGGAATATCATTTTCCACCCTTTCACCCTAAGGAGGTGTCTGTCTTTAGTGGTGAGGTGGGTTTCTTGAAGACAGCAGATTGAGGGGTCCAGTTTTCTCATCCACCCTGTTAGCTTATGTCTTTTGATGGGTGAATTGAGGCCATTAATGTTCAGAGATATTAGTTTGAGGTTTGATTTAATACCAGCCATATTGTAGTGGGTTGTGGTCATTGTGGTTTTTTTTTTTTTTTTTTTTTTTGAGGGTAAGGGGTTAATGTGGACTGCTTCTTGAGGACTCTTGAGATTGGTTATTTGTTTCTTCTGTGTGAAGAATTCCCTGAAGTACTTTCTGTAGGTTTGGCTTTGTGTTCATATATTTGTAGAGATGAGTTTTATCATGGAATGTTTTTCTTTCACCATCTATTATGAGGGATACTTTTGCTGGATAGAGTAGTTGTGGCTGGAAACCATGGGTTCTTAGAGTTTGCAGTTTTCCATTCCAGGCCCTTCTGGCTTTTAGGGTTTCCATTGAGAAATCTGAGGTAATTCTAATGGGGTTCCCTTTATATGTAATGTGTTGTTTTTCCCTGGCTGCTTTTAGGATTTTCTCTTTGTGCTTGATGTTTAGAGTCTTAAAGATAATGTGTCTCGGAGAATTTCTCCTTTGGTCCAGTCTGTTTGGAGTTCTTGTAGCTTCTTGTAGCTTGATGGGATTTTCTCTTGAGAGAGTGGGAAAGTTTTCTTCAATTATTTTGTTGAATAAGCTTTCCATTCCTTTAGTCTGTGTTTCTTCCCCCTCTGGTATGTCCATGAACCTAATGTTGTTTTTATTATTTTTATTTATATTTGGAGAGAGAGACAGAGAGAGATAGACAGAGAGGGAGGCAGAGATGGGCACGCCAGCAGTCTCTCAGCTGTTGTGAACGAAATCCAGATGCGTGCGCCCCCTTGTGGGCAAGTGCGGCATTGTGTCCTTGCCTCACTTTGCATCTGGCTAAACGTGGGACCTGGAGATTGGAACATCTGGACATTGGGACCAGCGTTCTTAGGCTTTGCAGGCAGGCGCCTTAGCCGCTAAGCCATCTCTCCAGCCCTTATTTAGATTTATCACTATTTAAATTCATTCATTATTATTTGTATTATTTCTTTATTATTGATATTAATTTATTATTTATACTTGTTTAATATTCACTTGTATTAGTTTAGTATATTTATTTATTATTTATATTCACTTATTCAATATTATTTTATGACATTTATTTGTTTTATTCATTTATTTACATTCATTAATTTAGTATTTATATTTATCTGTTTATTATATTTATTTATTATATCTCTTTATTGTTTTGTTTATTCATTATTATAGTCATTTGTTTAATCATTATCCTTATTTGTTTATTATATTTCTTTATCATATTTATACATTCATTTATTTATTTTTATTTACATTGGCTTATTTAATATTTATACTGCATTGTGTATTCATTATATTTACTTCTTAAGTTTTTTTTTTATTATTTATATTCATTTATTTAATATTTAATACTTATTTGTTTACTATATTGACTTATTGTTTGCAGCCATTTATTTAATATGTATCTTTTTATGTTGAATTATATTTATCAATTCATTATTTATATTCATTTTTAATATTCATACTTATTTGTATATTTATTATTTTTGTTTGTTGTTTTATTTATGATTTCTATTCAATTGTTTAATATTTATACTTATTCATTATATTATTTATTATTTATTTTGTGTTTATATTCATTTGTTTAATATTCATATTTGTTCATCATGTTTATTTACTGTTCTATTATTTATTATTTATATGAATTTATTTGATAGTCACCCTTATTTGTTTATAATATCTATTTATTTTTTATTTATTGTTAGTATTCATTTAATATTTATCCTCATTTATTAAATTTACTTATTATTTATTATGTTTGTTACTTTATGATTTATATATATGTTTAATATTTACCCTTATATATTATATTAACTTATTACTTATTATGTTTATTTATTGTATTATTTATATTCATTTGTTTAACATTTATACTGATTTGTTCATTATATTTATTTATTGGTTATATTCATTTATTCAGTATTTATACTCCTTTATTGTATTTACTTTTTCCTTTTCTTATATATTGGTTGCATTCATTTACTTAATATTTATACTGATTTGTGTATTATATTCATTTATTTATCATTTGTATTTATTGCTTTAATTATTTATTATTTATATTATTTTTAAAATTTTAGGGCTGGAGAGATGGCTTAGCGGTTAAGGCACCTGCCTGCTAAGCCTAAGAACTAGGTTCCAATCTCCAGGTCCCACGTTTAGCCAGATGCAAAGTGACGCAAGGGCACAATGCTGCACTTCCCCACAAGGGGGCACACACATCTGTATTTCATTTACAGCAGCTGAGAGCCTGCTGGCGCACCCATCTCTATCTGTCTCCCTCTCCCTCTCTGTCTGTCTCTGTGTCTCTCTCCAAAAATAAATAAAAAAAAATCTTTAAAATTTTATCATATTCTTTTAATTTATTGTATTTATTTATTTATTGGTTTTATTGATTGATTATTCACATATATTATTATATTATTTATCTATTATTTCTCTATTTGTTCATTGTATCATTTCACCCTTTATTGATGAGAGAGAGAGAGAACAGGACACCGGCACACCACTTTGTGCACGTGGGACCTGGGGATTCGAACCCAGGTCATCGGGCTCTGTGAGCAGGAGCCCTAACTGCTGAGCCATGTCACCAGACCCCAAGTCCACACACGCAAACATGCACGCACAAATGTGCACGCACGTCACAAAGAAGGGAGGCTGCCACGGCCACACGTCTCCGGCTATCTTCGAACTCACAGCCATGCCTCTCTGGCTGGACTTAAACTCATGTCTGTGGGTCACTGGATTTGAACTCACGACCATGTGTCTCAGGCCTAATTTGAAGTCACTGGCTCTGTGTCTTTGGCTGGATTCGAACTCAGGGCCATGTGGCTCTGTCTGGACTTGAACTCATGTCTGTGGGTCTCTGGCTGGATTCGAACTCATGAATGTATGTTTCTGGCTGGATTTGAACTCATTGCTGTGTGTCTCTGGCTGGATTCGAACTCATGGCCATGCGTCTCCAGCTGGATTCGAGCTCATGGCTGTGTGTGTCTCTAGCCGGATTTGAACTCATGACCATACATCTCTGGCTGGATTCAAAATCACAGACATGCATATCCTCCCACTGGATTTGAACTCATGGCTGAGTGTCTCCTGCTGGATCCAAACTCATGCCCTCGCATCTCCAGAGGAAGCAAAAGTACAGCCATGCGTCTCAGGCTGGATTGGAACTCACAGCCTATGACCCATGGCCATGGGAGGTGGTCACCTGGAGGGTGCTCATCCTCAGTCCTTGCCCTGAAAAGTGGTTCAAGTCTTCGGGTGCTCTATGCTCAGTCCTCCATAAGGCGACCCGGGACCAGCTGTCAGGGTGCTCAGCAGTCCATCGTGGCATGAGGCATCACAAGGGGTGCTCATGCTCAGTCCTCCAAGGGTGTTGACCCGGACTAGTTGGGGTGTTCAGTACTCCATGGTGGCATGAGAAATGGCATGGGGTGCCTATGCGCAGTCCTCCATGGGAGAAACAGGATCATCTGTCGGGGGCTCAGTACTCCCCCTAAAAGAATGAGGGGAAATGGCGCATGCCCCAAGGTTGACAGAGGGACACGGAAAAGACAGAATGTCTTCGGGGATGGCCGGTCATGGACAGAAGTTCCTGACGATCTCAGGAAACGGCCGAAGATGGACGATGGGTCCGGGGCAGATGACGGGTCCCGGGTGTCTTAGGAGACAGCTTAGTGTTGACAGAAGTTCCCAAAGAGTTCCAGAAATGGCCGAAGATGGACTAAGGGTCCCAGGCTGACAGAAATGGCCAAGTGTCTTCAGGGATGGCCCAGTGTGCAGGAAGATGCCCCAGAAGATCTGTTTATGTGTGCATGCATTATGCACTCCCTGTGTACACCGTGGGCGTCTGCAGGATGTATGTGACAACAGTGTACACTGTGGGCGTGTGCACGCAGCAGGCACCACCTGGCTGCATTACAGAAGTAGGCGCCGATGGTCTATACTGTGGACGTGTGGACATACTATGCACCAACTGTGTACACTGTGGACATCTGCACACCATCTGTGCTGGCTGTATACACCAACTGTGCACAACATAGTCATCTGCACACAGTATGCACTGACGGTGTACACCATGCATGTCTGCACGCAGTGTGAGCCTACTGTGTGTGCACTGTGGGCGTGTGCACGCAGTCTGCTCCGGCTGTGTGCACGCAGAGGCATGCACACCTACTATGTGCGCCCTGGAGGAACGAAGGCAGGCAGCCAGCTCTGGGCACCGCCAGGAGGCAAGCAGTTGGCTTCCCCTGCATACACTCATGGTCACTCACCCACACAGGCTCACACAGGCCTGGGGGTGCATGACTTCACAGGACAGGCAAGGGGAGGGGCCACGGAAGGCAGCGTCTGTCCATCATCCTCCAGATCCCGCCCACCCCACTCTAAATCAGGGGCCTAGGCGGGCAGGGGGCATGGCCATGAGCTGCATCTGTCTGTCATCCTCCAGGCCCTGCCCACCCCGCTCTGACCTACCTCAGCTGACCTGACGGGACCTGCAAACATCCGCCCACCAAGGAGGGTGATGTCACCATGTTAGGCCCGCCCACCCGTCTGGAGGGACAGACTCAAGGCTGCTAGGAAGACACGCAGACAGACACCCCCTGTGAGACACAGAGACACAGGTGAGAGACAGACAGGGGCTGGGACAACAGACAGACAACAGAGGCTGGGTTGAAAGAATGACAGACAGTCAAGCTTGGATGATAGACTGACAGACAGACAAAAAGACAGAGGCTCAGATGACAGACAGAGGCTGAGCTGGGAGACAGACAGAAAGAGTCCGAGTGAGAGACAGACACACAGAGGCAGAGGTAAGAGACAGGCATAGAGAGGCAGGGCTGAGAGACAGACAGACAGAGGCTGGTTGAAAGACTGAGAGACAGTCAAGCTTGGATGAGAGACTGACAGACAGACAAAAAGAGGCTCAGATGACAGACAGACGGACAGAGACAGAGGTGACAGACAGAGGCCAGGATGACAGACAGACAGACAGACAGAGGTGAGAGACAGATAGACAGAGAGAGGCTGGGTGAGAGACAGACAGACAGAGACCAGGCTGACAGACAGACAGACAGACAGACAGACAGACGGAGGCTGGGCTGAGAGACAGACAGAGGCTAAGGCCGGAGACAGATAGAGAGAGGCCGAGGTGAGAGACAGAAACACAGAGGCAGAGGTGAGAGACAGACAGACAGAGGCTGGGCTGGCTGAGACAGAGACAGAGGCAGGGGTGAGAGACAGATATACAGACAGAAAGAGGCCGGACTGGCTGAGAGACAAAAAGAAGCAGGGCTGGCTGAGAGACAGAAAGAGGCCGGGCTGAGTGACAGACAGAGGCCAAGGTGAGAGACAGACAAACAGATGCCGGGCTGAGAGACAGATAGAGGCCGGGCTGAGAGACAGACAGAGGCCAAGGTGAGAGACAGATAGACAGAGGCCAGGCTGGCTCACAGACAGACAGAGGCCGGGTTGAGAGACAAACAGACAGACAGAGGCTGAGGTGAGAGACAGACAGACAGACAGACAGACAGACAGACAGACAGACAGAGGCCGGGCTGAGAGACAGACAGACAGAGGCCAAGGAGAGAGACAGACACACAGAGGTAGAGGTGAGAGACAGACAGACAGAAAGAGGCCAGGCTGAGAGACAGACAGAGAGAAAGGGGCTGGGCTGGCTGAGAGACAGACAGAGGCAGGGGTGACAGACAGACAGACAGAAAGAGGCCAGGCTGAGAGACAGACAGACAGAGGCCAGGGTGAGAGAAAGACAGACAGAGGCTGAGGTGAGAGACAGACAAACAGAGGCCGGGGTGAGAGACAGACAGACAGACAGACAGACAGACAGAGGCCAGGCTGAGAGACAGACAGAGGCAGGGGTGAGAGACAGACACACAGAGGCAGAGGTGAGAGGCAGACATATAGACAGAGGCGGGGCTGAGAGACAGACAGACTGACAGTGGCTGGGCTGGCTGAGAGACAGACAGAGGCAGGGATGAGAGACAGACAGAGGCCAGGCTGGCTGAGAGACAGACAGAGGCTGGGGTGAGAGACAGACAGACAGAGGCCAGGGTGAGAGACATACAGACAGACAGAGGCCGAGGTAAGAGACAGACAGAGGATGGGCTGAGAAACAGGCAGAGGCCAAGGTGAGAGACAGACAGACAGAGGCCGGGCTGAGAGAAAGACAGAGGCAGGGGTGAGAGACAGACAGACAGAAGTAGAGGTGAGAGACAGGCAGACAGAAAGAGGCCAGGCAGGCTGAGAGACAGACAGACAGTCAGACAGAGGCTGAGATGAGAGACAGACAAAGGCCAGCTGAGAGAGACAGACAGAGGCTGAGGTGAGAGACAGACACACAGAGGCAGAGGTGAGAGACAAACAGACAGAGGCTGAGGTGAGAGACAGACAGACAAAGGCCAGGCTGAGAGACAGACAGAGCTGAGGTGAGAGACAGACAGACAGACAGAGGTGGGGCTGAGAGACAGACAGACAGAAAGAAGCTAGGCTGGGTGAGAGACAGATAGAGGCAGGGGTGAGAGACAGACAGACAGAAAGAGGCCGGGCTGAGAGACAGACAGACAGAGGGCAGGGTGAGAGACAGACAGACCAGACAGACAGAGGCCAAGATAAGAGACAGACATACAGAGGCAGAGGTGAGAGACAGACATACAGACAGAGGTGGGGCTGAGAGACAGACAGAATGTGGCTGGGCTGGCTGAGAGACAGAAAGAGGCTGGGGTGAGAGACAGACAGAAAGAGGCCGGGCTGAGAGACAGACAGACAGACAGACAGAGGCCGAGGTGAGAGACAGACACACAGAGGCAGAGGTGAAATACAGACATAAAGACAGAGGTGGGGCTGAGAGACAGACAGACAGAAAGTGGCTGGGCTGGCTGAGAGACAGACAGAGGCAGGTGTGAGAGACAGACAGACAGAAAGCGGCCGGGCTGAGAGACAGACGGACAGAGGCTGAGGTGAGAGACAGACAGACAGAGGCCGAGGTGAGAGACAGACAAACAGAGGCCGGGGTGAGAGACAGACACACAGAGGCTGAGGTGAGAGACAGACAAACATATGCCGGGGTGAGAGACAGACAGACAGAGGCTGAGGTGAGAGATAGGCAGACAGACAGACAGAGGCTGAGGTGAGGGATAGACAGACAGACAGACAGAGGCTGAGGTGAGAGACAGACAAGAGACAAAGGTGAGAGACAGACACAGGCCGGGCTGAGAGACAGACAGAGGCTGAGGTGAGAGACAGACAGAGGCCAAGGTGTGTGACAGACAGCCAGACCATGGCCAGACTGAGAGACAGAGAGAGGCCAGTGTGAGAGACAGACAGACAGAGGCAGAGGTGAGAGATAGACATACAGACAGAGGCAGGGCTGAGAGACAGACAGACGGACAGTGGCTGGGCTGGCTGAGAGTCAGAAAGAGGCAGGCGTGAGAGACTGACATACAGAGGCCAAGGTGAGAGACAGACAGGGGCCAGGCTGAGAGACAGACAGACGCAGGCCAGGGTGAGAGACATACAGACAGACAGAGACCTAGGTGAGAGACGGACAAACAGAGGCCGGGGTGAAAGACAGACAGACAGACAGACAGAGGACAAGGTGAGAGACAAATAGAGGCAGGGCTGAGAGACAGACAGACAGAGGCTGAGGTGAGAGATAGACAGACAGACAGAGGCTGTGGTGAGAGACATACAGAGGCCAAGGTGAGAGACAGACAGGGGCCAGGCTGAGAGACAGACAGACGCAGGCCGGGGTGAGAGACATACAGACAGACAGAGACCTAGGCGAGAGACAGACAAACAGAGGCCGGGGTGAAAGACAGACAGACAGACAGAGGACGAGGTGAGAGACAGATAGAGGCAGGGCTGAGAGACAAACAGACAGAGGCTGAGGTGAGAGATAGACAGACAGACAGAGGCTGTGGTGAGAGACATACAGACAGACAGAGACCTAGGTGAGAGACAGACAAACAGAGGCCGGGGTGAAAGACAGACAGACAGACAGAGGACGAGGTGAGAGACAGATAGAGGCAGGGCTGAGAGATAGACAGACAGAGGCTGAGGTGAGAGATAGACAGACAGAGGCTGAGGTGAGAGACAGACAGAGGCCAAGGTGAGAGACAGACAGAGGCCAGGCTGAGAGATAGACAGAGGCAGGGGTGAGAGACAGACAGACAGACAGAGGCTGAGGTGACACAGACAGAGAGAGGCCGGGCTGAGAGACAGACAGAGTCTGAGGTGAGATAGAGACAGACATACATGCCGGGCTGAGACAGACAGACAGACAGACAGAGGCTGGGCTGAGAGACAGACAGAGGCCAGGGTGAGAGACAGACAAACAGAGGCCAGGGTGAGAGACAGACAGAAAAACAGAGGCAGAGGTGAGAGACAGACACAGGCCGGGCTGAGAGTCAGACAGACAGAGGCTGAGGTGAGATATAGACAGACAGACAGACAGAGGCTGAGATGAGAGACAGACAGAAGCCAGGGTGAGAGACAGACAGAGGCCAAGGTGAGAGACAGTCAGACAGAGGCCAGGGTGAGAGACAGACAGACAGACAGAAGCCGAGGTGAGAGACAGACAGAGGCCGGGCTGAGAGACTGACAGAGCCAAGGTGAGAGACAGACAGACAGAGGCTGAGGAGAGAGACAGACAGAGGCCAAGGTGAGAGACAGACAGACAGACAGAGGCTGAGGTGAGAGACAGACAGAGGCCAAGGTGAGAGACAGACAGAGGCCGAGTTGAGAGACAGACAGTCAGACAGACAGAGGCCAGTCTGAGAGACAGACAGACAGAGGCCGAGTTGAGAGACAGACAGTCAGACAGACAGAGGCCAGTCTGAGAGACAGACAGACAGAGGCCAGACTGAGAGACAGACAGACAGAGGCCAAGGTGAGAGACAGAGCCACAGAAGCAGAGGTGAGAGACAGACATACAGACCGAGGTAGGGCTGAGAGACAGGCAGACAGAAAGTGGCTGGGCTGGTGGAGAGATAGACAGAGGCAGGGGTGAGAGACAGACAGACAGAATGAGGTCGGGCTGAGAGACATACAAACAGAAGTAGAGGTGAGAGACAGGCAGACAGAAAGAGGCCGGGCTGGCTGAGAGACAGAGAGACAGAGGCCAAGGTGAGAGACAGACAGACAGACAGACAGACAGAGGCAGGGCTGAGAGACTGACAGACTGACAGTGGCTGGGCTGGCTGAGTGACAGACAGAGGCAGGGGTGAGAGACAGACAGAGGCTGGGATGGCTGAGAGAGAGAGAGAGAGACAGAGGCCGGGATGAGAGACAGACAGACACAGGCCAAGTTGAGAGACAGACAGACAGAGGCAAAGGTGAGAGACAGACAGCCAGAGGCCAGGCTCAGAGAAAGACAGAGGCAGGGGTGAGAGACAAACAGAGGTAGAGGTGAGAGACAGACAGACAGACAGAGGCTGGGCTGAGAGACAGACAGAGGCCAGGGTGAGAGACAGACATACAGAGGCAGAGGTGAGAGACAGACAGACAGGCCGAAGTGCGAGACAGACAGAGGCCAGGCGGTATGGCCACGAGCTGCAGCTCCTGTCCGTCATCATCCGGGCCCCACCCACCCTGCTCTGACCTACCTCAGCTGACCTGATGGGACCTGCAAACATCTGCCCGCCGGGAAGGGTGACATCACCACATTAGGCCTGCCCACCCCTCGGGAAGGACGGACAGACAGACCGATGATCAGAGGGCTGGCCTCAAGGCTGCTAGGAAGACACGCAGACAGACACCCCTAGTGAGACACAGAGACACAGGTGAGAGACGGACAGGCAGAGGCTGGGGTGAGAGACTGACAGACTGTCAGGCTTGGATGAGAGACTAACAGACAAAAAGACAGAGACTCACATGACAGACAGATGGACAAACAGAGACAGAGTTGACAGACAGAGGCCGGGATGACAGAAAGACAGACAGACAGACAGAGACAGAGGTGAGAGACAGATAGACAGACAGAGGCCAGGTGAGAGAGACAGACAGACAGACAGACAGAGGCTGGGCTGAGAGACGGACAGAGGCTGAGGTGGGAGACAGACAGACAGACAGAGGCCGAGGTGAGAGACAGACACACAGAGACAGAGGAGAGGGACAGACATAGAGTGGCGGAGCTGAGAGACAGACAGACAGAGGCTGGGCTGCTGAGAGACAGACAGAGGCCAGGCTGAGACACAGACTGAAGCTGAGGTGAGAGACAGACAGAGGCCAAGGTGAGAGACAGACAGATAGAGGCCGGGGTGAGAGACAGACAGACAGAGGCCAAGGTGAGAGACAGACAGACAGAGGCCGGGGTGAGAGACAGACAGACAGAGGCCGAGGTGAGAGACAGACAGATAGAGGCCGGGGTGAGAGACAGACAGACAGAGGCCGAGGTGAGAGACAGACAGACAGAGGCTGGGGTGAGAGACAGACCGACAGAGGCTGAGAGATAGACAGAGGCCGAGGTGAGAGACAGACAGACAGAGGCCGAGGTGAGAGACAGACAGACAGAGGCCGGGCTGAGAGACAGACAGACAGAGGCCAGACTGAGAGACAGACAGAGGCCAGACTGAGAGACAGACAGACAGAGGCCGAGGTGAGAGACAGACATACAGAGGCAGGGGTTGACAGACAGACAGACAGAGGCCAGGGTGAGAGACAGACAAACAGTGGCTGGCGTGAGAGACTGACAGACAGACAGAGGCCGAGGTGTGAGACAGGCAGAGGGTGGGCTGAGAGACTGACAGACAGAGGCTGAGGTGAGAGACAGACAGACAGAGGCCAGGCTGAGAGACAGACAGACGCCAGGCTGAGAGACAGACAGACAGACAGACAGGGGCTGAGGTGAGAGACAGACAGAGGCTGGGGTGAGAGACAGACATACAGACAGAGGTGGGGCTGAGAGAGAGACAGACAGACAGAGGCCAACGTGAGAGAGAGACAGAGGCCGGGCTGAGAAACATACAGAGGCCAAGGTGAGAGACAGACAGACAGAGGCCGGGCTGAGAGAAAGACAGAGGCAGGGGTGAGTGACAGGCAGACAGACAGAGGCCAGGCTGAGAGACAGACAGACAGAGGCTGGACTGGCTGAGAGACAGACAGAGGCAGGAGTGAGAGACAGACAGACAGAGGCCGAGGTGAGAGACAGACAAACAGAGGCCGGGTTGAGAGAAAGACAGACAGAGGCTGAGGTGAAAGATAGACAGACAGAGGCTGAGGTGAGAGACAGACAGAGGCCAAGGTGAGTTACAGACAGACAGACAGAGGCAGGGCTGACAGACAGACATACAGAGGCTGAGGTGAGAGACTGACAGACAGACAGAGGCTGAGGTGAGAGACAGACAGACAGAGGCCGGGCTGAGAGACAGAGGCTGAGGTGAGAGACAGACAGACAGTGGCTGGGCTGGCTGAGAAACAGACAGAGGCAGGGGTGAGAGACAGACAGAGGCCAGGCTGGCTGAGAGAGACAGAGGCTGGGGTGAGAGACAGACAGACAGAGGCCAAGGTGAGAGGCAGACACACAGACAGAGGCCAGCCTGAGAGACAGACAGAGGCCAGGGTGAGAGACAGACAGACAGACACACAGACAGAGGCCGAGGTTTGAGACAGACCGAGGCCGGGCTGAGAGACAGACAGAGGCCGACATGAGAGACAGATAGAGGCCAGGCTGAGAGACAGACAGACAGAGGCTGAGCTGAGAGATAGACAGACAGAGGCTGAGGTCAGAGACAGAGAGAGGCCAAGGTGAGAGATAGACAGACACACAGAGGCAGAGGTAAGAGACAGACATACAGACAGAGGTGAGGCTGAGAGACAGACAGACAGAAAGTGGCTGGGCTGGCTGCGAG
Source organism: Orientallactaga sibirica (assembly GCA_036365145.1). Classification (NCBI taxonomy): domain Eukaryota; kingdom Metazoa; phylum Chordata; class Mammalia; order Rodentia; family Dipodidae; genus Orientallactaga; species Orientallactaga sibirica. Next base: position 7,820,811 of record JAEOAD010001219.1, on the reverse strand, counting down.
AGAGAGACAGAGGCCAGGCTGAGAGACAGACAGACAGAGGCCAGGGTGAACGAGAGACAGACAAACAGAGGCTGGGGTGAGAGACAGACAGACAGACAGAGGCCCAGGTGAGAGACAGACAGACAGACAGAGGCCAGCCTGAGAGACAGACAGAGTCCACAGTGAGAGACAGACACACAGAGGCAGAGATGAGAGACAGACATACAGACAGAGGCAGGGCTGAGAGACTGACAGACAGTGCCTGGGCTGGATGAGAGACAGACAGAGGTAGGGGTGAGAGACAGACAGAGGCCAGGCTGGCTGAGACACAGACAGAGGCCAGATTGAGAGTCATACAGACAGAAGCCAAGGTGAGAGACAGACAGACTGACAGAGCCCAGGCTGAGAGACAGACAGAGGCTGGGGTGAGAGACAGACAGACAGACAGAGGCCGAGGTGACAGACAGACAGAGGCCAAGGTGAGAGACAGACAGACAGAGGTTGGGCTGAGAGAAAGACAGAGACTGGTGTGAAAGACAGACAGACAGAGGTAGAGGTGAGAGACAGACAGTCAGAAAGAGGCTGAGGTGAGAGACAGACAGACAGAGGCCATGCTGAGAGACAGACAGAGGCCGGGCTGAGAGACAGACAGACAGAGGCCAGGTTGAGAGACAGACAGACAGAGACTGAGGTGAGAGACAGACAGACAGACAGACAGACAGAGGCCGGGCTGGCTGAGAGACAGACAGAGGCAGGGGTGAGAGACAGACACACAGACAGAGGCCGAGGTGAGAGAGAGACAGAAGCTGGGCTGAGAGACAGACAGACAGATAGACAGAGGCCAGGGTGAGAGAGAGACAGAGAGGGCGAGGTGAGAGATAGACAAACAGAAGTCGGGGTAAGAGACAGACAGAGGCCAAGGTGAGAGACAGACAGGCAGGCAGAGATGAGAGAGAAGTGGGCACGGTGCCTTTTTTGCAGGCATGATAGGCTGGGAATTTGACTAAGCCTAGCCGGGCATGGTGGCGCACACGCCTTCAATCCGAGCACTCAGGAGACAGAGGTAGGAGGATCACCATGACTTTGAGGACACCCTGAGACTACAGAGTGAATTACAAGTCAGCCTGGGCTAGACAAAAACAAATATAGATATTTTTTGAGGTACTTCCTTGGGTTGAAGTTTTATTTATAAACTCCAAGTGGAAAACTATATGGAAAGCCATGTGTGGTGGCACACATCTACCTTTAATCTCAGCCCATGGGAGGCAGAGGTAGGAGGATCGCCATGAGTTCAAGGCAACCCTGAGACTACAGAGTGAATTCCAGGTCAGCCTGGGCTAGAGTGAGACCCTATCTCAAAAAAACATAGAAAAAAAAAAAGAAGAAAAAAAAAGAAAAGAAAAGCCACTATCCAGGCGTGGTGGCACACGCCTTTAATCCCAGCACTCGGGAGGCAGAGGTAGGAGGATTGCCATGAGCTCGAGGCCACCCTGAGACTACAGAGTGAATTCCAGGTCAGCCTGAGCTAGAGTGAGACCCTACCTTGAAACCACCCACCCCCAGAAAGAAAGAAAGAAAGAAAGAAAGAAAGAAAGAAAGAAAGAAAGAAAGAAAGAAAGAAAGAAAAAGCCAGTAAACCAAGTACAGCTGTAGACCTGCGCATACTGCCAGATCTGTAGTCCACCCATCAATGGCCCAAATGTTCTCTAGACCCAGAGGGAATTCCTTTCAGGCTCTGGTTATCAGAAGAGTTGTGTGACACAGGAGACCTGAAACTCAGGGTTGGCCCCTGTGGTAGGTTGAGCTGTAGGTGCTCAAAGGTTGTTGGTGATGTTCATCTTCTTTGAAGAGAAGTAACACCTCACCTCTGTGCTACCTGTGGCTTCCACTCATTAGGCACCAAGGCAGAATTGGAGCACAAGCTCCTGCTTCCCCTGCGTGCTGCATCCTGACCCACCTGCTCCCCCTTTCTTCAGTACTCTGCAGCCCTAGCCCTGCTAGCTAAGGCCATGAAGAAAGAGATGGCTGGAGGGGGGGAGGGGAAGGAAATATCATACTTTTTTTGTATGTAAGTATAGAAGTTGTCAATAAAATAAAAAAGAAAGAGATGGCTACACTGGCGTCCATCTGATGAGGCCCCAGCTCCCCAGCTCCAAAGGCATCTCTGGGATGGAACAACTAGAGGGAGGGGCTGGGTAGGCCACACTGGCAAGCAGCATTGGCTGTCCCCCACCAGTCCCAGGCTTCTCACATGATTCAGCTACTGAAGTCATTGTCCAGCTTGGTCCTCTTAGTCATATTGATGAGCAACTATTGGACAGAAATAAGGAAACTGTGAGGGTTCAGAGTGTTGAGTAGAAAGAGAAGTAGGGGACTGGAGAGGTGGTTTAGCAGTTACGGTGCTTGCCTGTGAAGCCTAAGGACCCCGGTTCAAGGCTTGATTCCCCAGGACCCACATAAGCCAGATGCCCAAGGGGATGCATGTGTCTGGAGTTCATTTGCAGTGGCTGGAGGCCCTGGTGCGCCCACTCTCTCTCTCTCTCTTCCCCTCTCTGTCTCTAATAAATAAATAATAGATAAAAACTAAAATCAGATAAGAAGAGATATAGAGGACTGGACAGATGGCTTAGCAATTAAGCGCTTACCTGTGAGGCCTAAGGACCCCGGTTGAGGCTTGGTTCCCCAGGACTCATGTAAGCCAGATGCACAAGGGGTCCATGCATCTGGAGTTTGTTTGCAGTGGCTCGAGGCCCTGGCACATCCATTCTCTCTCTCTCTCTCTCTCTCTCTCTCTCTCTCTGAAATAAATAAATAAATTTTTGCCAGGCATGGTGGTGCACGCCTTTAATCCCAGCACTCAGGAGGCAGAGGTAGGAGGAGTCACCCATGATGGCTCATCATTATACGTCCAAAAAAGGTGAAGAAAATTTTAAGTTAGAATCAAAATCATACAATGGTCTTGCTAAGGCCAGGGTATGAAACGGTCTCTCAGACTCTTGGGGATCATATGAAGAAAACTAGGGGGAGGGAGGGGAAGGACAAACATCTGACTTTGGTGACCTAGACACACAAGTGGTCTGGTCTGACCTTTTGTTCACTCTCCTTGCCATCCTATTTCCTGAGCCCCTTCCTTTGCGCTTCTGGCCCACTATCCTGACACAGTATAAAGGAGACCGAGGCCATAGCACTCTTCTGACCTAGGACCCTCAAGAGCATGTGGTGTGCATCTTTGGGGACAGCTGAGCGTGGACAGAATTTCCCGATGATCTCTGGAAACGGCCGAAGATGGCCGACAGGTCCCGGGCGGACGGAAACTGCCGAGCGTCTTCGGGGATGGCCGAGAGTGCAGGAAGATGCCCTGGAAGATCTGTTTATGCGTGCATGCAGTATGCGCCACCTGTGTACACTGTGGGCGTCTGCATGACGTATGTGACAACTGTGTACACTGTGGAAGTCTGCAGGCAGTAGGTGCCAACTGTGTACACTGTGGGCGTATGCACGCAGTAGGCACCACCTGTGTGCATTACAGACGTATGCGCCGATGGTCTACACTGTGGACGTGTGCACGTAGTATGTGCTGACTGTGTACGCTGTGGACATCTGCACACCATCTGCGCTGGCTGTGTGCACCAACCGTGTGCAATGTAGGCATTTGCACACAGTATGCCCTGAGGGTGTACACCATGCGTGTCTGCACGCAGTGTGAGCCTGCCGTGTGTGCACCGTGGGCGTGTGCTTGCTTTCTGCACTGGCTGTGTGCACCCTGGAGGAACGAAGGCATGAAGCCAGCTCTGAGCACCTCTGAGCACCTCCAGGAGGCATGCAGTTGGCTCCACCTGCATACACTAGTGCTCACTCACTCACACAGCAGCGCGGGACGTCACTAGAAGGGCATGGGGTGGGGCGACGAGAGGCAGCGCCTGTCTGTCATCCTCCAGGCCCCGCCAACCCCTCTCTGACTTAAATGGGCCGACCTTATGGGACCTGCAATCATCTGCCTGCAGGGGAGTGGGAGGGTGATGTCACCACGTTAGGTCTGCCCACCCGTCGGGATGGATGGACAGACGGACAGATGCATGGATGGCTGGAGGCAAGGCTGCTAGGAAGACACACAGACAGACGCCCCCGGTGAGACACAGAGACACAGGTGAGAGGCAGTTGTGCCCATGCCACCCCCCTTGCTCCTGGCGGCTGTAGACCAGCGCAACCTGCAAAGCCCACACGTCGTGGGTTTTGCCGACTGTCCCAGGCTTCTTCATCCCTCCCAGCCCAAGAGGTTAATTCCAGGTCAGCCTGAGCTAGAGTGAGACAGAGAGAGGGAAGAGGGGGTGGAGAATGGGCAAACCAGGTCCTCCAGCCACTGCAAATGAACTCCAGATGCATGTGCCCCTTGAGCATCTGGCTTACGTATTTCGCTGGGTGAGGGGAGGTTGTTTGGTGTACATGCCAGCCTTCTACTGTCTCCTTTGTACTGTTGGTTCTGCAGGTGGAGTTGCCCGGTACTCGTCAGAAACCGCTAAGAAAAAAAATGTTTAATTTTACACAAATGACCTGTAGGATTTTCACGTGGGAGAACGAATGCTAGGCTCTCCTGCCACTGCAAAGGGAACTAACTCCGGACACAAGTGCCACGTCGTGTACCTGCTTTTACATGGTTAGTGGGGAATTGAACCCCACCTTTAAGTAACCACGGGATCAACCACCTCTATCTCCCCAGCCCATTCCTTCTCCTCCTCCTCCTCCTCCTCCTCCTCCTTCCTTTAACCGCTGCTGTGATTCTTCTAGTTGCCCTACAGTTTGTTCTAATAAAACCGACATTTCTTAAAAGCAGAGCTTGCTTTGTGATGGACATGGTATGTTTCTTCTTTCTCTCCTATGGATTTTTAGGTGAACACTCTTAAAGAAACAAGCACTCACAACGTGATGCCCACATGTCAGAGTTTTTCACAATAAATTAGGAAGTGAAAAGAAAAAAAAAAAAGTCTTTTCTGTTCTCTCTCTTTCAAGTGGGAGTGTGGGAATGCATAGTGCCACCCACCACTCCCATCCTGTCACGAGTCTCTTGAGAGAGAGAGAAAGAGCCTTTACCTCCTACCCTGTCCTGTACCTCACTGATGCATTGCCTCTGCCTGCACCGCCCCCACCGCCCCTTCTTCCCATTCTTCACCGGGCAAGGGAATGGCAGTTGGGGTACATGCTAGCCTTGTCTGTGTCCCCTACATAATTTTCAGTTCTGCACCCGGGGTCGTTCCGTACCCCAGACACGATTTCTGTATCCAGCAGGGACTCCCCAGAAACCACTAAAAAGCAGATAACTTGTAGGGTTTTCAACTGGGAGAATGAATGTGGGGGCATCCCACCACTACAATTGAATGATATTTTCATCTTTTTATATTGTTTCTATTGATGGAAGTTGTCAGTTAAAGAAGCCTTTTCCTCCCCTTTCCTTCCTCCTCCCTCCCTCCCTTCTTCCTTCCTTCCTTCCTTCCTTCCTTCCTTCCTTCCTTCCTTCCTTTAATCAGGAGAGTGTAAGGGACTGAGGGGCTGGTTTCTGTTCTCTCATGCTGTCTGACAGTTTCATTCATTGAACTCTATCTACTTTTGGTCTGGCAAGGTGGTTCAGCAGTTAGGGCACCTGCCAGCGGAGCCCAAGGACCTGGGTTCAAATCCCCAGGTCCCAATGTACAAAGCTGTGCCTGTGGTCCCTGGAAGGCCCTGGCATGCGATGGTCCCATTCTCTCTCTCTCACCAATAAATGGTGAAATGATAAAATGAACAAATAGATATACATAATCAATCAATAAAACAACAAATAAATAATTATCATAAATGAATATAATGAACGAATAAGGATAAATATTAAACAAACAAATATAAATAATAAAAATAGCAGGGCATGGTGGTGCACTCGGGGGCAGAGGTAGGAGGATCGCTGTGAGTTCAAGGCCACCCTGAAACTACAAAATTAATTACAGGTCAACCTGGGCCAGAGTGGTGAGACCCTACCTCGAAAACCAAAAAAACAAAAATCGAAAAAAAAAAAGAAAAACCAAAATAATAAAAATAAAACAATAAATACATATGATAAATAAATATTATAAACAAATCAGTATAAATATTAAGTAAATGAATATTACCAATAAACAAGAAAAGCAATAAGTAAATATATATAAATAAATATAATAAACAAATAATGGTGACTATTAAATAAATGAACATAAATGATAAATAAATTAATACACATATTATATAAAATAATAAATATAACAAAATTAGGATTAAATACTAAATAAATGAATATAAATAATAAATATAATAAACAAATAAGGATAAATATTAAACACATGATTATAAATAATATATAAATACATATAAATAATCAATTAATAAATATAAATCAATGTATAAGCTAAAATAGTAAATAAATTTCTATGAATAAGTAAACATAATAAGCAATAAATACTAAATCAACGAATATAAATAATAAGTAAATATAGAACAATAAATTAATATGATAAGTAAGTAAATGTAATAAATCAGTATGAATATTAAACAGGTGATTATAAATAATAAATAAAACAATAAATAAATATGATATATAAGGATAAATATCAAAAAATGAATATAAATAATAAATAAATAAAACAATAAATAAATATAATTACTAAATAAGTATAATAAACAAAGCAGTATAAATATTAAATAAATGAATATAAAAGTAAATAACTATCATAAACAAATAAGGATAAATACTAAATAAATGAATGTAAATAATAAATAAATATCAATAATAAAGAAATAAAGACTATAATAAATTTAAATAGCAAATAATTGTAAATAATAATAAATAAATGTAAATAATAAATGAATAAATAACTGTAATTTTTTGTTGTTTTTTGTGTTTTGTTTTTTGAGCTAGGGTCTCACTGCTCTGGCTCAGGCTGACCAGGAATTAACTCTGTAGTCATCTCTGCCTCCTGAGTGCTGGGATTAAAGATGTTTGTCACCATGCCCAGAAATAAGTGTAAATTATTAAAGGAAGAAATAAAGATAAAGAAATCTTAAAAGGCCATGTGGCTGGCATCCTGGCTCAAGGCCTGTCCAGTGCACAACCTCTCTGGGTGTCTAATAAGTAAATAAATGAAAATAAATATTTAAAAAATACTTTAGTTACTTATTGATTAGAGAGAGAGAAAGAGAGGGACAGAGAGACACAGAGAGACGCAGAGAGAGAGGAGTGAATGGACATGTCAGGGCCTTCAGCAGCTGCAAACGAACTCCAGACGCATGTGCCATATTGTGTATCTGGCTTATGTGGGTCCTGGAGAGTCGCACCTGGATCCTTAGGCTTCATAGGCATGTCCCTTAACTGCTGAGCCATCTCTCCAGCCCGAGTTTATTGTTTATTGTTTTTATTATTATTATCATCATCATTATTATGATTACCATTGAGGTCAGGTGTGGCTCTAGGCCAGTCTGACCCATAATCCATTCTGTCATCTCAGGCTGGCCTCAAACTCATGGCCATGACCCTCCTCCTCCTTCTAAGCAAGTTGACTGCAATTTTCTTATTTTTTATTTTATTTATTCTACTATTTGTATAATAATTTATCATTTTATTTAAAATTTTACTTTAATATTTATAATTTATCTTAATATTATTATTTTATTACGTTATGTTACCTTTTAATTTAATTTAATTAATTTTATTATTTATTTAACTTTCCATTTCATTATTTATTATTTTATTTTACTTTTTAATTTAATTTTATTATTTATTATTTTATTTTTATTATTGTTATTGTTATTATTATTAATACAGTTTTTTGAGGTCAGTGTGGTGTAGGCCAGGCTGACCCAGAACCCACTGTGTGTTCTCAGGCTATTCTTGAACTCACGGCCCTGACCAAAGCCCGAGCAAAGGCAATACCAGCTGCAACAAAAACAAGTTAAGAGCTGGGTGTGGTGGTGCACGCCTTTAATCCCAGCACTTGGGAGGCAGAGGTAGGAGGATCACAGTGATTTCAAGGCCACCCTGAGAAGACAGAGTGAATTCCAGGTCAGCCTGGACTAGGGTGAAACCCTACCTCATAAAACCAAAAATAAATAAATAAATAAATAAATAAATAAATAAACCAAGTTAAACATCTTTTCCCGGGTCCAACTCTTTGGCTCCAAGAAGAGGCACAGAAGGAGACCAGGTGGGGCTTTTGCCTTTTGATATGTCCCCCCTTAGATTTGAGGATGGTGGAGGGGTTGGGGCGGGCACATCAGGGGAGTTTGAAGTCCAGCTTGTGGGTATGAGGCCGCCTAGCTGGTGTGCATGCATGTGAAGGCAATGGCTTTCTTGCCTCTGTCACTGTAATGTGCTTGCTGCAGTGCAATTGCCCTGGGACAGGCGCAGAGACCCAAAGCATATCCTATCCTGGATGTATCCCCTGAGCGTCAGACATGTAGTGTGTGTGTGCCTGCGTGCTTCCCAGGCTTTGGAAAGGCATGACTGGGACACGGGGACAAGCAGTCAAGTGTGTACCTTGGAAATTGCAGGAGGGGAACTGAGCGGACATCATTGCCGCTCTCGGTGTTTGGTCCTATGAAGGCAGGCCAGCTTCTTCTCAGTGAACCTGAAGCTGTCTGCTACACCCCCATTGTTGCCTGTGGGGAAAAATGGAGGAAAGTAGATTTGAGCACTAAAGACTACTTTCAGAACTACATAGCTAGAGATAGCTAAGTCATAGACAAGGCTTTTGATATTAAGGACTGAAGAGCTTTACACTTTTTAAGAAGAGGAAGTCATCTTTCATGATTCTTCCAAAGCTCCTGGTTCCTAAGATTAAAGACCCTCTATGTCAGATGATTTTTCTGTTTTTGCAAACTCCTGTATTACCGTGTTCATATTAAAGTTACATAATGAATCCCAGTTGCCCTGTCATACATATGATTCTATAGTTTATTTTTATTTATTTATTGACTCGAGAAAGGGAGAGAAAGAAATAGGCAGATAGAATGAGAGAAAGAGAATGGGCATGCCAGGGCCTCCAGCCACTGCATATGAATTCCAGATGCATGCACCACCTTGTGCACCTGGTTTTTGTGGGTCCTGGGGAATTGAACCTGTGTCCTTTGGCTTTGCAGGTAAGGGCCTTCACTACTAAGCCATCTCATCTCTCCAGCTCTATGCATGCATTCTATTTAAAACAACAATCCAAATGAAGGAATATATTTTACTTGAATTAAATAATCAACATTAGTACATAGTGATTAATAATAAAACATTCCTCAAATTATATTACAAAGTGATGTTTGGAGAAGGAATTAATGGAAGTATATTGCTCTGTTTTCTTGGGAACAATGGGCACTATGAAAGGGAAGATTATGGTAAGCCACCAATGAACCCCACCTGGTCAAGTTTTGCCCTGTCAACGTTCTTTTGTTTTGTTTTGTTTTTTTTCTTCGAGGTAGGGTCTCACGCTAGCTCAGGCAGACCTGGAATTCACAATGTAGTCTCAGGGTGGCCTTGAACACATGGAAATTCTCCTACCTCTGCCTCCCGAGTGCTGCGATTAAAGGCGTGGGCTACCATGCCCGGATGCCCTGTCAACTTTTTTTTTTTTTTTTTTTTTTTGTTTTGCAAGGTAGGGTCTCACTCTGGTCCAGGCTGACCTGGAATTAACTATGTAGTCTCAGGGTGGCCTCGAACTCTTGGCGATCCTCCTACCTCTGCCTCCCGAGTGCTGGGATTAAAGGCGTGCGCCACCACGCCCGGCAACCCTGTCAACTTTTAATGTCTAGTTCCAAATACAAAAAATATGTATGGATTTTGATCTGGTGTTCATATATCTTTCCTGGAAAGGAAAAGTATAAAAAGAATTGAGGGTTCATTGTGCTGTGTGTCTTACTAAGTATGCTATGCTAAACACATCAAGATAACACTGTATGTAATCATTTTAGGAGATATACAACAGACACATGTACTCACCAAAACCTAGGCTCCATTTGTTACTATGGATCTTTCAATATAGGTTTAATTATTCCATTCCTACCTATGCATAGCTTCTGCCTTTCTTTGCCTTATAACTCCCACCGAAAATGCATGACATTTCTGTGCACTAATGACATCGGAAAACTATTAAAGAACGTAGCCTGATGATGATAATCTGTATCTAGTCAGAGTAATGCACAGAATGGTAAGTCAATCAAAGGCACATATTATGATAACTTGATTCATGCACATGGAAATTATCTCAAAAGAAATAGCAGATGAGTGGTGCTTGACTCTAGGCTTGATGTTGAGAGGGGAAGTTGAGGGGCTAACTTCACTTCTCCATTTAGGGTATGTAGTACAGAAACCATTACAAAAACAGAATGATTAATGATTAATCTGTCAATATGAAAGGATAGCCATTCAAATTTATGTATATTTACTCCCTCAAACCAAACAAGTTTTGCCATTCATTTTAACTCATTAATTAAATGAGTGGAGTAGGATTATAGGTTGTATTTTTCAACTGTCACTCGTTTGTATAGCAGTTCATTAATCTGCATTACTTGTATTACACTATTTTTTTAAATTTTTCTTTTTATCTGACTTTCTCATTGAATTCAATATAATTGTTTTTCTGTTATTATAACTTGAAATGGTAAGCAAGAACATGATAACAAATGATTTCATAGTTTCCCAAATATATCCATTTCTAAAAACATGTTTGATTTGTACATTTAAGCTTATGTTATCTAGATTTATTATAATAGTGTCAGTCCAATAAAACTTCCTATTATGCAAATTAGAACTTATAATTTATGTATTTATTCATTCATTCATTCCTTCATTCATTTATTTTGTTTTTTCCAGGTACGGTCTCACACTAGTCCAGGCTGACCTGGAATTCACTCTGTACTCTCTGGGTGGCCTTGAACTCACAGTGATCCTCCTACCTCTACCTCCTGAGTGCTAGGATTAAAGGCAAGCACCACCACACCCACCTAAATTATTTATTTTTTTGAAAAGAAAACAAAAGATAGGCATTTCATAGTGACAGTTTATTGTATCTGTTTTGGGTACAATGAAGGCTATTTTAAATGGATAAGTTTCGCTTTCTTTTCATACTGTAATAATATTACCAGTTATATATGTCAATTCTCTAATTTTCTTTAAAATAATATCTTTATTAATTACCCTGTTAGAGAAATAACTCTATCTTAAGTGATGAAGAAGTGTGGCTATAGAGTAGAATACAGCAAACACTGTAGGCCATCTAGGTGCATAGTTCTGAGAAAATGGTCCTTTTAATGTAGAAAGCATCTGTTTTCAGTAGACACAAAGAGAATAAGTAATAAGGAAATGCATTCATTAACAACTTCAAAGTATGATTGAAATTGAAGAATTTTTTAGTATTTATTAAATATGCTTTAAAAACACAAATGCAAGTAATTGCTTTCTCCCTGAATTTTTTTTCATCCTGCTCTTCAATCTGTGAAGAAATAGTTCAGAATTAGAGAAACCAAAGCTATGCTGACCAAGGTGATACATGTTTGTAGTCCTAGCACTACGGAGGATGAGGCAGGGAGCCTGCTCATAGTTCAACAAGGCCAGTCTGAGCTACATAGGAAGTATCACACCAGTCAAAGAAAGAAGCAATACCTTGTCTCAAAATAAAACAGATAAACTAAAACAACAAAGCATGCAGAAAGTTAGTGGTTTTCTCCAAGTTTTTCTCTGATATAACTTATTCATTTTTTTAAAAAAATATTATTTATTTATTTATTTATTTGAGAGAGAGGAAGAGGCAGAGAGAAAGAAAGAATGGGCACCCCAGGGCCTCCAGGCACTGCAAATGAACTCCAGATGCATGCACCACTTTGTGCCTTACATGGGTCCTGGGGAATTGAACCTGGGTCCTTAGGCTTTGCAGGCAAACGCCTTAACCACTAAGCCATTTTCCCAGCCCATTATTCATTATTTTTATTGACAAGACTAACCTCTTGACAAAGCTTGGACAGGTTTTATGAAATACTGATTCTATCCTGAATGTCTGAAACAAATATTGGACTAATATGGATGACCAGCCATATCACATTTAGTGCTATCTCTAGGTTTTAAGGATTTTCGTTTATTATTTGTTTGTTTTGCTTTTTTTTTTTTTTTTTTTTTTTTTTTTTTTTGCTTTTTCGAGGTAGGGTCTCACTCTGGCCCAGGCTGACCTGGAATTAACTATGCAATCTCAGGGTGGCCTTGAACTCATGGCGATCCTCCTACTTCTGCCTCCCGAGTGCTGTGCATGTGTGTTTTTAATCAGGCTTCACAGAAATTAGGAGTTCAAAAGGAAAAATACATGTTCTGCTACTTATTCATACCATTATTCAGGAGTAGATAAGACTATATATAGATGGCTGATGATTTTTGCTTTTCTTTCTCCTACCCTTTCAAGCTGTTGGAATTTAAGAATTTTATTTTTTTTAATAAAACTCAGAGAGTGGTTAGAAAAAAAAAAAGAAAAAGAAAAATCTCAATCTCTCTTCACTTTCTCCCTCTGCCTCATTATCTTAACTCTTCTGTTAAAGGTTGCTTTAAGAAAACTGAGAAGAGGGCCAGGCATGGTGGTGTGCGCCTTTAATACCAGCACTTGGGAGGCAGAGGTAGGAGGATTTCCATGAGTTTGATGCCACCCTGAGAATGTATAGTGATTTCCAGGTCAGACTTGGAGGAAAAGGCGCTTTCCTGAGGATCGGGTAAAAGAAATCAAAACATTGGAGATGGGCTAGAGCTAAAAGAGACTGGGCTATGTATTTCCCAAATACTGCCTATGGCAAACTCCTCAAGCTCACTGCGTGGATTCCCAAACCCAACCCGCTAGAGATGAGGGGGCCTAGAGAGAAAAGGGGGTTTGGCTAGCACAAATTGGCATGATATGAAAAGTTAGCAAAAACCACTGGGTGGCAGCATGGTGTTCAGCTCTGTAGTGGCTGTCCCTGCCCCTGTAGCTGGGGCTGAGTCTGTTTGTCACCTCTTCTGATTGGCTGGTAACAAGTGTCGCCATGCAAAATACCTTAGTTGGTGGGGGCTTCATGTCACTCAGGCTGGGGCAGGGGTCTGGCGAACTTCCAAGGGCTCCAGCCTAGGCTCCCACTGTCCAGCTAAGAGTCAGACATTCAGGGAAGAACCCAATCCCACTCCTCCCCTTCCAAAAAGTGGAGCCAAGCCCAGCTCCTTGAATGCAACTCCCTCATCCCAGGGCTCTTTCACTGCCAAAGCACTGTCCAGAGGGGCAAATGAGGGCACCAGCTTTGGGCACCAGGGCATCACCTTGGGCCTCTACAGGTGTTAGGCTGAGTGACCCTCGGGGCATTTGGGGCATGGGGTGGATGGTCTCCCTGAAGGAGGGGACTGACCTTCCAGGGAAAGGGCTGCCCTGAAGCTGTTGTGCTCTTAGGGAGGGAGGAGGGAGGGGCCTGTGGAGATGAATTCCTGTCCTGTGACTGCGCCTCACACAGAACAACAGGAACAGCAACAGGGAGGATGTGAGGATGTTACCTGTTTGATCACTGCCCAAAAGCTAGCACTGGCCAACTTTTGCAATCACTGGGCCTAGAAGTTGCACGACTAGTGGAAGAGGACGGGGATGGGGCCAGGGCTGGAGTGCCCCTGGTACTGCCTCCTCCCCACCCCTACACCACACCCCCTGCCCATGGCCTCTCTCCAGAGGGACCGCCCCTTCGCCCATGCTCTTGCTCCCCTGCCTCCCTCCTCAGGCACTCTCCATGCTGAACAGGGTGGGGGATGCCTTGCAACACCAACCTGAGAGGCTTGGACTTGCACAGTGTCCTCGGGGCTCAGGGCCAAGAGCACACCTGACGGCAGCATAGTCTCCTCCAACAGGCAGTCAGTGTAGCCTGCTATGCCCGCCCAGGGCTGTGGCGTCAGCTTGGACCCAGACTGACAGCTGCCCATGGGTGACAGAACACCATCCTCCTCGGCAGAAACCCGAGCATGCAGAAGCCTGGGCACAGCGCAGGTGGGTGGCAGTGCAGTGGAGGGGCCCAAGGCGAACCCACCGAGGGGCCTCAAAAGAAGGGGTGGTGTGGGCATCATGGCCATGGCTGCCACAGTCCCCACTTGCTCCTCCATCAGAAGAGACAAGCCCACGAGCCCAAGAAATCCAAGGCCTGCCAGTGTGTCCAAAGCCTGAGCAAAGGCAAGACCAGCTGTGAAAAAAACAAAGTGAACTCTTTGGCTCCAAGAAGAGGCACAGAAGGAGATGAGGTGGGAAGGGGCTTTTGTCTTTTGACATTTCCGCCCTTAGATTGGAGGATGGTGGAGGGATTGGGGCGGACATGTCAGAGGAGTTTGAAGCCCAGCTTGTGCAGATGAGGCCGCCTAGCCAGTGTTCTTGGAATGAGTTGCGCTCTTACAAAGAGTGTAGATTGCAGCAAGTTCAAAGATTCCTCAGTTGTACAATATAAGAAGAGGTACTAGTTAGTAGGTTTGATTCATTTCTAATGTATTTGGTTAGAAAAGAAAGACCTTCATTTCTGAACACTGTATTGTATAAAATAGGCTAATTGAGTTCTTGGAATGAGTTGCATTCTTACGAAGAGGGTAGAATGCAGCAAGTTCAAACTTTCCTGGTTTATCAAACCTAACAAGTTGTACAATTTAATAGGTTCATTTCATTTCTAAAGTAGTTTGGTGAGAAAAGAAACACCTTCATTGCTGAATGCTGTACTGTATGAAATACGCTAGTTCAGATCTTGGAATGAGTTGCTTTCTTACGAAGACGGTAGATTGCAGCAAGTTCAAGCTTTCCACATTGGTACAATCTAAAAAGTTGCACAATTTAGTAGGTTTGTTTCACTTCAAAAGTAGTTTGGTTAGAAAAGAAACACCTTCATTGGTGAACGCTGCACGGTATGAAATAGGCTAGTTCAGTTCTTGGAATGAGTTGTTTTCTTATGAAGATGGTAGATTGCAGCAAGTTCAAACTTTCCATGTTTGTATAATCTACAAGTTGTAAAATATAGTAGGTTCGTTTCATTTCTAATGTACTTTTCTTAGACAAGATACACCTTCATTACTGAATACTGCACCGAATGAAATAGGCTGGATCAGTTCTTGGAATGAGTTGCTGTCTTATGAAGAGTGTAGATTGCAGCAACTTCAAAGATTCCTCATTTGTACAGTCTAACAAGTTGTACAATTTATTAGGTTCATTTCATTTCTAATGTAGTTTGGTTAGAAAAGGAAGACCTTCATTTCTGAATGCTGTACTACATGAAATAGGCTAGTTCAGTTCTTGGAATGAGTTGCTCTCTTACGAAGAGTATAGATTGCAGCAAGTTTAAACTTTGCACGTTTGTACAATCTAGCAAGGTGTACAATTTAGTAGGTTCATTTCACTTCAAATGTAGTTTGGTTAGAAAAGAAAGACATTGCTGAAGTTTAAGTTCAGTTCTTGGAATGGGTTGCTTTCTTATGAAGACGGTAGATTGCAGTGAAGTTCAAAGATTCCTCCTTTGTACAGTGTGACTAGTTGTACAATTTAGTAGGTCCATTTAATTTCTAATGTAGTTTGGTTAAAAAAGAAACAGCTTTTTCTGAAGGCTGTCATGTATGAAATAGGTTAGTTAAGTTCTTGGAATGAGTTGCTTACTTAAGAACAGGGTAGATTGCAGCAAGTTCAAACTTTGCTCATTTGTGAAATCTAACAAGTTGTACAATTCAGTAGGTTCATTTCATTTCTAATGTAGTTTTCTGAGGAAAGAAACACCTTCTTCGCTGAAAGCTGAACTGGATGAAATAGGCTAGTTCAGTTCTTGCAATGAGTTGCTTTTTTACGAAGAGGGTAGATTGTAGCAAGTTCAAAGACTCCTCACTTGTACAATTAGACAAGTTGTACAATTTAGTAGGTTTGTTTAATTTCTAATGCAGTTTGGTTAGAAAAGGAAGACCTACATTGCTGGAAGCTGTACTGTATGAAATAGGCTAGTTAGTCCTTGAAATGAGTTGATTTCTTACGAAGAGGGTAGATTGCAGCAAGTTCAATTTTCCTCGTTTTTAAAATCTAACAAGTTGTACAATTTAGTAGGTTCATTTCATTTCTAATGTAGTTTTCTTAGGAAAGAAACACTTTAATTGCTGAAAGCTGTATTGTATGAAATAGGCTAGTTCAGTTCTTGAAATGAGTTGCTTTCTTACGAAGATGGTAAATTTCAGCAAGTCCAATATTTCCTTGTTTGTACAATCTAACAAGTTGTACAATTTATTAGGTTCGTTTCATTTCTAATGTAATTTTGTTAAAAAAGAAACACCTTCATTTCTGAAGGCTGTCCTCTATGAAATAGGTTAGTTCAGTTCTTGGAATGAGTTGCTTAGTTACAAAGACAGTAGATTGCAGCAAGTTCAAATTTTCCACGTTTGTACATTTGAAAAAGTTGTACAATTTAGTAGGTTCATTTCATTTCTAATGTAGTTTTCTTTGGAAAGAAACACCTTCATTGGTGAACGCTCTACTGTATGAAACAGGCTAGTTCACTTTGTGCAATGAATTCCTTGTTTAGGAAGAGGGTACATTGCAGCAATTTCAAACATGCCTCATTTGTACAATCTAAAAAGACGTACAATTTAGTAGGTTCATTTCATTTCTAATGCAGTTTGGTTAGAAAAGAAACAATTTCATACCCGAATGCTGTACTGTATGAAATAGGCTACTTCAGTTCTTGGAATGAGTTGCTTTCTTACGAAGAGGGTAGATTGCAGCAAGTTCAAATTTTCCTTGTTTGTAAAATCTAACAAGTGGTACAATTTAGTAGGTTCATTTCATTTCTAATGTAGTTTTCTTAGGAAAGAAACACTTTAATTGCTGAAATCTGTACTGTATGAAATAGGGTAGTTCAGTTCTTAGAATGAGTTGCCTCTTACGAAGAGGGTAGATAGCAGCAAGTTCAAAATTTCCTCGTTTGTAAAATGTAATAAGTTGTACAATTGAGTAGGTTCATTTCATTTCTAATGTAGTTTGGTTAGAAAAGAAACGCCTTCATTTTTGAACGCTGTACTGTATGAAATAGGCTCTTTTAGTTCTTGGAATGAGTTGCTTTCTTACAAAGAGGGTAGATTGCAGCAAGTTCAAAGTTTCCTCTTTTGTAAAATGTAAGAAGTCGTACAATTTCGTAGTTTCATTTCATTTCAAATGTAGTTTGTTTAGAAAAGAAACACTTTCATTGCTGAATACTGTACTGTATGACATAGGCTAGTCCAGTTCTTGGAAGAAGTTGCTCTCTTACGAAGAGTGTTGATTGCAGCAAGTGCAAAATTTCCACGTTTGTACAATCCAGCAAGTTGTACAATTTAGTAGGTTCCTTTCACTTCAAATGTAGTTTGGTTAGAAAAGAAACACCTTCATTGCCGAACACTCTACAGTATGAAATAGGCTAGTTCAGTTCTTGGAATGAGTTGCTTTCTTACGAAGATGGTCTATTGCAGCAAGTCCAATCTTTCCTCGTTTGTACAATCTAACAAGTTGTACAATTTATTAGGTTCATTTCATTTCTAATGTAATTTTGTTAAAAAAGAAACACCTTCATTGCTGAATGCTGTACTGAATGAAAAAGGCTAGTTCAGTTCTTGGAATAAGTTGCTTTCTTACGAAGAGGGTAGATTGCAGCAAGTTCAAAGTTTCCTCATTTGTAAAATGTAAGAAGTTGTACAATTTAGTAGTTTTGTTTCATTTCAAATGTAGTTTGGTTAGAAAAGAAACACCTTTATTGCTGAACGCTGAACTGTATGACATAGGTTAGTCCAGTTCTTGGAAAGATTTGCTCTCTTACGAAGAGTGTTGGTCGCAACAAGTTCAAACTTTCCACGTTTGTAAAATGTAGCAAGTTGGACAATGTAGTAGGTTCGTTTCACTTCAGTGTAGTTTGGTTAGAAAAGAAATAGCTTCATTACCAAATGCTCTACAGTATGAAATAGGCTAGTTCAGTTCTTGGAATGAGTTGCTTTCTTACGAAGATGGTAGATTGCAGCAAGTTCAAACTTTCCTCATTTGTACAATCTAAGAAGTTGTACAACTCAGTAGGTTCATTTCACTTCAAATGTAGTTTGGTTAGAAAAGAAACACCTTCATTGCTGAATGCTCTACTGTATGAAATAGGCTAGTTCATTTCCTGGAATGAGTTGCTTTCTTATGAAGATGGTAGATTGCAGGAAGTTCAAAGATTATTCACTTGTACAATCAAAGAAGTTGTACAATTTAGTTGGTTCATTTCATTTCTAATGTAGTTTCCTTTGGAAACAAACACCTTCATTGCTTAACTCTCTACTGCATGAGATAGGGTAGTTCAGTTCGTACAATGGCTTCCTCCTTTACAAATAGGGTACATTGCAGGAGTTCATACTTTCCTCGTTTGTACAATCTAAAAAGATGTACAATAACGTAGGTTCATTTCATTTCTAATGTAGTTTGGTTAGAAAAGAAACACCTACATTGCTGACAGCTGTACTGTATGAAATAGAAGAGTTCAGTCCTTGGAATGAGTTGCTTTTTTACAAAGAGGGTATATTGCAGCAAGTTCAAAGTTTCCTCAGTTGTAGAATCTAACAAGTCTTACAATTTAGTACTTTCATTTCATTTCTAATGTTGTTTGGTTAGAAAAGGAAGACCTTTATTGCTGAACGCTGCACTGTATGAAATAGGCTAGTTCAGTTCTTGGAATGAGTTGCTTTCTTAAAAAGAGGGTAGATTGAAGGAAGATCAAACTTTGCTTGTTTGTACAATCTAAGAAGTTGTACAATTTGTTAGGTTTGTTTAATTTCTAATGTACTTTTGATAGACAAGATAGACCTTCATTGCTGAATGCTGTACTGAATGAAATAGGCTAGTTCAGTTCTTGGAATGAGTTGCTCTCTCACAGAGAGGGTAGATCGCAGCAAGTTCAACTTTCCTCCTTGGTACAATCTAACAAGTAGTACAATTTTGTAGGTTCATTTCATTTCAAAACTACTTTGGTTAGAATAGAAACACCTTCATTGCTCGACACTGCACTCTATGAAATAGGGTAATTCAGTTCTTGGAATGAGTTGCTCTCTTACAAACAGGGTAGATTGCAACAAGCTCAAATTTCCTCTTTTGAATAATCTAACAAGATGTACAATTTAGTAGGTTCGTTTCATTTCTAATGTCGTTTTCTTAGGAAAGAAACACCTTCATTGCTGAACGCTGTACTGTATGAAATAGGCTACTTCAGTTCTTGGAATGAGTTCCTTTCTTACGAAGACTGTAGATTGCAGCAAGTTCAAAGATTCCTCCATTGTACAATCTAACAAGTTGTACAATTTAGTAGGTTTGTTTCATTTTGAATGTAGTTTGGTTAGAAAAGAAACACCTTCATTGCTGAATGCTGTACTGGATGAAATAGGCTAGTGTAGTACTTGGATGAGTTGCTTTCCTACGAAGAGGGTAGATTGCA
This sequence comes from Orientallactaga sibirica, assembly GCA_036365145.1. Classification (NCBI taxonomy): domain Eukaryota; kingdom Metazoa; phylum Chordata; class Mammalia; order Rodentia; family Dipodidae; genus Orientallactaga; species Orientallactaga sibirica. Next base: position 7,801,371 of record JAEOAD010001219.1, on the reverse strand, counting down.
GCAAGTTCAAAGTTTCCTCGTTTGTACAATTTTACACATTGTACAGTTTGGTAGGTTCATTTCATTTCTAATGCAGTTTTCTTTGGAAAGAAATATCTTCATTGCTGAGCTCTCTACTGTATGAAATAGGCTAGTTCAGTTCGTGCAATGACTTCCTTGTTTAAGAAGATGGTACATTCCAGCAAGTTCAAATTTTCCTCGTTTGTACAATCTAAAAAGACATACAATTCAGTAGGTTCATTTCATTTCTAATGTATTTTGGTTAGAGAAGAAACAGCTTCATTGCTGAATGCTGTACTGTATGAAATAGGCTAGTTCAGTTCTTGGAATGAGTTGCTTTCTTATGAAGATGGTAGATTGCAGCAAGTTCAAACTTTCCACTTTTATAAAATGTAACAAGTTTTACAATTAAGTACGTTCATTTAATTTTAATGTAGTTTGGTTAGAAAAGAAAGACCTCCATTGCTGAACGCTGTACTATATGAAATAGGGTAGTTCAGTTCTTGGAATTAGATGCTTCCTTATGAAGTGGGTGTATTGCAGGAAGTTCAAAGTTTCCTAGTTTGTACAATCTAAAAAGTTGTACAATTTAGTAGGTTCATTTCATTTCTAATGTATTTTGGTTAGAAAAGAAACACCTTCATTGCTGAACGCTGTACAGTATGAAATAGGCTAGTTCACTTCTTGGGATGAGTTGCTCTCGTACAAAGAGGGTAGATTGCAGCAAGTTCAAATTTTCCTTGTTTGTACAATCTAACAAGTTGTCCAATCTGGTAGGTTCGTTTCATTTCTAATACAATTTGGTTAGAAAAGAAACACCTTCATTGCTGAACGCTGTACTGTATGAAATAGTCTAGTTCAGTTCTTGGAATGTGTTGTTTTCTTACCAAGTGTGTAGGTTGCAGCAAGTTCAAAGATTCCTGATTTGTACAGTCTAAAATGTTGTACAATTTAGTAGGTATGATTCATTTCCAATGTAGTTATCTTTAAAAAAGAAACACCTTCATTGCTGAAAGCTCTATTGTATGAACAGGCTAGTTTAATTCGTGCAATGACTTCCTTGTTTACGAAGATGGTACATTGCAGCAAGTTTAAATTTTCATCACTTTTACAATCGAAAAAGTTATACAATTTAGTATGTTTGTTTCATTTCTAATGTAGTTTGGTTAGAAAAGAAACAACTTCATTCCTGAATGCTGTACTGTATGAATTAGGCTACTTCAGTCCTTAGAATGAGTTGCTTTCTTATGAAGAGCGTAGATTGCAGCAAGTTCAACCTTTCCTCGGCTGTACAATCAAAGAAGTTGTACAATTTGGTAGGTTCGTTTCATTTCTAATGTACTTTGCCTAGAAAAGAAAGACCTTCATTGCTGAACGCTGTACTGTATGAAATAGGCTAGGTTAGTTCTTGTAATAAGTTGATCTCTTGTGAAGAGAGTAAATTCCAGCAAGTTCAAACTTTCCTCGCATGTACACTCTAACAAGTTGTACAATTTAGTAGGATCATTTAATGTCTAGTGTAGCTTTGTTGGAAAAGAACGACCTTCATTGTTGAACGCTGTACCGTATGAAATAGGCCTGTTCAGTTCTTTGAATGAGTTGCTTTCTTATGAGGAGCGTAGATTGCACAAAGTTCAAACTTTCCTTGTTTCTAAAATCTAACAAGTTGTACAATTGAGTAGGTTAATTTTATTTCTAATGTAGTTTGGTTAGAAAAGAAACACCTTCATTGCTGAATGCTGTACAGTATGAAATAGGCTACTTCAGTTTTTGGGATGAATTGCTCTTGTACGAAAAGGTTTGATTGCAGCAAGTTCAAACTTTCCTCTTTTGTACAATCTAATAAGTTGTCCAATCTGGTAGGTTCGTTTCATTTCTAATGTAATTTGATGAGAAAAGAAACACCTTCATTGCTGAACGTTGCACTGTATGAAATAGTCTAGTTCAGTTCTTGGAATGAGTTGTTTTCTTACCAAGTGTGTACATTGCAGCAAGTTCAAAGCTTCCTCATTTGTACAATCTAACAAGTTGTACAATTTAGTAGGTACGTTTCATTTCTAATGTAGTTATCTTTAGAAAGAAACACCTTCATTGCTGAACGCTCTACTGTATGAAACAGACTAGTTCAATTCGTTCAATGACTTCCTTGTTTATGAAGATGGTACATTGCAGCAAGTTCAAACCTTCCTCGCCTGTACAATCTAAAAAGTTATACAATTTAGTATGTTTGTATCATTTGTAACGTAGTTTTGTTAGAAAAGAAAACTTCATTCATGAACACTGTACTATATGAATTAGGCTACTTCAGTCATTGGAATGAGTTGCTTTCTTATGAAGAGCATAGATTGCAGCAAGTTCAAACTTTCCTAGGTTGTACAATCGAAGACATTGTACAATTTGGTAGGTTCGTTTCATTTCTAATGTACTTTGGTTAGAAAAGAAAGACCTTCATTGCTGAATGCTGTACTGTATGAAATAGGCTAGGTCAATTCTTGTAATGAGTTGATCTCTTACGAAGAGAGTAAATTGCACCAAGTTGAAACTTTCCTCGTATGTAGAGTCTAACAAGTTGTATAATTTAGTAGGTTCGGTTCATTTCTAATGTAGGTTCCTTAGAAAAGAAAAACCTTCATTCCTGAATGCTGTAGTGTATGGAATAGGCTAGTTCAGTTCTTGGAATGAGTTGCTTTCTAACGAAAAGTGTAGATTGCAGCAAGTTCAAACATTCCTCAGTTGTACAATCTAACAAGTTGTACAATTTAGTAGGTTTGATTCATTTCTAATGTACTTTGGTTAGAAAAGAAAGACCTTCATTGCTGAATGCTGTACAGTATGAAATAGGCTAGGTCAGTTCTTGTAATGAGTTGATCTCTTACGAAGAGAGTAAATTGCAGCAAGTTCAAACTTTCCTCATATGTAGAGTCTAACAAGTTGTATAATTTAGTAGGTTAGGTTCATTTCTAGTGTAGTTTGGTTGGAAAAGAAAGACCTTCATTGCTGAACGCTGTACCATATGAAATAGGCTAGTTCAGTTCTTGGAATGAGTTGCTTTCTTACCAAGAGGGTAGATTGCAGCAAGTTCAAAGTTTCCTCCTTTGTACAATCTAACAAGTTGTACAATTTAGTAGGTTCATTTCATTTCTAATGTAGTTTTCTTTGGAAAGAAACATCTTCATTGCCGAACGCTCACTTGTGAAATAGCCTAGTTCAGTTCCTGCAATGACTTCCTTGTTTACGAAGAAGGTACATTGTAGCAAGTTCAAACTTTCCTCGTTTTTAAAATCTAACGAGACGTACAATTTGGTAGATTCATTTCTAATGTTGTTTGCTTAGAAAATATACACCTTCAGTGCTGAACCCTGTACTGTATGAAATAGGATAGTTAAATTCTTCGAATGAGTTGCTCTCTTATGGAGAGGGTAGATTGCAGCAAGTGCAAACTTCCCTCAATTTTACAATCTAACAACTCTTACAATTTAGTAGGTTCGTTTCATTTCAAAAGTAGTTTGGTTAGAATAGAAACACCTTCAATGCTGAACGCTGTACTGTATGAAATAGGCTATTTCAGTTCTTGTAATGAGTTGCTATCTTACGAAGAGGGTAGATTGCAGCAAGTTCAAACTTTCCTCGTTTGAATTTTTGAACAAGTTGTACAATTCAGTAGTTTCTTTTCATTTCTCATGTAGTTTTCTTAGGAAAGAAACACCTTCATTGCTGAACACTGTACTGTAAAATAGGCTAGTTCAGTTCTTGGAATGAGTTGCTTTCTTACGAAGAGGGTAGATTGCAGCAGGTTCAAAGATACCTCATTTGTACAATCTAACAAGTTGTGCAACTTAGTAGGTTCATTTCATTTCTAATGTAGTTTGGTTAGAAAAGAAACACCTTCATTCCTGAATGCTGTACTGTATGAAATAGGCTAGTTCATTTCTTGGAATGAGTTGCTTTCTTACGAAGAGGGTAGATTGCAGCAAGTTCAAACTTTCCTTGTTGGTAAAATCTAAAGAGTTGTATAATTTAGTAAGTTCGTTTCATTTCTAATGTAGTTTGGTTAGCAAAGAAACAGTTTCATTGCTGAACGCTGTACTGTATGGAATAGGCTAGTTCATTTCATGGAATGAGTTGCTCTCTTATGAAGAGTGTAGATTGAAGCCAGTTCAAACATTCCTCAGTTGTACAATCTATCAAGTTATACACTTTACTTTGTTCGATTCATTTCTAATGTATTTGGTTTGAAAAGAATGACCCTCATTGCTTAACGCTGCTATGTATGAAATAGGCTAGTTCAGTTGGTGGAATGAATTGCTCTCTTACGAAGATTGTAGATTTCAGCCAGTTCAAACATTCCTCAGTTGTACAAACTAACAAGTTGTACAATTTAGGTGGTTCAATTCATTTGTAATGTATTTGGTTAGAAAAGAAAGACCCTCATTGCTGAATGCTGTACTGTATGAAATAGGCTCATTCAGTTCTTGGAATGAGTTGCTCTCTTACGAAGAGGGTAGACAACAGCAAGTTCAAACTTTTCATGTTTGTACAATCTAAGTGGTAGTATAATTAATTAGGTTCATTTCATTTCTAATGTAGTTTGGTTAGAAAAGAAACACCTTAAGTGTTTAACACTGTACTGTATGAAATAGGCTAGTTCAGTTCTTGGAATGAGTTACTCTCTTACGAAGAGGGTAGATCAAACTTTCCTCGTTTGTACAATCTAACAATTTGTACAATTTAGTAGACAATTCATTTCTAATGTAGTTTTCTTAGAAAAGAAACACCTTCATTCCTGAACGCTGTACTCTATGAAATAGGCTAGTTCAGTTCTTGGAATGAGTTACTCTCTTACGAAGAGAGTAGTTTGGAGCAAGTTCAAAATTTGCTCATCTGTACAATCAAACAAGTTGTACAAGTTAGTAGGTTCATTTCAGTTCTAAGGTAGTTTGGTTAGAAAAGAAACACCTTCATTGCTGAATGCTACACTGTATGAAATAGGCTAGTTCAGTTTGTGGAATGTGTTGCCTTCTTACGAAGAGTGTAGATTGCAGCAAGGTCAAAGATTCCTCAGTTGTACAATCTAAGAAGTTGTACAATTTAGTACAGTTGATTCATTTCTAATGTACTTTGTTTAGAAAAGAAAGACCCTCATTGCTGAATGCTGTACTGTATGAAATAGGCTAGTTCAGTTCTTGGAATGAGATGCTTTCTTACGAAGAGGGTAGATTTCAGAAAGTTCAAACTTTCCTCCTGGGCAAAATCTAGCAAGTTGTACAGTTTAATAGCTTCATTTAATTTCTAAAGTAGTTTGGTTAGAAAAGAAACACCTCCATTGCTGAATGCTGTACTGTATGAATTAGGCTAGTTCAGTTCTTGGAATGAGTTGCTGTCTTACGAAGAGTGTAGATTGCAGCAAGTTCAAAGATTTCCCATTTGTACAAGCTAACAAGTTGTACAATTTAGTAGGTTCATTTCATTTCTAATGTTGTTTGCTTAGAAAAGAAACACCTTCATTGCTGAACGCTGTACTGTGTGAAATATGCTAGTTCAGTTCTTGAAATGAGTTGCTTTCTTACGAAGAGGATAGACTGCAGCAAGTTCAAACTTTCCTCGTTGGTACAATCTAAAAACATGTACAATTTAGTGGTTCATTTCATTTCTAATGTAGTTTGGTTAGAAAAGAAACGCCTTCATTCCTGAACGCTGTACTGTATGAAATAGGCTAGTTCAGTTCTTGGAATGAGTTGCTTTCTCACGAAAAGTGTAGATTGCAGCAAGTTCAAAGATTTGCCAGTTGTACCATCTAACAAGGTTTACAATTTAGTAGGTTCAAATCATTTCTAATGTTCATTGGTTAGAAAAGAAAGACCTTCTTTGTTTAATGGTGTACTGTATGAAATAGGCTAGTTCAGTTCTTGGAATGAATTGCTTTTTTACGAAGACGGTAGATTGCAGCAAGTCCAAACTTTCCACGTTTGTAAAATGTAACAAGTTATACAATTTACTAGAATCATTTCATTTTTAATGTAGTTAGGAGGCCTGGCGTGGTGGCGCACGCCTTTAATCCCAGCACTCGGGAGGCAGAGGTAGGAGGATCGCCGAGAGTTCAAGGCCACCCTGAGACTACATAGTTAATTCCAGGTCAGCCTGGACCAAAGTGAGACCCTACTTCAAAAAAAAAAAAAAAAAAAAATATCTAATGTAGTTTGGTTAGAAAAGAAAGACCTCCATTGCTGAATGCTGTACTGTATGAAATAGGCTACTTCAGATTTTGGAATTAGTTGCATTCTTACGAATAGGTTAGACTGCAGCAATTTCAAACTTTCCTCGTTTGTACAATCTAACAGGTTGTCCAATTAGTATGTTTGGTTCATTTCTAATGTAGTTTGGTCAGAAAAGAAAAACCTTCTTTTCTGAACGCTGTACTGTATGAAATAGGCTAGTTCAGTTCTTGGAATGAGTTGCTTTCTTACAAAGAGTGTAGATTGCAGCAAGTTCAAGATTAGGCAGTTTTACCATCTAACAAGTTTTACAATTTAGTAGGTTCAATTCATTTCTAATGTACTTTCGTTAGAAAAGAAAGACCTTCATTGCTTAACACTGCACTCTATTAAATAGGCTACTTCTTTTCTTGGAATGAGTTGCTCTCTTACGAAGAGGGTAGACTGCAGCAAGTTCAAACTTTCCTGGTTTGTACAATATAACAAATTGTACAATTTATTATGTTCATTTCATTTCTAATGTAGTTTGTTTAGAAAAGAAACACCTTCATTGCTGAACACTGTAGTGTGTGAAATAGGCTAGTTCAGTTCTTGGAAGGAATTGCTTTCTTACAAAGACGGTAGATGGCAACAAGTTCAAACTGTCCATGTTTGTAAAATGTAACCAGTTGCACAGTTTACAAGGTTCCTTTCATTTCTAATGTAGTTTGTGTAGAAAAGAAAGACTTCCATTGCTGAATGCTGTACTGTATGAAATAGGCTAGTTCAGTTGTTGGAAAGAGTTGCTATCTTAAGAAGACGGTAGATTACTGCCAGTTCAAACTTTCCTCGTTTGTACAATCTGACAAGTTGCACAATTTAATATGTTCATTTTATTTCTAAGGCGGTTTGGTTAGAAAAGAAACACCTTCATTGCTGAACCCTGTCCTGTATGAAATAGGCTAGTTCAGTCCTTGGAATGAGTTGCTTTCTTAAAAAGACAGTTTGCAGCAAGTTCAAACTTTCTTTGCTTGAAGAATCTAACAAGTTTTATAACTTAGCAGGTTCATTTAATTTCTAATTTAATTTTCTTAGGAAAGAAACACCTTCATTGCTGAACGCTGTACTGTATGAAATAGGCTAGTTCTGTTCTTGTAATGAGTTGCTTTCTTACAAAGAGGGTAGATTGCAGCAAGTTCAACCTTTCCTTGTTTGTACAATCTAACAAGTTGTACAATTTGCTAGGTTCTTTTCATTTCTAATGTAGTTTATTTAGGCAAGAAACACCTTCATTCCTGATTGCTGTAGTGTATGAAATAGGCTAGTTCAGTTCTTGGAAAGAGTTGCTTTTTTACGAAGATGGTAGATTGCAGCAAGTTCAAAGTTGCCTCGTTTGTACAAACTAACATGTTGTACAATTTAGTAGGTTCAGTTCATTTCTAATGTAGTTTGGTTAGAAAAGGAAAACCTTTAGTGCTGAACACTGTACTGTATGAAATAGGCTAGTTCACTTCTTGGAATGAGTTGCTTTCTTACAAAGAGGGTAGATTTTAGCACGTTCAAAGTTTCCTCGTTTGTACAATCTAACAAGTTGTACAATGTAGTAAGTTCGTTTCATTTCTAATGTATTTTGGTTAGAAAAGAAATACCTTCATTGCTGAATGCTGTACTGTATTAAATAGGCTAGTTCAGTTCTTGGAATGAGTTGCTTTCTTAAGAAGAAGGTAGATGGCTGCAAGTTCAAGGTTTCCTCGTTTGTAAAATCTAACAAGTTGTACAATTTTGTAGATTCGTTTCATTTCTAATGTTGTTTGCTTAGAATAGAAACATCTTCAGTGCTGAATGCTGTACTGTATGAAATAGGCTAGTTCAGTTCTTGGAATGAGTTGCTTTCTTACAAAAAGGTTAGATTGCAGCAATTTCAAACTTTGCTCATTTGTACAATCTAACAAGTTATACAATTTAGTAGGTTCATCTCATTTCTAATGTATTTTGGTTAGAAAAGAAACACCTTCATTGATGAACGCTGTGCTGTGAATTACGCTATTTCAGTTTTGGAAATGAGTTGCTTTTTTACCGAGATGGTAGATTGCAGTAAGTTGAAAGTTCTCTCATTTGTACAATCTAACAAGGTGGACAATTTAGTAGGTTCGTTTAATTTCTAATGTAGTTTGGTTAGAAAAGGAAGACCTTTATGGCTGAATGCTGTACTATATGAAATAGGCTAGTTCAGTTCCTGGAATGAGTTACTCTCTTACAAAGAGGGTAGATTGCAGCAAGTTCAAACTTTCCTCATTGGTACAATGAAAAAGTTGTACAATTTAATAGGTTCATTTGATTTCTAATGTAGTTTGGTTAGAAAAGAAACACCTTCATTGTTGAACACGGTACTGTATGAAATCGGCTAGTTCAGATCTTGGAATTAGTTGCATTCTTACGAATAGGTTAGAGTACAGCAAGTTCAACCTTTTCTCATTTGTACAATCAAACAAGTTGTACAACTTAGTAGGTTCATTTCATTTCTTATGTAGTTTGGTTAGAAAAGAAACACCTTCATTGCTGAACGTTGTACTATATGAAATAGGCTAGTTCAGTTCTTGGAATGAGTTGCTTTCTTACGAAAAGTGTAGATTGCAGCAATTTCAAAGATTCATCAGTTGTACCATCTATCAAGTTTTACAATTTAGTAGGTTCGATTCATTTCTAATGTACTTTTGTTAGAAAAGAAAGACAGTCATTGCTTAACACTGCACTGTATGAAATAGCCTACTTCAGTTCTTGGAATGAGTTGCTCTCTTATGAAGAGGGTAGATTGCAGTAAGTTCAACCTTTCCTCCTTTGTATAATCTAACAAGTTGTACAATTTAGTAGGTTCCTTTCATTTCTAATGTAGTTTGTTTAGAAAAGAAACACCTCCATTGCTGAACACTGTACTGTATGAAATAGGGTAGTTCAGTTCTTGGAATCAATTGCTTTCTTATGAAGACAGTAGATTGCAGCAAGTTCAAACTTTCCACATTTGAAAAATGTAACAAGTTGTACAGTTTAGTATGTTCTTTCTTTTTCCAATGTAGTTTGGTTGGAACAGTAGGACCTCCATTGCTGAACGCTGTACTGTATGAAATAGGCTAGATCAGTTCTTGGAAAGAGTTGCTTTCTTAAGAAGAGTGTGGATTGCAGCAAGTTCAAAGTTTCCTCATTCGTAAAATCTAACACGTTGTACAATTTAGTAGGTTCATTTCATTTCTAATGTAGTTTGCTTAGAAAAGAAACACCTTCATTGCTGAATGCTGTACTGTATGAAATATGCTATTTCAGTTTTTGAAATGAGTTGCTTTTTTAAGGAAAGGGTAGATTGCAGCAAGTTCAAAGATTTCCCATTTGTACAAGCTAACAAGTTGTCCAATTTAGTAGGTTCGTTTCATTTCTAATATAGTTTGGTTAGAAAAGAAAGACCTTCATTGCTGAACACTGTACTGTATGAAATAGTCTAGTTCAGTTCTTGGAATGACTTGCTTTCTTACGAAGATGGTAGATTGCAGCCGGTTCAAACTTTCCTCCATGGTACAAACTAACAAGTTGTACAGTTTAGTAGGTTCGTTTCATTTCTAACATAGTTTGGTTAGAAAAGAAACACCATCATTGCTGAACGCTGTACTGTATGAAATAGGCTAGTTCAGTTCTTGTAATGAGTTGCTTTCTTACCAAGAGAGTAGATTGCAGAAAGTTCAGTTTCCTCGTTTGTAAAATTTAACAAGTTGTACAATTTAGTAGGTTGGTCTCATTTCTAATGTAGTTTGGTTACATAAGAAACACCTGCATTGCTAAAGGCTGTATAGTATGAAATAGGCTAGTTTAGTTTTTGTAATGAGTTGCTCTCCTAAAAAGACGGTAGATTGCAGCAAGTTCAAACATTCCTTGTTTGTACTAAGAAGTTGTACAATTTAGTCTGTTCGTTTCATTTGTATTGTAGTTTTCTTAGAAAAGGAACACCTTCATTGCTGAATGCTGTACTGTATGAAATAGGCTAGTTCAGTTCTTGGAATGAGTTGCTTTTGTACGAAGAGTGCAGATTGCAGCAAGTTCAAAGATTCCTCATTTATACAATGTAACAAGTTGTACAATTTAGAAGGTTCATTACATTTCTAATGTAGTTTGGTTAGAAAAGGAAGACCTTCATTGCTGAACGCTGTATTGTATGAAATAGTCTAGTTCCCTTCTTGGAATGAGTTGGTTTCTTACAAATAGTGTAGATTGCAGCTAGTTCAAAGATTCCACAGTTGTACAATCTAAGAAGTTGTACAATTTTGTCAGATTGTTTCATTTCTAATGTAGTTTTCTTTGGAAAGAAACACCTTCATTGCTGAACTGTCTACTGTGTAAAATAGGCTAGTTCAGTTCATGCAATGACTTCCATGTTTACTAAGAGGGTGCATTGCAGCAAGTTCAAACTTTCCTCGTTTGTACAATCTAAAAAGACGTACAATTTAGTAGGTTCATTTCATTTCTAATGTAGTTTGTTTAGAAAAGAAACACCTTCATTGCTGAACACTGTACTGTTTGAAATAGGCTACTCCAGTTCTTGGAATGAGTTGCTCTCTTACAAAAACGGTAGATTGCAGCAAGTTCAAAATTTCCTCGTTTGAACAATCTAACAAGTTGTACAATTTAGTACATTCAGTTCATTTCTAATGTAGGTTTCTTAGGAAAGAAACACATTCCTTGCTGAACGCTGTGTTGTATGAAATAGGCTAGTTCAGTTCTTGGAATCAGTTGCTTACTTACGAAGAGGGTAGGTTGCAGCAGGTTCAAAGATACCTCGTTTGTACAATTGAACACGTTGCAAATTTAGTAGGTTCGTTTCATTTTTAATGTTGTTCGGTTAGAAAAGGACAACCTTTATTGCTGAATGCTGTAGTGTATGAAATAGGCTAATTCACTCTTTGGAATGAGTTGCTTTCTTACAAAGAGGGTAGATTGCAGCAAGTTCAAACTTTCCTCGTTGGTACAATCTAAAAATTGTACTAATTAGTGCTTTCATTTCATTACTAATGTAGTTCGGGTAGAAAAGAAACAGCTTCAGTTCTGAACACTGTACTGTATGAAATAGGCTAGTTCATATCTTGGAATTAGTTGCATTCTTACGAAGAGGTTAGACTGCAGCAAGTTCAACCTTTCCTCGTTTGTGCAATCTAACAAGTTCTACAATTTAGTAGGTTTGTTTCATTTCTAATGTAATTTGGTTAGAAAAGAAACACCTTCATTGCTGAACGCTGTACTGTATGAAATAGGCTACTTCAGTTCTTGGAATGAGTTGCTTTCTTATGAAAAGTGTAAATAGCAGCAAGTTCAAAGATTCGTCAGTTGTATCATCTAACAAGTTTTACAATTTATTTGGTTCAATTCATTTCTAATATATTTTGGTTAGAGAAGAAAGACCTTCATTTCTGAACAATGTACTGTATGAAATAGGACAGTTCAGTTCTTGGAATAAATTGCTGTCTTACAAAGACAGTAGATTGCAGCAAGTTCAAAGATTCCTCAGTTGTACAATCTAACAAGTTGTACAATTTAGTAGGTTCGTTTCATTTCTATTGTAATTTGGTTAGAAAAGAAACACCTTCTTTGCTGTACGCTGTACTGTATGAATTAGGCTAGTTCAGTTCTTGGAATGAGTTGCTTTCTTACCAAAAGTGTAGATTGCAGCAAGTTCAAAGATTCGTCAGTTGTACCATCTAACAAGTTTCACAATTTAGTAGGTTCGATTAATTTCTAATGTACTTTGGTTAGAATAGAAAGACCTTCATTGCTTAACACTGCACTGTATGAAATAGGCTAATTCCGTTCTTGGATTGAATTGCTCTCTTACGAAGAGGGTAGATTGCAGCAAGTTCAAACTTTCCTCATTTGTACAATCTAACAAGTTGGACAATTTATTAAGTTCGTTTATTTCTGATGTAGTTTGTTTAGGAAATAAACACCTTCATTGCTAAATGCTGTACTGTATGAAATAGGCTAGTTCAGTTTTGGAATGAGTTGCTTTCTTACGAAGAGGGTAGAATGAATCAAGTTCAAACTTTCGTCGCATGTACAATCTAACAAGTTGCACAATTTAGTAGGTTTGTTTCATTTCTAATTTAGTTTGGTTAGAAAAGAAACACCTTCATTTCTGAATGCTGTATTGTATGAAATAGGCTAGGTCAGTTCTTGGAATGAGTTGCTTTCTTACGAAGAGGTTAGATTGCAGCAAGTTCAAACTTTTCTTGTTTGTAAAACCTTAGCAGTTGTACAACTTAGTATGTTTGTCTCATTTGTAATGTAGTTTGGTTACAAAAGAAACACCTTCATTACTAAATGCTGTATAGTATGAAATAGGCTAGTTCAGTTATTGGAATGCGTTCCTCTCCTACCAAGAGGGTAGATTGCAGCAAATTTAAACATTCCATGTTTGTACTATCTAAGAAGGTGTATAATTTAGTCAGTTCCTTTCATTTGTAATGTAGTTTTCTTAGGAAAGAAACACCTTCATTGATGAATGCTGTACTGTATGAAATAGGCTGGTTCAGTTCTTGGAATGAGTTGCTTTTTTACGAAGAGGGTAGATTTCAGCAAGTTCAAACATTTCTCATTTGTACAATCTAACAAGTTGTACAATTTAGTAGGTTTGTTTCATTTCTAATGTAGTTTGGTTAGAAAATGAATTCCTTCATTGCTGAACGCTGTACTGTATAAAATAGGTTAGTTCAGTTCTTGAAATGAGTACGTTTCTTAAAAAGAGGGTAGACTGAACCAAGTTCAATATTTCCTCGTTTGTAAAATCTAACAAGTTGTACAATTTAATATGTTCATTTCATTTCTAATGTAGTTAGGTTAGAAAAGAAACACCTTCATTGCTAAACAGTGTACTGTATGAAATAGGCTACTGAAGTTCTTGGAATTAGTGGCTTTCTTATGAAGACGGTAGATTGCAGCAAGTTCAAAGATTCCTCACTTGTACAATCTAAGAAGTTGTACAATTTAGTCAGTTCGTTTCATTTCTAATGTAGTTATCTTTGGAAAGAAAGACCTTCATTTCTTGAGTCTCTACTGTATGAAATAGGCTAGTTCAGTTCGTGAAATGACTTCCTTGTTTTTGAAGAGGGTACCTTGAAGAAGTTCATACTTTCCCCATTTGTACAATATAAAACAACGTACAATTTAGTAGTTTCATTTCATTTCTAATGTAGTTTGGTTAGAAAAGAAACGCCTTCATTGCTAAACACTGTACTGTATGAAATAGGCTAGTTCAGTTCTTGGAATGAGTTGCTCTCTTATGAAGAGGGTAGATTGCAGCAAGTTCAAACTTTCCTAGTTTGAATAATCTAATGAGTTGTACAATTTAGTAGGTTCGTTTCATTTCTAATGTATTTTTCTTAGGAAAGAAACACCTTCATTGCTGAATGCTGTACTTTAAGAAATAGGCTAGTTCAGTTCTTGGAATGAGTTCCTTTCTTACAAAGAGTGTAGATTGCAACAAGTTCAAAGACTCCTCAGTTGTACAATCTAACAAGTTGTACAATTTAGTAGGTTCGTTTCATTTCTAATATAGTTTGGTTAGAAAAGAAACACCTTCATTGCTGAATTCTGTACTGTATGAAATAGGCTAGTTCAGTTCTTGGAATGAGTTTCTTTCTTACGAAGATGGTAGATTGCAGCAACTTCAAACTTGCCACGTTTGTACAATCTAACAAGTTGTACAATTTACTAGGATCATTTCATTTCTAATGCAGTTTGGGTAGAAAAGAAAGACCTTTATTTTGGTACGCTGTACTGTGTGAAATAGGCTAGTTCAGTTCTTGGAATGAGTTGATCTCTTACGAAGAGGGTGGATTGCAGCAAGTTCATACTTTCCTCGTGTGTACAATCTAACAAGTTTTACAGTTTATTAGGTTCATTTCACTCTAATGTAGTTTGGTTAAAAAAAAACTTTATTTCTGAAGGCTGTCTTGTATGAAACAGGTTAGTTAAGTTTTTGAAATGAGTTCCTGACTTATGAAGACAGTAAATTGCAGCAAGTCCAAATTTTCCACCTTTGTAAAATTGAAGAAGTTGTACAATTTAGTTGGTTCATTTCATTTCTAATGTAGTTTTCTTTGGAAAGAAACAAATTCATTGCTGAACGCTCTACTGTATGAAATAGACTAGTTCAGTTCATGCAATGAGTTCCTTGTTAACAAGAGGGTACATTGCAGCAAGTTCAAACTTTCCTCGTTTGTACAATCTTAAAAGATGTACAGTTTAGTAGGTTCATTTCATTTCTAATGCAGTTTGGTTATAAAAGAATCAACTTCATTCCTAAACGCTGTACTGTATGAAATAGGCTACTTTACCTCTTGGAATGAGTTGCGTTCTTATGAAGAGGGTAGTTTGCAGCAAGTTCACACTTTCCTCGTTTGTAAAATCTAACAAGTTGTACAATTTAGTAGGTTCGTTTCATTTCTAATGTGGTTTTCTTAGGAAAGAAACACCTTCATTGCTTCAAGCTGTACTAGATGAAAAAGTATATTTCAGTTCTTGGAATGAGTTTCTTTTTTACTAAGAGGGTAGATTGCAGCAAGTTCAAAGATTCCTCATTTGTACAACCTAATAAGTTGTACAATTTAGTAGGTTCGTTTTATTTCTAATATAGTTTGGTTAGAAAAAGAAGACCTTCATTGCTGAAAGCTGTACTGTATGAAAGAGGATACTTCACTTCTTGGAATGAGTTGCTCTCTTATGAAGAGGGTAGATTGCAGCAAGTTCAAAATTTCTCGTTTATACAATCTAACAAGTTGTACAATTGAGTAGGTTTGTTTAATTTCTAATGTAGTTTGTTTAGAATGAAATACCTTCACTGCTGAATGCTGTACTGTATGAAATAGGCTAGTTCAGTTCATGGAATGAGTTGCTTTCTTACTAAGTCGGTAGATTGCAGCAAGATCAAAATTTCCATGTTTGTACAATCTAACAAGTTGGACAATCTAGTAGGTTAGTTTCATTTGTAATGTAGTTTGGTTAGAAAAGAAACACCTTCATTGGTGAATGCTGTACTGTATGATATAGGCTAGTTCAGTTCTTGGAATGAGTTGCTTTCTTAGGAAGAGGGTCAATTGCAGCAAGTTCAAAATTTCCTCATTTGTACAATCTAACAAGTTGTATAATTTCGTAGTATCATTTCATTTGAAATGTAGTTTGGTTAGTAAAGAAATACTCTATGGAATAGGCTAGTTCAGTTCTTGGAATGAGTTGCTCTCTTACAAAGAGTGTAGATTGCAGCAAGTTCAAACTTTCCTCGTTTGTAAAATCTTACAATTTGTACAAATTAGTAGTCTTGTTTCACTTCAAATGTAGTTTGGTTAGAAAAGAAACACCATCATTTCTTAACACTCTACTGTATGAAATAGGTTGGTTAGTTCTTGGAATGACCTGCATTCTTATGAAGACAGTAGATTGCAGCAAGTTCAAACTTTCCTCATGTGTACAATCTAAACAGGTTGTAAATTTTATTAGGTTCATTTCATTTCTAATTCAGTTTGGTTAAAAAAGAAACACCTTCATTTCTGAAGGCTGTACTGTGTTAAATAGGACAGTTCAGTTCTTGGAATGAGTTGCTTAGTTAGGAATACAGTAGATTGTAGCAAGTTCAAACTTTCCACGTTTCTACAATATAACAAGTTGTACAATTTAGCAGGGTCATTTAATTTCTAATGTAGTTTTCTTAGTAAAGAAACAGTTTCATTCCTGAACACTGGACTGTATGAAATAGGCCACTTCAGTTCTTGGAATGAGTTGCTTTCTTACGAAGAGAGTAGATTGCAGCAAGTTCAAACTTTCCTTGTTTGTAAAATCTAACAAGTTGTACAATTTAGTAGGTTCATTTCATTTCTAAGGTCGTTTTTTTTTAGGAAAGAAACACTTTAATTTCTGAAAACTGTACTGTATGAAATAGGCCACTTCAGTTCTTGGAATGAGTTGCTTTCTTACGAAGAGAGTAGATTGCAGGAAGTTCAAACTTTCCTGGTTTGTAAAATCTAACAAGTTGTACAATTTAGTAGGTTCATTTCATTTCTAAGGTCGTTTTTTTAAGGAAAGAAACACTTTAATTTCTGAAAGCTGTACTGTATGAAATAGGCTACTTCAGTTCTTGGAATGAGTTGCTTTGTTACGAAGAGGGTAGATTGCAGCAAGTTCAAAGATTCCTCGTTTGTACAATCTAACAAGTTGTACAATTGGGTAGGTTCGTTTTATTTCTAATGTAGTTTGGTTAGAAAAGAAACACCTTCATTGCTGAAAACTGAACTGTATGCAATAGGCTAGTTCACTTCTTGGAATGAGTTGCCTCTTACGAAGAGGGTAGATTGCAGCAAGTGCAAAATTTCCTCGTTTGTACAATATAACAGGTTGTACAATTGAGTAGGTTCATTTCATTTCTAATGTAGTTTGGTTAGAAAAGAAGCACCTTCCTTGCTGAATGCTGTACACTATGAAATAGGCGAATTCATTTCTTGGAATGAGTGGATCTCTTACGAAAAGGGTAGATTGCAGAAAATTCAAACTTTCCTCGTATGTAACAAGTTGTACAATTTAGTAGGTTAGTTTCATCTCTACTGTAGTTGTTTAGAAAATAAACACCTTCATTTCAGAACGCTGTACTAAATGAAGTAGGCCAGTTCAGTTCTTGGAATGAGTTGCTTTCTAATAAAGAGTGTAGATTACAGCAAGTTGAAAGATTTGTCAGTTGTACAATCTAACAACCTGGACAATTTAGTAGGTATGATTCATTTCTAATGTACTTTTGTTAGAAAAGAAAGACCCTCATTGCTGAATGCTGTAGTGTATGAAATAGGCTACTTCAGTTCTTGGAATGAGTTGCTCTCTTATGAAGAGCTTAGATTACATGAAGTTCAAACTTTCCTCGTTTGTACAATCTAACAGGTTGTACAATTGAGTAGGTTTGTTTCATTTCTAATGTAGTTTGGTTAGAAAAGAAACACATTCCTTGCTGAATGCTGTAAGCTATGAAATAGGCGAATTCAGTTCTTGGAATGAGTTGCTCTCTTATGAAAAGGGTAGATTGTAGAAAATTCAAACTTTCCTCATATGTACAATCTAACAAGTTGTACAATTTAGTAGTTTAGTTTCATTTCTACTGCAGTCGTTTAGAAAAGAAATACCTTCATTTCAGGATGCTGTACTGAATGAAGTAGGCCAGTTCAGTTCTTGGAATGAGTTGCTTTCTAACAAAGAGTGTAGATTACAGCAAGTTGAAAGATTTGTCAGTTGTATAATCTAACAACCTGGACAACTTAGTAGGTATGATTCATTTCTAATGTACTTTGGTTAGAAAAAAAAGACCCTCATTGATGAATGTTGTACTGTATGAAATAGGCTACTTCAGTTCTTGGAATGAGTTGCTCTCTTATGAAGAGCTTAGATTGCATGAAGTTCAAACTTTCCCCGTTTGTACAATCTAACAAGTTGTAAAATTTAGTAGGTTTGTTTCATTTCTAATTTAGTTTGTTTAGAAAAGAAACACATGCACTGATGAATGCAGTAGTCTATGAAATAGGACAGTTCATTTCTTAGAATGAGTTGCTTTCTTACAAAGATGGTAGATTGCAGCAAGTTCAAACTTTCCATGTTTGTGAAATCTAACAAGTTGTACAATTTACTAGGTTTGTAACATTTCTAATATAGTTTGGTTAGAAAAGAAAGACCTTCATTGCTGAACACTGTACTGTATGAAATAGGCTAGTTCAGTTCTTGGAATGAGTTGCTTTCTTACGAAGAGGGTAATATGCAGCAATTTCAAATTTTACTCATTTGAACAATCTAACAATTTGTACAATTTAGTAGGTTTATTTCATTTCTCATGTAGTTTGGTTAGAAAAGAAACACCTTCATAGCTGAATGCTGTACTGTATGAAATAGGCTAGTTCAGATCTGGGAATGAGTTGCTTTCTTACGAAGACTGTAGATTGCATCAAGTTGAAACTTTCCACGTTTGTACAATCTAACAAGTTGCACAATTTAGTAAGTTCATTTCATTTCTAATGTAGTTTGGTTAGAAAAGAAACACCTTCATTGCTGAAGACAGTACAGTATGAAATATGCTACTTCAGTTCTTGGAATGAGTTGCTTTCTTACGAATAGCATAGATTAAAGCAAGATCAAAGTTTCCTCATTTGTAAAATCTAACAAGTTTTACAATTTTGTAGGTTCGTTTCATTTCTAATGTAGTTTGATTAGAAAAGAAACACCTTCATTCCATTCCTGAACGCTGTACTGTATGAAATAGGCTAGCTCAGTTCTTGGAATGAGTTGCTATCTTATGAAGAGGTTGGATTGTAGCAAATACAAACTTTGCTCGCTTGTACAATGTAAGAAGTTGGACAATTTAGTAGGTTCATCTCATTTCTAATGTTGTTTGTTTAGAAAAGAAACACCTTCATTGCTGAACACTGTAATGTATGAAATAGGCTAGTTCAGTTCTTGGAATGTGTTCCTCCCCTTTGAAGATTGTAGATTGCAGCAAGTTTAAACATTCCTCGTTTGTACTATCTAAGAAGTTGCAAATTTCATTATTTCATTTCATTTGTAATGTAATTTTCTTAGGAAAGAAACACCGTCATTGCTGAATACTATACTGTATGAAATAGGCTATTTCAGTTTTTGGAATGAGTTGCTTTTTTTTATGAAGAGGGTAGATTGCAGCAAGTTCAAAGATTTCTAACTTGTACAATCTTACAAGTTGTACAATTTAGTAGGTTCGTTTCATTGATAATGTAGTTTGGTTAGAAAAGGAAGACCTTCATTGCTGAATGGTGTACTGTATGAAATAGGCTAGTTCAGTTCTTGGAATGTGTTGCTTTCTTACAAAGAGGGTAGATTGCAGCAAGTTCAATATTTCCTCGTTTGTACAATCTAACAAGTTGTATAATTTAATATGTTCTTTTCATTTCTAATTTAGTTTGTTTAAAAAAGAAACACCTTCATTGCTGAACACTGTAATGTATGAAATAGGCTACTTCAGTTCTTGGAATGAGTTGCTTTCTTACATAGACGGTAGATTGCAGCAAGTTCAAAGATTCCTCACTTGTACAATCTAAGAAGTTGTACAATTTGGTCATTTCGTTTCATTTCTAATGTAGTTTTCTCTAGAAAGAAACACCTTCATTGCTGAACTCTCTACTGCATGAAGTAGGCTAGTTCAATTCATGCAATGACTTCCTTGTTTACGAAGAGGGTACATTGCAACAACTTCATACTTTCCTAGTTTGTACAATCTAAAAAGACATACAATTTAGTAGTTTCATTTCATTCCTAATGTAGTTTGATTAGAAAAGAAACACCTTCATTGATGAACACTGAACTCTTTGAAATAGGCTACTTCAGTTCTTAGAATGAGTTGCTTTCTTATGAAGACGGTAGATTGAAGCAAGTTCAAACTTTCCTCGTTTGAACAATCTAAGAAGTTGTACAACTCAGTAGGTTCCTTTCATTTCTAATGTAGTTTTCTTAGGAAAGAAACACCTTCATTGCTGAACGCTGTAGTGTATGAAATACCTTGTTCAGCTCTTGGAATGAGTTGCTTTCTTACGAAGAGGGTAGATTGCAGCAAGTTCAAACTTTCCTTTGTTTGTAAAATCTAACAGGTTTTACAATTTAGTAGGTTTGTTTCACTTCTAATGTAGTTTCCTTTGGAAAGAAACACCTTCATTGCTGAACGCTGTACTGTACGTAATAGGCTAGTTCAGTTCTTGGAATAAGTTCCTTTCTTACGAAGAGGGTAGATTACAGCAAGTTCAAACTTTCCTCCTATGTACAATCTAACAAATTCTACAATTTCGCAGGTTCATTTCATTTCTAATGTGTTTTGGTTAGAAAAGAAATACCTTCATTGCTGAATGCTGAACTATATGAAATAGGCTAGTTCACTTCTGGGAATGAGTTGCTTTCTTACAAAGAGGGTAGATTGCAGCAACTTCAAAGTTTCCTCATTTGTACAATTGAACGAGTTGTACAATTTAGTAGGTTCGTTTCATTTCTATTGTTGTTTTCTTTGAAAAGACACACCTTCATTACTGAACGTTTTACTGTATGAAATATGCTTGTTCAGTTCTTGCAATGACTTCCTTGTTTACGAAAAGGGTAACATTACAGCAAGTTCAAACTTTCTCATTTGTACAATCTAAAAAGACATACAATTTACTGTGTTCATTTCATTTCTAATATAGTTTGGTTAGAAAAGAAACACCTTCATTCCTGAACGCTGTACTGTATGAAACAGGTACTTCAGTTCTTGGAATGAGTTGCTTCTTACGAAGAGGGTAGATTGCAGCAAGTTTACACTTTCCTCGTTTGTACAATCTAAAAAGTTGCTGAACACTGTTCTGTATTAAATAGGCTAGGTCAGTTCTTGGAATGAGTTGCTTTCCTACAAAGAGGGTAGATTGTAGCAAGTTCACAGATTCCTCATTTGTACAATTTAACAAGTTGTACAATTTACTAGGTTCATTTCATTTCTAATGCTGCCTGGTTAGAAAAGGAAGACCTTCATTGCTGAATGCTGTACCCCATGAAATAGGCTAGTTCAGTTCTTAGAATGAGTTGCTTTCTTAATAAGAGTTTGGATTGTAGCAAATTCAAACTTTGCTCGCTCGTACAATGTAAGAAGTTGTACAATTTAGTAGGTTCGTCTCATTTCTAATGTTGTTTGTTTAGAAAAGAAACACCTTCATTGCTGAACACTGTAATGTATGAAATAGGCTAGTTCAGTTCTTGGAATGTGTTCCTCCCCTTTGAAGATTGTAGATTGCAGCAAGTTTAAACATTCCTCGTTTGTACTATCTAAGAAGTTGCAAATTTCATTAGTTCATTTCATTTGTAATGTAATTTTCTTAGGAAAGAAATACCGTCATTTCTGAATGCTGTACTGTATGAAATAGGCTATTTCAGTTTTTGGAATGAGTTGCTTTTTTTATGAAGAGGGTAGATTACAGCAATTTCAAAGATTTCTAACTTGTACAATCTTACAAGTTGTACAATTTAGTACATTCATTTCATTTATAATATACTTTGATTAGAAAAGAAAGACATTCATTCCTGAACCCTGTACTGCATGAAATAGGCTTGTTCAGTTCTTGGAATGAGTTGCCTTCTTAGGAAGAGGGTAGATTGTAGCAATTTCAAAGTTTCCTTGTTCGTACAATCTAACAATATGTACAATTTATTAGGTACGTTTCATTTGTAATGTAGTTTGGTTAGAAAAGAAACACCTTCCTTGCAGAACGCTGTACTGTATGAAATAGGTGAGGTAAGTTCTTGGAATGAGTTGCTTTCTTATGAAGAGTGTAGATTGCAGCAAGTTGAAAGATTTGTCAGTTATACAATCTAACAACTTGTAGAATTTAGTAGGTTCCATTCATTTCGAATGTACTTTGGTTAGAAAAGAGAGATCTTCATTGCTGAATGCTGTACTGTATGAAATAGGCTACTTAAGTTCTTGGAATGAGTTGCTCTCTTACGAGAAGAGTAGATTGCGGCAAGTTCAAACTTTCCTCGTTTGTACAATCTAACATGTTCTAAAATTTAGTAGGTTGATTTCATTTCTAATGTGGTTTGTTTAGAAAAGAAACCCCTTCACTGCTCAATGTGGTACTGTATGAAATAGGCCAGTTCAGTTCTTGGAATGAGTTGCTCTCTTACAAAGAGGGTAAATTGCAGCAAGTTCATACTTTCTTTGTTTGTACAATCTAACAAGTTGTATAATTTAGTGGGTTCACTTTATTTCTAATGTAGTTTGGTCAGAAAAGGAAGACCTTCATTGCAGAATGCTGTACTGTATGAAATAGGCTAGTTCAGTTCTTGGAATGAGCTGCTCTCTTACAAAACTGGTAGATTGCAGCAAGTTCAAAATTTCCTCGTTTGTACAATCTAACAAGTTGTATAATTTAGCAGGTTCATTTCATTTCTAATGTAATTTGCTTATAAAAGAAACACCTTTTTTCAGAACACTGTACTGTATGAAATAGGCTAGTTCAGTTCCTGGAATGAGTTGCTCTCTTACGAAGAGGGTAGGTTGCAGCAAGTTCAAACTTTCCTCGTTTGTACAATCTAACAAGTTGTACAATTTAGTATGTTCATTTCACTTCAAACATAGTTTGGTTAGAAAAGAAAAACCTTCATTCCTGAACACTGTACTGTATGAAATAGGCTAGTTCAGTTCTTGGAATGAGTTGCTTTCTTATGAAGATGGTAGATTGGAGCAAGTTCCAACTTTCCACTTTTGTACAATCTAACAAGTTGTGCAATTTAGTAGGTTGGTTTCACTTCTAATATAGTTTGGTTAGAAAAGGAAGACCTTCATTGCTGAACTCAGTACATTTTGAAATAGGCTACTTCAGTTCTTGCAAAGAGTTCCTTGTTTACGAAGATGGTACATTGCAGCAAGTTCAAATTTCCTTGTTTGTACAATGTAAATAAATGTACAATTTAGTAGGTTCGTTTCAGTTCTAATGCAGTTTGGTTAGAAAAGAAACACCTTCATTGCTGAATCCTGTACTGTATGAAATAGGCTAGTTCAGTTCTTGGAATGACTTGCTTTCTTACACAGGGGTTAGTTGTACGAAGAGCGTAGCTTGCAGAAAGTTCAAAGATTCCTCAGTTGCAAAATCTAACAAGTTGTACAATTTAGTAGGTTCGTTTCCTTTCTAATGTAGTTTGGTTAGAAATGAACACCTTCATTGCTGAACGCTGTACTGTATGAAATAGGCTATTTCAATTTTTGGAATGAGTTGCTTTTTTATGGAGTGTGTAGATTGCAGCAAGTTCAAAGATTCCTCATTTGTAGAATCTACCAAGTTGCACAATTTAGTAGGTTCATTTCTTTTCTAATGTAGTTTGGTTAGAAAAGAAAGACCTCCATTGCTGAATGCTGTGATGTATGAAATAGGCTATTTCAGTTTTTGGAATGAGCTTCCTTCTTACGAAGATGGTAGATTGAATCAAGTTCAAACTTTCCACTTATGTACAATATAACAAGTTGTACAATTTAGTAGGTTCGTTTAATTTCTAATCCAGTTTGGTTAGAAAAGAAATACCTTCATTGCTGAGTGCTGTACTGTATGAAATAGGCTAGTTCATTTCTTGGAATGAGTTGCTTTCTTACGAAGAGGGTAGATTGCAGTAAGTTCAAACTTTCCTCGTTTGTACAATGTAACAAGTTGTACAATTTAGTAGCTACATTTCATTTCTAATGTAGTTTGCTTAGAAAAGAAAGACCTCAATTGCTGAATGCTGTACTTTTTGAAATATGCTAGGTCAATTCTTGGAATAAGTTGCTTTTTGTTAAGAGGGTAGATTGCATCAGGTTCAAGGATTCCTCATTTGTAACATCTAACAAGTTGTGCAATTTAGTAGGTTCGTTTCATTTCCAATGTTTCTTGGTTAGAAAAGAAACACCTTCATTGCGGAAAACTGTACTCTATGAAATAGGGTAGTTCAGATCTTGGAATTACTTGCATTCTTACGAAGAGGTTAGACTGCAGCACGTTCAAACTTTCCTTGTTTGTACAATCTAACATGGTGTACAATTTAGTACATTCGTTTCATTTCCAATGTAGTTTGGTTAGAAAATAAAGACCTCCATTTCTGAATGCTGTACTGTTTGAAATAGGCTAGTTCAGTTCTTGGAATGAGTTGCTTTTTTGCGAAGAGGGTAGATTGCAGCAAGTTCAAAGATTCCTCAGTTGTAAAATCTAACAAGTTGTACAATTTAGTAGGTTCATTTCATTTCTAATGTAGTTTGGTTAGAAATGGAAGACCTTCATTGCTGAATGGTGTACTGTATGAAATAAGCTAGTTCAGGCCTTGGAATGAGTTCCTTTCCTACAAAGGGTTAGATTGCAGCAAGTTCAAACTTTCCTCTTTTGTACAATCTAACAAGTTTTTCAATTTGGTAAGGTAATTTCATTTCTAATGTAGTTTGTTTAGAAAAGAAACACCTTCATTGCTGAACGTGGTACAGCATGAAGTAGGCTATTTCAGTTCTTGGAATGAGTTGCTATCTTACGAAGAGGCTAGATTGCATCAAGTTCAAACTCTCCTTGTTTGTACAATCTTACAATTCGTACAATTTAGTAGGATCATTTCATTTCTAATGTAGTTTGGTTATAAAAGAAACACCTTCATTGCTGAATGCTGTACTGTATGCAATAGTCTAGTTCAGTTCTTAGAATGAGTTCCTCTCTTACAAAGAGGGTAGATTGCAGCAAGGTCAAAATTTACTCGTTTTTACAATCTAACAAGTTGTACAACTTAGTAGGTTCGTTTCATTTCTAATGTAGTTTGGTTAGAAAAGAAACACCTTGATTGCTGAACGCTGTACAGTATGAAATAGGCTAGTTCTTTTCTTGGAATGAGTTCCTTTTTCACGAAGAGTGTAGATTGCACCATGTTCAAACATTGCTAGGTTGTAAAATCCAACAAGTGTACAATTTAGTAAGTCCGATTCATTTCCAATGTACTTTGGTTAGAAAAGAAAGACCTTCATTGCTGAACGCTGTACTGTATGAAAAAGGCTAGTTCAGTTTTTGGCATGAGTTGCTTTCTTACGAAGACGGTAGATTGCAGCAAGTTGAAACATTCCACGTTTGTAAAATATAACAAGTTGTACGATTTAGTAGTTTGATTCATTTGTAATGTTCATTCACTTGAAAAGAAAGACCATCATTTTTGAACGCTGTAAATTATGAAAGAGGCTAATTGAGTTCTTGGAATGCGTTGTTCTCTTACGAAGAGGGTAGATTGCAGCAAGTTCAAAGTTTCCTCGTTTGTAAATTCTAACAAGTTGCACAATGTTGTAGGTTCGTTTCATTTCTAATGTAGTTTGGTTAGAAAAGAAACACCTTCATTGCTGAACGCTGTACAGTATGAAATAGGCTAGTTCATTTCTTGGAATGAGTTGCTGTCTTACGAAGAGGGTAGATTGCAGCAAGTTCAAACTTTCCTCATTTATACAATCTAAGAACTTGTACAACTTAGTAGGTTCATTTAATTTCTAATGTAGTTTGGTTAGAAAAGAAACACCATCATTGCCGTACTCTGTACTGTATCAAATAGGCTAGTTCAGTTCCTGGAATGATTTGCCTTCTTACGAAGAGTGTAGATTTCAGCAAGTTCAAAGATTATTCAGTTGTACAATCTAAACAAGTTGTACAATTTAGTACGTTTGATTAATTTCTAATGTACATTGGTTATAAAAGTAAGCCCTTCATTTCTGAATGCTGTACTGTATGAAATAGGCTAGTTCAGTTCTTGGAATGAGTTGCTCTCTTACAAAGAAGGTAGAATGCAGCAAGTTCAATCTTTCCACGAATCTAACAAGTTGTACAATTTAGTAGGGTTGTTTCATTTCTAATGTAGGTTGGTTAGAAAAGAAACACCTTCATTGCTGAACGCTGTACTGTATGAAATAGGCTAGTTCAGTTCTTGGAATGAGTTGCTTTCTTACGAAGAGGGTAGATTGAAGCAAGATCAAACATTCCTTGTTTGTAAAATCTAACAAATTATACAATTTAGTAGGTTCTTTTCATTTCAAATGTAGCTTGGTTAGAAAAGAAACAGGTTCTTTGCTGAACACTGTACTGTAATCAATATGCAAGTTCAATTCTTGGAATGAGTTTCTCTCTTATGAACAGGGTAGATTGCAGCAAGTTCAAACTTTCGTCGTGTGTAAAATCTAACAAGTTGTAAAATTTATTAGGTTCCTTTCAATTCTAATGTAGTTTGGTTAAAAAAGAAACACCTTCATTTCTTAAGGCTGTACTGTATGAAATAGGCTAGCTCAGTTCTTGGAGTGAGTTGCTTTCTTACGAAGACAGTAGATTGCAGCAAGTTCAAACTTTACACGTTTGTACAATCGAACAAGTTGTAGAAATTAGTATGTTTGTTTCATTTCTAATGTAGTGTGCTTTGGAAAGAAACACCTTCATTGCTGAACGCTCTACTGTATGAAATAGGCTAGTTCATTTCGTGCAATGAGTTCCTTTTTACAAAGAGGGTACATTGCAGCAAGTTCAAACTTTCCTTGTTTTGACAATCTAAAAAGACGTGCAATTTAGTAGGTTCATTTCATTTCTAATGTAGTTGTCTTAGGAACGAAACACCTTCATTGTTGAAAGCTACACTGTATGTAATAGGCTAGTTCAGTTCTTGGAATGAGTTGCCTCTTACGAAGAGGGTAGATTGCAGCAAGTTCAAAATTTCCTCGTGTGTACATTCTAACAAGTTGTACAATTTGATAGGTTCTTTTCATTTCTAATGTACTTTTTTTAGACAAGATATACCTTCATTGTTGAATACTGTACTGAATGAAATACGCTAGTTCAATTCTTGAAATGAGTTGCTCTCTTACGAAGAGGCTAGAATGTCGCAACATCAAACTTTCCTCGTTTGTGCAATCCAACAAGTCTTACAATTCATTACATTCATTTCATATCAAATGTGGTTTGGTTAGAAAAGGCACACCTTAATTGCTGAACACCCTACAGTATGAAGTAGGCTTCTTCAGTTCTTGGAATGAGTTGCTCTCTTACGAAGAGGGTAGATTGAAGCAAGTTCAAACTTTCCACGTTTGTGCAATCTAAAAAGTTGTTCCACATAGTATGTTCATTTCATTTCTAATGTAGTTTGGTTAGAAAAGAAAACCTTCATTTCTGAATTCTGTACTGTATGAAATAGGCTACTTCAGTTCTTGGCATGAGTTGCTCTCTTAGGAAGAGGGTATATTTCAGCAAGTTCAAACATTCCTCAGTTGTACAATCTAACAAGTTGTACAATTCAGTTGGTACGATTCATTTCTAATGTATTTGGTTAGAAAAGAAAGACCCTCTTCCTGTACGCTGTCCTTTATGAAATAGGCTAGTTCAGTTGGTGGAATGAGTTGCTCTCTTACGAAAAGGGCAGATTGTAGCAAGTTAAAACTTTCCTCGTTTATACAATCGAACAAGCCTTACAATTCAGTGCATTCCTTTCATTTCAAATGTGGTTTGGTTAGACAAGTAACACCTTCATTTCTGAACTCTGTAATCCATAAAATAGGCTAGTTCAGTTCTTGGAATGAGTTGCTTTTTTTAGAAGATGGTAGGTTGCAACAATTTCAAAGATTCCTCATTTGTACAATCTAACAAGTTGTACAATTTAGTAGGTTCTTTACATTTCTAATGCAGTTTTGTTAGAAAAGAAACACCTTCATTGTGGAACACTGTACTGTATGAAATAGGCTCTTTTAGTTCTTGGAATGAGTTGCTTTCTTACAAGGAGGGTAGATTCCAGCAAGTTCAAAGTTTCCTCATTTGTACAATGTAACAAGTCACACAATTTAGTAGGTTCGTTTCATTTCTAATGTAGTTTGGTTACAAAAGAAACACCTACATTGCTGAACACTGTACTGTATGAAATAGGTTAGTTCAGTTCTTGGAATGAGTTTCTTTTTTATGAAGATGGTAGATTGCAGCAAGTTCAAGGATTCCTCATTTGTACAAACTAACAAGTTTTACAATTTAGTAGGTTCGTTTCATTTCTAATGTAGTTTGGTTAGAAAAGAAACACCTTCATTCCTGAACACTCTACAGTATGAAATAGGCTAGTTCAGTTCTTGGAAGGAGTTGCTTTCTTACGAACAGGGTAGATTGAAGCAAGTTCAAACTTTCCACGTTTGTACAATCTAAAAAGTTGTTTAACTTAGTCAGTTCATTTCATTTCTAATGTAGTTTGGTTAGAAAAGAAAGACCTGCATTTCTGAATGCTGTACTGTATGAAATAGGCTACTTCAGTTCTTGGCATGACTTGCTCTCTTACGAAGAGGGTAGATTTCAGCAAGTTCAAACTTTTGCCGTTGGTAAAATCTAACAAGTTGTACAATTTAGTAGGTTGGTTTCATTTCTAATGTAGTTTGTTTAGAAAAGAAACACTTTCATTGCTGAACGCTATACTGTATGAAATAGGCTAGTTCATTTGGTGGAATAAGTTGCTCTCTTACGAAGAGTGTAGATTGCAGCAAGTTCAAACATTCCTCAATTGTACAATCTAACAAGTTGTACAAGTTAGTTGGTATGACTCATTTCTAATGTATTTGGTTAGAAAAGAAAGACCCTCTTCCTGAACGCTGTCCTGTATGAAATAGGCTAGTTCAGTTGGTGGAAAGAGTTGCTCTCTTACGAAGAGGGTAGATTCCAGCAAGTTCAAAGTTTCCTCGTTTGGACAATGTAACAAGTTGTACAATTAAGTAGGATCCTTGCATTTCTAATGTAGTTTTGTTAGAAAAGGAAGACCTTTATTGCTGAATGCTGTACTCTATGGAATAGGCTAGTTCAGTTCTTGGAATGAGTTGCTTTCTCACAAAGAGGGGAGATTGTAGCATGTTCAAACTTTCCTCGTTGGTAAAATCTAAGAAGTTGTACAATTTAGTAGGTTCATTTCTTTCTAATGTAGTTTGGTTAGAAAAGAAATACCATCATTGCTGAATGCTGTACTGTATGAAATAGGATAGTTCACTTCTTGGAATGTGTTGCTTTCTTACAAAGAGGGTAGATTGCAGCAAGTTCAAACTTTCCTAGTTTGTACAGTCTAACAAGTTGTACAATTTGCTAGGTTGTTTTCATTTCTAATGTACTGTTTTTAGACAAGATACACCTTCATTGCTGAATGCTCTACTGAATGAAATAGGCTAGTTCAATTCTTGGAATGAGTTGCTCCCTTACGAAGAGGTAGAATGTAGCAAGTTCAAACTTTCCTTGTTTGTACAATACAACAAATCTTACAATTCAGTACATTTGTTTCATTTCAAATGTGGTTTGGTTAGAAAAGAAACACCTGCATTGCTGAACCCTGAACTGTATGAAATAGGCTAGTTCAGTCCTTTTAATGAATTGCTTTCTTTCGAAGAGGTTAGATTGCAGGAAGTTCAAACTTCCCACAATTGTAAAATGTAACAAGTTGTACAATTTAGTATGTTCGATTCATTTCTAATGTTGTTTGGTTAGAAAAGAAACACATTCATTGCTGAATGCTGTTCTGTATGAAATAGGCTACTTCAGTTCCAGGAATGAGTTGCATTCGTACGAAGAGGGTTGATAGTAGAAAGATAAAACTTTCCTTGTTTGTACAATCTAACAGGTTTTACAATTTTAAAGTATCATTTCATTTCTAATGTACTTTTCTTAGACAAGATACATCTTCATTGCTGAATGCAGTACTTACTGGAATATGCTAGTTCAGTTCTTGGAATGAGTTGCTTTCTTACGGAGAGGATAGATTGCAACAAGTTCAAACTTCCCTCATTTTTAGAATCTAACAAGTCACACAATTTAGTACATTCATTTCGTTTCAAAAGTAGTTTGGTTAGAATAGTAACACCTTCAATGCTGAACACTGTACTGTATGAAATAGGCTAATTCAGTTCTTGTAATGAGTTGCTCTTTTACCTAGAGGGTAGATTGCAGCAAGTTCAAACTTTCCTCGTTTGAATAATTCAACAAGTTGTACAATTTAGTACTTTCATTTGATTTCTCCTATAGTTTTCTTAGGAAAGAAACACCTTCATTGCTGAACACTGTATTGTAAGAAATAGGCTAGTTCAGTTCTTGGAATGAGGTGCTTTCTAACGAAGAAGTTACACTGCAGCAAGTTCAACCTTTCCTTGTTTGTACAATCTAACAAGTTCTACAATTCAGGAGGTTCATTTCATTTCTAATGTAGTTTGGTTAAAAGAGAAACACCTTCATTGCTGGACGCTGTACTGTATGAAATAGGCTAGTTCAGTTCTTGGAATGAGTTGCTCTTGTACGAAGAGGGTAATGGCAGCAAGTTCAAATTTTCCTCGTTTGTAAACTCCAACAAGTTGTACAATTTATTAGAGTCATTTCATGTCTAATGTGGTTTGGTTAGAAAGAAAACACCTTCATTGCTGAACACTGTACTATATGAAATAGGCTACTTCAGTTCTTTGAATGAGTTGCTTTCTTAAGAAGAGTGTAGATTGCAGAAAGTTCACACTTTCCTTGTTCGTACAATCTAACAAGTTTTACAATTTAGTAGGTTCACTTCATTTCTAATGTAGTTTGTTTAGAATGAAACACCTTCATTGCTGAACCCTGTCCTGAATGAAATAGGCTAGTTCAGTTCTTGGAATGAATTGCTTTCTTACGAAGACGGTAGATTGCAGCAAGTTCAAACTTTCCACTTTTGTAAAATGTAACAAATTGTACAATTTAGTAGGTTCGTTTCATTTCCAATGTAGTTTGGTTAGAAAAGGAGGACCTTTATTGCTGAACACTGTACTGTATGAAATAGGCTAGTTCAGTTCTTGGAATGAGTTGCTTTCTTACGAACAGGGTAGATTACAGCAAATTCAAAATTTCCTTGTTTGTACAATCTAACAAATTGTACAATTTTGTTTGTTCATTTCATCTCTAATGTAGTTTGGTTAGAAAACAAACACCTTCATTGCTGAATGCTATAATGTATGAAATAGGCTAGTTCAGTTTTTGGAATGAGTTCCTTTCTTATGAAGTGGGTAGATTGAATCAAGTTCAAACATATCTTGTATGTAAAATCTAACAAGTTTTATAATTTATTAGGTTCGTTTCATTTCTAATGTAGTTTTGTTAGAAAAGAAAGACCTCCATTGCTGAATGCTGTACTGTATGAAATAAGCTAATTCAGTTCTTCTAATGAGTTGCTTTCTTACGAAGGGTGTAGATTGCAGAAAGGTCAAAGTTTCCTCGTTTGTAAAATTTAACAAGTTGTACAATTTAGTAGGTTTGTCTCATTTCTAATGTAGTTTGGTTAGATAAGAAACACCTGCATTGCTAAAGGCTGTATAGTATGAAATAGGCTAGTTCAGTTTTTGGAATGAGTTGCTCTCCTACAAAGACGGTAGATTGCAGCAAGTTCAAACGTTCCTCGTTTGTACTATCTGAGAAGTTGTACAATTTAGTCTGTTCATTTCATGTGTATTGTAGTTTTCTTAGGAAAGGAACACCTTCATTGCTGAATGCTGTACTGTATGAAATAGGCTAGTTCAGTTCTTGGAATGAGTTGCTTTTGTATGAAGAGGGTAGATTGCAGCAAGTTCACAGATTCCTCATTTATACAATGTAACAAGTTTTCAATTTAGAAGGTTCCTTACATTTCTAATGTACTTTGGTTAGAAAAGGAAGACCTTCATTGCTGAACGCTGTAATGTATGAAATAGTCTAGTTCCCTTCTTGGAATGAGTTGCTTTTTTACAAATATTGTAGATTGCAGCAAGTTCAACAATTCCTAAGCTGTACAATCTAAGAAGTTGTAGAATTTAGTTGGATTGTTTCATTTCTAATGTAGTTTTCTTTGGAAAGAAACACCTTCATTGCTGAACTGTCTACTGTATAAATAGGCTAGTTCAGTTCATGCAATGACTTCCATGTTTACTAAAAGGGTACATTGCAGCAAGTTCAAACTTTCCTTGTTTGTACAATCTAAAAAGACGTACAATTTAGTAGGTTTGTTTCATTTCTAATGTAGTTTTGTTAGAAAAGAAACACCTTCATTGCTGAACACTGTACTGTTTGAAATAGGCTACTTCAGTTCTTGGAATGAGTTGCTCTCTTATGAAGATGGAAGATTGCAGCAAGTTCAAAATTTCCTCATTTGAACAATCTAACAAGTTGTACAATTTAGTGCATTCAGTTCATTTCTAATATAGGTTTCTTAGGAAAGAAACACATTCCTTGCTGAATGCTATTTTGTATGAAATAGGCTAGTTCAGTTCTTGGAATCAGTTGCTTACTTATGAAGAGGGCAGGTTGCAGCAGGTTCAAAGATACCTCATTTGTACAATCGAACAAGTTGTACAATTTAGTATGTTCATTTCATTTTTAATGTTGTTTGATTAGAAAAGGAAAACCTTTATTGCTGAACGCTGTACTGTATGAAATAGGCTAGTTCACTTCTTGGAATGAGTTGCTTTCTTACAAAGAGGGTAGATTGCAGCAACTTCAAACTTTCCTTGTTGGTACAATCTAAAAATTGTACTATTTAGTGGTTTCGTTTCATTACTAATGTAGCTTGGTAAGAAAAAAAACAGCTTCATTTCTGAACACTGTACTGTATGAAATAGCCTAGTTCAGATCTTGGAATTAGTTGCATTTTACGAAGAGGTTAGACTGCAGGTAGTTCAAACATTCCTCGTTTGTACAATCTAACAAGTACATTTTAGTGGGTTCATTTCATTTCTAATGTCCTTTTCTTAGACAAGATACACCTTCGTTGCTGAATGCTGTATTGAATGAAGTAGACTAGTTCAGTTCTTGGGATGAGTTGCTCTCTTACGAAAAGGGTAGATTGCAGCAAGTTCAAACTTACCTCAGTTGTACAATCTAAGAAGTCGTACAATTTAGTTGGTTCATTTCATTTCAAATGTAGTTTGGTTAGAAAAGAAACACCTTTATTGCTGAATGCTTTAATGTATGAAATATGCTAGCTCAGTTCTTGGAATGAGATGCTCACTTAGGAAGAGGGTAGATTACAGTAAGTTCAAACTTTCCTAGTGTACAATATAACAAGTTGTAAAATTTAGTAGGTTCATTTCAATTCTAATGTAGTTTGGTTAGAAAAGAAACACCTTCATTTCTGAAGGTTGTACTCCATGAAATAGGCTAGTTCAGTTCTTGGAATGAGTTGCTTACTTACGAAGACAATAGATTGCAGTAAGTTCAAACTTTCCATGTTTGTAAATTCGAACAAGTTGTACAATTTCATAGGATCGTTTCATTTCTAATGTAGTATTCTTTGGAAAGACGCACCTTCATTGCTGAATGCTCTACTGTGTGAAATAGGCTAGTTCACAATGTGCAATGAGTTCCTTTTTACAAAGAGGGTACATTGCAGCAAGTTCAAACTTTCCTCATTTGTACAATAAGAAAACATGTCCAATTTAGTAGGTTCATTTCAATTCTAATGCAGTTTGGTTAAAAAAGAAGACCTTCATTGCTGAACGCTGTACTGTATGAAATAGGCTACTTCAGTTCTTGGAATGAGTTGCTTTCTTACAAAGAGGGTAGATTGTAACAAGTTCAAACGTTCCTCGTTTGTAAAATATAACAAGTTTTACAATTTAGTAGGTTCGTTTCATTTCTAATGTAGTTTTCCTTGGAAAGAAACACCTTCATTGTTGAAAGATGTACTGTATGAAATAGGCTAGTTCAGTTCTAGGAATGATTTGCTTTTTCAAGAAGACGGTATTTTGCAGCAAGTTCAAAGATTCCTCATTTGCACAATATAACAAGTTGTACAATTTAGTAGGTTCGTTTCATTTCTAATGTAGTTTGGTTAGAAAAGGAAAACCTTCATTGCTGAAAGCTGTACTCTATGAAATAGGCTAGTTCAGTTCTTGGAATGAGTTGCTCTCTTACGAAGAGGGTGGATTACAGCAAGTTCAAACTTTCCTCGTTTGTACAATCTAAAATGTTGGACAATTTAGTATGTGTGTTTCATTTGTAATGTAGTTTTATTAGAAAAGAAACACCTTCATTTCTGAGGGCTGTACTGTATGAAATAGGCTAGTTCAGTCCTGGGAATTGGTCGCTTACTTACGAAGACAGTAGATTGCAGCCAGTTCAAACTTTCCACTTTTTTACAATCTAAAATTTGTACAATTTAGTAGGTTCATTTCATTTCTAATGTTGTTTTCTTTGGAAAGAAATACCTTCATTGCTGAACGCTCTACTGTATGAAATAGGCTGGTTCATTTCTTGGAATGAGTTGCTTACTTACGAAGAGGGTAGATTGTAGTAAGTTCAAAATTTTCCTCCTTTGTAAAATCTAACAAGTTGTAAATTTATTAGGTTAGTTTCATTTCTAATGCAGTTTGGTTAGAAAAGAAACAACTTCATTCCTGAACGTTGTACTGTATGAAATAGGCTACTTCAGTTCTTGGAATGAGTTACTTTCTTATGAAGAAGGTAGATTGCAGCAATTTCAAACTTTCCTCGTTTGTAAAATCTAACACGTTGTACAGTTTAGTAGGTTCGTTTCATTTCTAATTTAGTTTTCTTAGGAAAGAAACACCTTCATTGCTGAAAGCTGCACTGTATGAAAGAGGCTAGTTCAGTTCTTGGAATGATTTCCTCTCTTATGTAGAGCATAAATTGCAGCAAGTTCAAGTTTCTTTGTTTGTACAATCTAACAAGTTATACAATTTATTAGGTTCATTTTATTTCTAATGTAGTTTGGTTAGAAAAGAAACACCTTCATTGCTGAACAATGTACTGCAGGAAAGAGGCTAGTTCAGTTCTTTGAATGAGTTGCTTTCTTACGAATATGGAAGATTGCAGAAAGTTCAAACTTTCCATGTTTGTACAATCTAACAAGTTATACAATTTAGTAGGTTCGTTTCATTTCTAATGTTGTTTGTTTAGAAAAGAAACACCTTCATTGCTGAATGCTGTATAGTATGAAATAGGCTAGGTCAGTTCTTGGAATCAGTTGCTCTCTTACCAATACGGTAGAGTGCAGCAAGTTCAAACTTTCCTCATTTGTAAAATCTAAGCAGTTTTACAATTTGGTAGGTTCGGTTCATTTCTAATGTAGTTTTCTCAGGAAGGAAACATCTTCATTTTATAATGCTGTACTGTATAAAATAGGCTAGTTCACTTCTTGGAATGATTTGCTGTCTTAGGAGGACTGTAGACGGCAGCTAGTTCAAAGTTTCCTCAATGGTAAAGCCAAACAAGTTTTACAATTTAGTAGGTTTGTTTCATTTCTAATGTAGTTTTCTTTGGAAACAAACACTTTCATTACTGAACGCTGTATGGTATGAAACACCTCGTTCAGTTCTTGGAATGAGTTGCTGCCTCATGAAGAGGGTACATTGCAGCAAGTTCAAACTTTCCTCATTTATACAATGTAAAAAGACGTACAATTTAGGAGGTTCATTTCATTTCTAATGCAGTTTTGTTAGAAAAGAAGCAACTTCATTCCTGACAGCTGTACTGTATGAAATAGGCTACTTCAGTTCTAGGAATGAGTTGCTTTCTTACGAAGAGGGTAGATTGCAGCAAGTTCAAACATTCCTCGTTTGTAAAGTATGACCAGTTGTACAATTGAGTAGGTTCGTTTCATTTCCAATGTACTTTTCTTAGGAAAGAAACATTTTCCTTGCTTAAAGCTGTACTCTATGAAATAGGCTAGTTCAGTTCTTGAAATGAGTTGCTTACTTACGAAGACAGTAGATTGCAGCAAGTTCAAACTTTCCACGTTTGTACAAATGAAAAAGTTGTACAATTTATTAGGTTTGTTTCATTTCTAATGCAGTTTTCTTTGGAAAGAAACACCTTCATTGCTGAACGCTCTACTGTAAGAAATAGCCTAGTTCAGTTCTTGGAATGAGTTGCTTACTTAAGAAGAAGGTAGATTGCAGCAAGTTCAAACATTACTCGTTAGTAAAATCTAACAAGTTGTACAATTTATTACATTTGTTTCATTTCTAATGCAGTTTCTTTAGAAAAGAAAGACCTTCATTGCTGAACGCTGTACTCTATGAAATAGGCTACTTCAGTTCTTGGAATGAGTTGCTCTCTTACGAAGAGGTAGATTGCAGCAAATTCAAACTTTCCTCGTTTGTACAATCTAACAAGTTTTACAATTTATTAGGGTCATTTCATTTATAATTTAGTTTGGTTAGAAAGAAACACCTTCATTTCTGAACGCTGTACAGTATGAAATAGGCTACTTCAGTTCTTGGAATGAGTTGCTTTCTTACGTAGATGGTAGATTAGAGCAAGTTAAAACTTTCCACTTTTGTACAATCTAACAGGTTGTACAATATAGTAGGTTCATTTCAGTTCTAATATAGTTTGGTTAGAAAAGAAAGTCCTTCATTGTTGAATGCAGTACATTATGAAATAGGCGATTTCAGTTCTAGCAATGAGTTCCTTGATTACGAATAGGGTACATTGCAGCAAGTTCAAACTTTCCTTGTTTGTACAATGTAAAAAGACTTACAATTTAGTAGGTTAGTTTCATTTCTAATTTAGTTTGTTTAGCAAGGAAACACCTTCATTGCTGAATGCTGCAGTGTATCAAATAGGCTTCTTCAGTTCTTGGAATGAGTTGCTTTCTTACGAAGAGGGTAGATTGCAGCAGGTTCAAACTTTCCACGATGTTAAAATCTAACCAGTTTTATAATTTAATAGGTTCATTTCATTTCTAATGTAGTTTTCTTAGGAAAGAAACAACTTCATTTCTGAACGCTGAACTGTATGAAATAGGCTAGTTCACTTCTTGGAATAGTTGCTTTTTTACAAAGAGTGTAGATTGAAGCAAGTTCAAAGATTCCTCATTTGTTCAATCTAACAATTGTATAATTTAGTAGGTTCATTTTATTTCTAATGTAGTTTGCTTAGGAAAGGAACACCTTCATTGCTGAACACTGTACTGTATGAATAGGTTATTTCAGTTCTTGGAATGTGTTGCTCTCCTACGAAGATGGTATGCTGCAACAAGTTCAAATGTTCGTCGTTTGCTAATATCTAAGAAGTTGTACAATTTCGTCAGTTAGTTTCATTTGTATTGTAGTTTTCTTAGCAAAAGAACAACTTCATTGCTGAATGCTGTACTGTATGAAATAGGCTATTTCAGTTTTTGGCATGAGTTGCTTTTTTACAAAGAGTGTAGATTGCAGCAAGTTCAAAGATTCCTCATTTGTACAGTCTCAAAAGTTGTACAATTTAGTAGGTTCCTTACATTTCTAATGTAGTTTGTTTAGAAAAGGAACACCTTCATTGCTGAACACTGTACTGTATGAAATAGGCTACTTCAGTTCTTGGATTGAGTTGCTTTCATACGAAGACGGTAGATTGCAGCAATTTCAAAGATTCCTCACTTGTACAATCTAAGAAGTTGTACAATTTGGTCAGTTCGTTTCCTTTCTAATGTAGTTTTCTTTAGAAAGAAACACCTTCCCTGCTGAATGCTCTACTGTTTGAAATAGGCTAGTTTAATTCGTGCAATGACTTCCTTGTTTATGAATGTATTCCAGCAAGTACAAACTGTCCTCGTTTGTACAATCTAAAAAGACATACAATTTGGTAGGTTCATTTCATTTCTAATATAGTTTGATTAGAAAATAAACACCTTCATTGCTGAATGCTGTACAGTGAGAAATAGTCTAGTTCAGTTCTTGGAATGAGTTGCTCTCTTAAGAAGAGGGTAGATTGCAGTAAGTTCAACCTTTCCTTGTTTGTCCAATCTAAGCACTTGTACAATTTAGTAGGTTTGATTCATTTCTAATGTACTTTGGTTAGAAAAGAAAGACCTTCATTGCTGAACGTTGTACTGTGTGAAATAGGCTAGTTCAGTTCTTGGAATGAGTTGCTCTCTTATGAAAAGTGTAGAATGCAGCAAGTTCAAACTTTCCTCATTTGTACTAACAAACACATTGTACAGTTTAGTATGTTCGTTTCATTTGTAAGGCAGTTTGGTTAGAAAAGAAACATCTTCATTGCTGAACGCTGTACTGTATGAAATAGTGTAGTTCAGTTCTTGGAATGAGTTCCTCTCTTACGAAAAGTGTAGATTGAAGTAAGTCCAAAGATTCTTCAGTTGTACAATCTAACAATTTGTACAATTTAGTAGGTTTGTTTCATTTCCAATGTAGTTTTTTAGGCAAGAAATACCTCCATTGCTGAATGATATACTATATGAAATAGGATAGTTCAGTACTTGAAATGAATTGCTTTTTTACGAAGAGTGTAGATTGCAGGAAGTTCAAAGTTTCCTCGTTTGTAAAATCTAACAAGTTGTACAGTTTTCTAGGTTCGTTTCATTTCTAATGTAGTTTGGTTAGAAAAGGAAGACCTTCATTATTGAACTCTGTATTGTTTGAAATAGGCTAGTTCCATTCTTGGAATGAGTTTTGTTCTTACACCGAGAGTAGATTGCAGCAAGTTCAGAATTTCCTTATTTGTACAATCTAACAAGTTGTACAATTTTGTAGGATCATTTCATTTATAATGTAGTTTGCTTAGAAAAGAAACACCTTCATTGCTGAACGCTGTGATGTATGAAATAGATTATTTCAGTTTTTGGAATGACCTGCCTTCTTACAAAGAGGGTAGATTGCAGCAACTTCAAAGTTAACTCATTTGTAAAATCTAACGAGTTCTACAATTTAGTAGATTCATTTAATTTCTAATATAGTTTTCTTTGAAAAGAAACACCTTCATTGCTGAATGCTCTACTGTATGAAATAGGCTATTCAGTTCTTGGAATGGGTTGCTTTCTTACTTAGAGGTTAGTTTTCAGCAAGTTCAAACTTGCCACGTTTGTAAAATGTAACAAGTTGTACAATTTAGTAGGTTCGTTTCATTTGTAATGTAGTTTGGTTAGAAAAGAAACACCTTCATTCCTGAATGCTGTACTGTACAAAATAGACTAGTGCAGTTCTTTTAATCAGTTGCTTTCTTTCGAAGCGGTTAGATTGCAGTAAGTTCAAACTTCCCACGTTTGTAAAATGTAACAATTTGTACAATTTAGTAGGTTCATTTCATTTCTAATGTAGTTTGCTTAGAAAAGAAAGACCTCCATTGCTGAATGCTGTACTGTTTGAAATAGGCTAGGTCAATTCTTGGAATGAGTTGCTTTTTTGTGAAGAGGGTAGATTGCAGCAAGTTCAAGGATTCCTCATTTGTAACATCTAACAAGTTGTACAATTTAGTAGGTTCATTTCATTTCTAATGTTGTTTGGTTCGAAAAGAAACACCTTCATTGCTGAACACTTTACTGTATAAAATTGGGTAGTTCAGATCTTGGAATTAGTTGCATTCTTATGAAGAGGTTAGCCTGCAGCAAGTTCAAACTTTCCTCATTTGTACAATCTAACAAGGTGTACAATTTAGTAGGTTCATTTCATTTCTAATGTAGTTTGGTTAGAAAAGAAAGACCTCCATTTCTGAATGCTGTACTGTTTGAAATAGGCTAGGTCAGTTCTTGGAATGAGTTGCTTTTTTGCGAAGAGGGTAGGTTGCAGCAAGTTCAAAGATTCCACAGTTGTAAAATCTAACAAGTTGTACAATTTAGTAGATTCATTTCATTTCTAATGTAGTTTGGTTAGAAAAGGAAGACCTTCATTGCTGAACGCTGTACTGTATGAAATAGGCTAGTTCAGTTCTTGGAATGACTTGCTTTCTTACACAGAGGGTAGATTGCAGCAAG
Source organism: Orientallactaga sibirica (assembly GCA_036365145.1). Lineage (NCBI taxonomy): Eukaryota > Metazoa > Chordata > Mammalia > Rodentia > Dipodidae > Orientallactaga > Orientallactaga sibirica. The sequence continues at coordinate 7,761,907 of JAEOAD010001219.1, read as the reverse complement.
TTCAATATTTCCTCATTTGAGCAATCTAACAAGTTGCTTTGTTATCACGAGGGTAGATTGCAGCAAGTTCAATATTTCTTCGTCTGTACAATCTAACAAGTTGTACAATTTAGTAGGTTCGCTTCATTTCTAATGTAGTTTTCTTTAGAAAGAAACACCTTCATTGCTGAACACTCTACTATATGAAATAGGCTAGGTCAATTCGTGCAATGACTTCCTTGTTTACGAAGAGGGTACATTCCAGCAAGTACAAACTGTCCTCGTTTTTACAATCTAAAAAGACATACAATTTGGTAGGTTCGTTTCATTTCTAATGTAGTTTGGTTAGAACAGAAACACCTTCATTGCTGAATGCTGTACAGTAAGAAATAGTCTAGTTCAGTTCTTGGAATGAGTTGCTCTCTTAAGAAGAGGGTAGATTGCAGCAAGTTCAAACTTTCCTCGTTGGTACAATCTAAGCAGTTGTACAATTTAGTAGGTTTGATTAATTTTTAATGTTCTTTGGTTAGAAAAGAAAGACCTTCATTGCTGATTGCTGTACTGTGTGAAATAGGCTAGTTCAGTTCTTGGAATGAGTTGCTCTCTTATGAATAGTGTAGATTGCAGCAAGTTCAAACTTTCCTTCTTTGTACTATCAAACATGTTGTATAATTTACTAGGTGTGTTTAATTTCTAATGAATTTTGGTTAGAATAGAAAGACCTTCATTGCTGAACATTTTACAGTATGAAATAGGCTCGTTCAGTTCTTGGAATGAGTTGCTCTCTAATGAAGAGGGAAGATTGCAGCAAGTTAAAGGTTTCCTCATTTGTACAATCTAATAAGTTTTCCAACTTAGTAGGTTCATTTCATTTCTAATGTAGTTTTCTTTGGAAAGAAACACCTTCAATGCTGAACGCTCTACTTTGAAAAAGCCTAGTTCAGTTGTGCAATGAATTCCTTGTTTAATAAGAGGGTACATTGCAGTAAGTTAAAACTTTCCTCGTTTGTAAAGTGTAAAAAGACGTACAATTCAGTAGGTTTGTTTCATTTCTAATGTAGTTTGGTTAGAAAAGAAACACCTTCATTCCTGAACTCTGTACTGTATGAAATAGGCTAGTTCAGTTCTTGGAATGAGCTGCTTTCTTACGAAGATGTTCGATTGCAGCAATTTTAATATTTCCTCGTTTGACAATCTAATAAGTTGTACAATTTAGTAGGTTCATATCATTTCTAATGTAGTTTGGTTAGAAAAGGAAGACCTTTATTACTGAACGCTGCATTGTTTGAAATAGGCTAGTTCCATTCTTGGAATGAGTTTCTTTCTTACACCGAGTGTAGATTGCAGCAAGTTCAGAATTTCCTTGTTTGTACAATCTAACAAGTTGTACAATTTTGTAGGATCATTTCATTTATAATGTAGTTTGGTTAGAAAAGAAACACCTTCATTGTTGAACGCTGTGATGTATGAAATAGGCTATTTCCGTTTTTGGAAAGAGTTGCCTTCTTACAAAGAGGGTAGATTGCACCATGTTCAAACTTTCCTCATTTGTACAATCTAACAAGTTTTACAATGTAGTAGGTTCGTTTCATTTCTAATGAAGTTTGGTTAGGAAAGAAACACCTTCATTGCTGAACGCTGTAGTGTATGAAATACGCTAGTTCAGTTCTTGGAATGAGTTGTTCTCTTACGAAGAGGGTAGATTGCAGCAAATTCAAACTTTCCTTATTTGTAAAATCTAACAGGTTATACAATTTAGTATGTTCGTTTCATTTCTAATGTAGTTTGGTTAGAAAAGAAACTCCTTCATTGCTTAATGCTCTACTGTATGAAATAGGCTAGTTCAGTTCTTTTAATGAGTTTCTTTCTTTCAAAGAGGTTAGATACAGGAAGTTCAAACTTCCCACGTTTGTAAAATGTAACAAGTTGTACAATTAAGTACTTTCGTATCATTTCTGATTGTAGTTTGGTTAGAAAAGAAACACCTTCATTGCTGAACGCTGAACTGTATGAAATAGGCTACTTCAGTTCTTGGAATGAGTTGCTTTCTTACGAAGAGGGTAGATTGTAGAAAGATCAAACTTTCCTTATTAATGCAATCTAACAAGTTGTATAATTTAGTAGTATCATTTCATTTCTAATGTTCTATTTTAGAGAAGATACACCTTCATTGCTGAATGCGGTACTTAATGAAATAGGATAGTTCAGTTCTTGGAATGAGTTGCTTTCTTACAAAGAGGGTAGATTGCAGCAAGTTCAAAGATACCTCATTTTTACAATCTAAAAGTTGCACAATTTAGTAGGTTCGTTTCATTTCTAATGTTGTTTGCTTAGAAAAGGAAGTCCTTTATTGCTGACCGCTGTACTGTATGAAATATGCTAGTTGGAAGGACTGATTACAAGGAGGGGAATGGCCTAACCAAGGCCATGGGTAGAGAATGCATAAAAGAAGGTCAGGGGGAGGGTCAATCTAATTTCAAAAGATAGTGAATAAGACTTATGTAAAACTACTTTTTTGAATAATGGTACATCTAGAAGCTGTAGACTGTTACTAGAAAATTTTCAGTACCTGGGATGGGATACCTTCCAGTGAGTTGTTGGCCAAGGAGGTCCCGGTAGCCTCCAAAACATTAAAGGCTTTTGCCAAAGCCCTTGGTTTCCCCTGAGAAACAGATAGTAAGACCCTATTGCTGAAGACATCTCTTGCCTGAGAGGCAAGATCACTGAGAAAGCAAGCTGGTGCTGAGCAGAAAACCTTCTCCCTGTATACCAGCCATCTGAAAGCTGGAGAAAGCTGCACTGCATGCAGAGTATGGGAGACAGAAGTCATCAGCAGTGAAAACAGTGGACGCTGAATATTCAAATTTGGCCAGACAGGCCCAAAGACTGAACGGGTGCAATAGTGGCATGTCTACTCGTGGGGTAACCAACTGCTCTATAATTGGACTGAAGGCCCTCTCTACGGGAGGGAATACATACCTGGTACTGAAAAACCTAAGCAAAGTCTATGGTAGGTAAGATCATGAGCCTTAGGGGTATAAAGCATACTCTTATCTAAATGTATATACTATTCCCACCAAGCTGCCTGGAAAATACTACACTTAATGCTCATATTCACATATTAATGCTACTCTCACTTCTGGTTAGAGAAGCTTCTGTTTTCAGATGGCGATGACCACTGGGATGATCCAAAAGGCAACATAGTGCTGAGAAGAAGGGATGGAGAAGTGCCCAGCACTGAAACATCTCTGTCACACCCTCCAAGGCTCAGGGATCATTGCAGAAGAGGGGGCGGATAGAATGGAAGAGCCAAAGGAAGGGTACGACTCCTTACAATGCAACTGCCCAGACAGAAATTGGCCTTGATATCCATGACCTTGCTGTGCCTAGCAATACCTCCGCAAGACCCTCATAATAGAAGTAAAAGATGATGACATCAAATTAAAAAAGAGACTAATGGAGAGAGGGAGGGGATATGATGGAGAGTGGAGTTCTAAAGGGGAAAGGGGAGAGGGGAGGGAAAACTATGCACCTTTTGTATGTAAGTATGTTGTCAATAAATATTAAAAAAAAAAAAGAAATATGCTAGTTCAGTTCTTGGAATGATTTCCTTTCTTTCGAAGAGGTTAGATGGGAGCAATTTCAAAATTTGCTCATCTGTACAATCTAACAAGTTATACAATTTAGTAGGTTCGTCTCCTTTCTAATGCATTTTGGTTAGAAAAGAAACGCCTTCATTACTGAATGCTGTGCTGTATGAAATAGGCTATTTCAGTTTTTGAAATGAGTTGCTTCTTTTATGGAGAGGGTCGATTGCAGCAATTTAAAAGATTTCTCATTTGTACAATCTAACATGTTGTACAATTTAGTAGGTTAGTTTCATTTCTAATGTAGCTTGATTCGAAAAGAGAGACCTCCATTGATGAACACTGTATTGTATGAAGTAGGCTAGTTCAGTTCTTGGAATGAGTTGCTTTCTTACAAAGACGTTAGATTGTAGCAAGACCAAACTTATCTCATTTGTACAATCTAACAAGCTATACAATTTATTAGGTTCGTCTCATTTCTAATGTAGTTTGTTTCAAAGTTTCCTCATTAGTACAATCTAACAAGTTGTACAATTTAGTAGGTAGGTTTAATTTCTAATGAAGTTTTCTTTGGAAAGAAACACCTTCATTGATGAACGCTCTACTGTATGAAATAGGCTAGTTCATTTCGGGCAATGACTTCTTGATTACAAAAAGAGTAACATTGCAGCAAGTTCAAACTTTCTCATTTGTAAATCCTAAAAGTACGTACAGTTTTGTAGGTTCATTTCATTTCTAATGTAGTTTGGTTAGAAAAGAAACACCTTCATTCCTGAATGGTGTACTGTATGAAATAGGCTAGGTCAGTTCTTGGAATGAGCTGCTTTCTTACGAAGAGGTTATACTGCAGCAAGTTCAAGCTTTCCTCGTTTGTATAATATAACAAGTTGTACAATTTAGTAGTTTCATTTCATTTCTAATGTAGTTTGGTTAGAAAAGAAACACCTTCATGTCTGAACGCTGTACAGTGTGAAATAAGCTAGTTAAGATCTTGGAATGAGTTGCTCTCTTACGAAGAGGGTAGAATGAAGCAAGTTCCAATTTTCCATGTTTCTACAATCTAACAAGTTGTAAAATTTAGTAGGTTCATTTCATTTCTAATATAGTTTGGTTAGAAAACTAAGACCTTCATTTCTGAACGATGTACTGTTTGAAATAGGATACTTCAGTTATTGGAATGAGTTGCTCTCTTATGAAGACGATAGATTGTAGCATGTTTAAACTTTACTAGTTTGTACAATCCAACAAGTCGTACAACTAAGTAGGTTCGTTTCATTGCAAATGTAGTTTGGTTAGAAAGGAAACACCTTCATTCATGAATGCTGTACAGTATGAAATAGGCTGCTTCAGTTTTTGGAATGAGTTGCTCTCTTACGAACAGGGTAGATAGGGGCAAGTTCAAACTTTCCTAGTTTGTACATTCTAACAAGTTATACAATTTATTAGGTTCGTTTCATTTCTAATGTAGTTTGGTTAGAAAAGAAACACCTTCATTGCTGAACGCAGTACAGTATGAAATAGGCTAGTTCAGTTCTTGGAATGAGTTGCTTTCTTACGACGAGGATAGATTGCAGCAAGTTCAAAGGTTTACTCGTTTATACGATTTTACAAGTTGTACAATTTAGTAGGTTTGTTTCATTTCTAATGTAGTTTTCTTTGGAAAGAAACATCTTCATTGCTGAACTCTCTACTGTATGAAATAGGCTAGTTCAGTTCATGCATGACTTCCTTGTTTACGAAGAGGGTACATTGCAGCAAGTACAAACTTTCCTCGTTTGTACCATCTAAAGAGTTGTACAATTTAGTAGTTTCAATGCATTTCTAATATACGTTGGTTAGAAGAGAAACACCTTCATTGTTGTATGCTGTTCTGTATGAAATAGGCTAGTTCAGTTCTTGGAATGAGTTTGTTTCTTATGAAGACGGTAGATTGCAGCAAGTTCAAACTTTCCACTTTTGTAAAGTGTAACAATTTTTACAATTATGTAGGTTCGTTTGGTTTTGCTGTACTGTATGAAATAGGCTAGTTCAGTTCTTGGAATGAGATGCTTCCTTACAAAGAGGGTAAATAACACCAAGTTCAAAGTTTCCTCGTTTGTAAAATCTAACAAGTTGTACAATTTAGTATGTTCGTTTCATTTCTAATGTAGTTTGATTAGAACAGAAACACCTACATTGCTGAACGCTGTACTTTAAGAAATAGGCGAGTTCAATTCTTAGAATGAGATGCTTTCTTACGAAGAGGGTAGATTGCAGCAAGTTCAAAATTGCCTCGTTTGTACAATCTAACAAGTTGTACAATTTAGTAGGTTCGTTTCATTTTCAATGTAGTTTGGATAGAAAAGAAACACCTTCATTGCTGAATGCTGTACTGTTTGAAATAGACTAGTTCAGTACTTGGAATGAGTTGCTTTCTTAAGAATAGGGTAGATTGCTTCAAGTTCAAACTTTCCTCGTTTGTACAATCTAAAACTTGTACAATTTAGTAGGTTCATTTCATTTCTAATGTAGTTGGATTAGAAAAGAAACACCTTCATTGCTGAACGCTGTACTGTATGAAATAGGCTAGTTCAGTTCTTGGAATGAGTTGGTTTCTTATGAAGAGGGTAGATTACAGCAAGTTCAAAGTTTGCACATTTGTACAGTCTAACAAGTTGTATAATTTAGTAGGTATGTTTCATTACTAATGTAGTTTTATTTAGAAAGAAGCACCTTCACTGCTGAACGCTCTACTGTATGAAATAGGCTAGTTTATTTCCTGGAATGACATCCTTGTTTACGAATAGGGTACATTGCATCAAGTTCATACTTTCCTCGTTTGTACAATCTAACAAGTTGTAAAATTTAGTTGGTTCTTTTCATTTCTAATGTAGTTTGGTTAGAAAAGAAACACTTTCATTGCTGAATGCTCTACTGTAAGAAATAGGCTAGTTCAGTGCTTGGAATGAGTTGCTTTCTTAAGAAGAGGGTTGATTGCACCAAGTTCAAATTTTTCTCGTTTGTACAATCTAACAAGTTGTACAATTTAGTAGGTTCATTTCATTTCTAATGCATTTTGGTTCGAAAAGAAACACCTTCATCGCTGATGAGTGAACTGTATGAAATAGGCTACTTCAGTTCTTGGAATGACTTACTTTCTTACGAAGAGTGTAGATTGCAGCATGTTCAAAGATTCCTCAGTTGTACAATATAACAAGTTGTACAATTAGTAGGTTTGATTCAGTTTTAATGTACTTTGGTTTGAAAAGAAACACCTTCATTGCTGAACACTGTACTGTATGAAATAGGGTAGTTCCATTCTTGGAATGAGTTGCTCTCTAACGAAGAGGGTAGACTGCAGCAAGTTCAAACTTTCAACTCTTGTACAATCTAACAAGTTTTACAATTTAGTAGGTTCATTTCTAATGTACTTTGGTTAGAAAAGAAACACCCTCATCGCTGAACACTGAACTGTATGAAATAGGCTAGTTCAGTGCTTGGAATTACTTACTTTCTTACAGATAGGGTACATTGCAGCAAGTTCAACTTTCTGCATTTGTACAATCTGGCAAGTTGTACAATTTATTGGGTCGTTTCATTTCTAATGTAGTTTGGTTGGAAAAGAATACCTTCATTGCTGAACAGTGTACTGTGTGAAATAGTGCAGTTCTGTTCTTGGAATGAGTTGCTCTCTTATGAAGAGGGTAGATTGCAGCAAGTTCAAACGTTCATTGTTTGTACAATCTAACAATTTTTACAATTTAGTAGGTTTGTTTCATTTATAATGTAGTTTTCTTAGGAAACAAACACGTTCATTGCTGAATGTTGTACTATATGAAATAGGCTAGCTCATTTCTTGGAATAAATTGCTTTCTTATGAAGAGGTTAGATTGCAGCACGTTCAAACTTTCCTCCATTGTGAAATCTAAAAAGTTGTACAACTTAGTAGGTTCGTTTCATTTCCAATTTAGTTTTCTTTGGAAAGAAACACCTTCATAGCAGAACGCAGTACACTATGAAATAGGCTAGTTCAGTTCTTGGAATGATTTACTTTCTTAAGAAGAGGTAAATTGCAGCATGTTCAATTTGTTCTCATTTATACAATCTAACAAGTTGTACAATTTACTAGGTTCGTTTCATTTCTAATGCAGTTTTCTTTGGAAAGAAACACCTTCATTGCTGAACACTGTACTGTATGAAATAGGCTAGTTCAGTTCCTGGAATGACTTGCTTTCTTACGAAGATGTAAATTGCAGCATGTTCAAACTGTCCTCGTTTGTACAATCTAACAATTTGTACAATTTAGTAGGTTCCTTTCATTTCTAATGTATTTTGGTTAGAAAAGAAACACCTTCATTGCTGAACCCTGTCCCATACGAAATAGGCTAGTTCAGTTCTTGGAATCAGTTGCTCTCTTATGAAGAGGTTAGATTGCAGCATGTTCAAAGATTCCTCGATTGTACAATATGACAAGTTGTACAATTTAGTCGGTTCTCTCATTTCTAATGTAGTTTGGTTAGAAAAGAAACACCTATATTGCTTAACACTGTACCATATGAAATAGGCTAGTTCAGTTCTTGGAATTATTTGCTTTCTTATGAAGACCGTAGATTTCAGCAAGTTCAAACTTTGTTCATGTGTACAATCTAACAAGTTTTACAATTTACTAGGTTCGTTTTATTTCTAATGTCAATTGGTTAGAAAAGAAAGACCTTCATTGCTGAATGCTGTACTGTATGAAATAGGCTAGATCAGTTCTTGCAATGAGTTGCTTTCTAACGAAGACGGTAGACTGTAGCAAGTTCAAACTTTACAGGTTTGTACCATCTAACAAGTTGTACAATGTAGTAGGGTCATTTCATATATATTGTAGTTTGGTTAGAAAAGAAAGACCTTCATTGTTGAACCCTGTACCGTATGAAATATGCTTGTTCAGTTCTTGGATTGAGTTGCTTTCTTATGAAGACGGTAGATTGCAGCAAATTCAAACCTTCCACATTTATACAATCTAACAAGTTGTACAATTTAGTAGGTTCGTTTCATTACTTATGTAGTTTGGTTAGAAAGAAGTCACCTTCATTGCGGAGCCCTGTACTGTATGAAATAGGCTAGTTCAGTTCTTGGAATGAGTTGCTTTCTTATGAAGACGGTAGATTGCAGCAAGTTCAAACTTTCCACGTTTGTACAATCTTACAAGTTTTACAATTTAGTAGGTTGGTTTCATTTCTAATGTAGTTTTGTTAGAAAACAAAGACCTTCACTGCTGAATGTTGTACAGTATAAAATAGGCAAGTTCAGTTCGTGGAATAAGTTGCTCTCTTATAAAAAGTGTAGATTGCAGGAAGTTCACAGTTTCCTTGTTTGTACAATCTAAGAAGTTGTACAGTTTAGTAGGTTGGTTTCATTTCTAATGTAGTTTGGTTAGAAAAGAAAGACCTATATTGCTGAATGCTGTACTGGATGAAATATGCTAGTTCAGTCTTTGGAATGAGTTGCTGTCTTAGGAACAGGGTAGATTGCAGCAACTTCAAGGTTTCCTCATTTGTACAATCTAACAAGCTGTACAATTTAGTAGGTTCGTTTTATTTCTAATGTAGTTTGTTTAGAAAAGAAACACCTTCACTGCTGAATGCTGTACTGTAGGAAATAGGCTAGTTCGGTTCTTGGAATGAGTTGCTATCTTATGAAGAGGTTAGATTGCAGCAAGTTCAAACTTTCCTCCTTTGTACAATGTACCAAGTTGTACAACTTGGTAGGGTCATTTCATTTCTAATGTAGTTTGGTTAGAAGAGAAACACCTTTATTGCTGAACACAGTACAGTAGCAAGTAGGCTACATCAGTTCTTGGAATGAGTTGCTAACTTACGAAGCGGCTAGATTGAGGCAAGTTCATACATTCCTCGTTTGTCCAATATAACAAGTTATACAGTTTGTTAGGTTTGTTTCATTACTAATGCAGTTTGGTTAGAAAAGAAACACCTTCATTGCTGAACACTGTACTGTATGAAACAGGCAAGTTCAGGGCTTGGAATAAGTTGCTTCCTTATGAAGAGGATAGATTGCAGCAAGTTCAAAGTTTCCTCACATGTACAATCTAAGAAGTTGGACAATTTAGTAGGATGGTTTCATTTCAAAAGTAGTTTGGTTAGTAAAGAAACACCTTCATTGCTGAACGCTGTACTGTGTGAAATAGCCTAGTTTAGTTCTTGGCATGAGTTGCTCTCTTACGAAGACGGTAGATCGCAGCAAGTTCAAACTTTCCACTTTTGTAGAATCTAAAAAGATGTACAATTTATTAGGTCATTGAATTTCTAATGTAGTTTGATTACAAAAGAAAGACCTTCATTCCTGAACGCTGCACTGTATGAAATACGCAAGTTCTGTTCTTGGAATGAGTTGCCTTCTTACAAAGAGGGTAGATTGAAGCAAGTTCAAACTTTCCTCGTTTGTACATCCTAAGACGTTGTACAATGTAGGAGGTTCCTTACTTTTCTAATACAGTATGGTTAGAAAAGGAACACCATTGCTGAACGCTGTAATGTATGAAATAGGCTAGTTCAGTTCTTGGAATGAGTTGCTCTCTTACAAAGATGGTAGATTGCAGCAAGTTCAAACTTTCCTCATTTGTAAAATCCATCAAGTTTTACAATGTAGTAGGTTCGGTTGATTTCTAATGTAGTTTGGCTAGAAAAGAAACACCTTCATTGCTGAATGCTGTACTGTATGAAGGAGGCTAGTTCAGTTCTTGGAATGAGTTGTTTTCTTATGAAGACGGTAGTTTGCATCAAGTTTAAACTTTCCACGCTTGTACAACCTAACAATTTTACAATTTAGTAGCTTCATTTCTTTTTTAATGTAGTTTGGTTAGAAAATATAGAACTTCATTGCTGAACGCTGTACTGTATGAAATAGGCCAGTCCAGTTCTTGGAATGAGTTGGTCTCTTACAAAGAAGGTAGATTGCAGCAAGTTCAAAGTTTCCTCGTTTGTATAATCTAACAAGTTGTACAATTTAGTAGGTTAATTTCATTTCTAATGCAGCTTGGTTAGAAAGGAAACACCTTCATTGCTGAACACTGTACTGTATGAAATAGTCTACTTCAGTTCTTAGAATTATTTGCCTTCTTACGAAGAGTGGAAATTTCAGCAAGTTCAAAGATTCCTCAGTTGTACAATCTAAAAAGTTGTACACTTTAGTAGGTTCGATTCATTTCTAATGTACTTCGTTTAGAAAAGAAAGAACTTCATTACTGAACGCTGTACAGTATCAAATAGTCTAGTTCAGTTCTTGGAATGAGTTGCTCTCTTACGAAGAAATTAGACTGCAGCAAGTTCAAACTTTCCTCGTTTGTTCAATATAAAAAGAGGTGAAATTTAGTAGGTTCACTTCATTTCTAATGTAGTTTGGTTAGAAAAGAAACACCTTCATTGATGAACGCTGTATTGTATGAAATAGGCTATTTCAGTTCTTGGAATGAGTTGCTTTCTTAAAGACGGTAGATTGCAGCAATTTCAAAGTTTCCACGTTTGTAAAATCTAACAAGTTGTACAATGTAGTATGGTCGTTTCATTTCTAATGTAGTTTGGTTAGAAAAGAAAGACCTTCATTGCTGAATGCTGTACCGTGTGAAATAGGTTAGATCAGTTCTTGGAATGAGTTGCTTTCTTAGGAAGGCGGTAGACTGCAGCAAGTTCAAACTCTGCTTGTTTGTACACTCACAAGTTGTACAATTTAGTAGGTTCGTTTCATTTCTAATGAAGTTTGGTTACAAAAGAAACACCTTCTTTTCTTAAAGCTGTACAGTATGAAATAGGCAAGTTCAGTTCTTGGAATGAGTTGGTCCCTTACGAAGAGGGTAGATTGCAGCAAGTTCAAACCTTCCCCATTTGTTCAAACTAACAAGGTGTACAATTTATTAGTTTCATTTCATTTCTAATGTAGTTTGGTTAGAAAAGATAGACCTTCATTTCTGAATGCTGTACTGTTAGGATAGTTCAGTTCGTGGAATGGGTTGCTTTCTTACAAAGGTAGATTGCAGCAAGTTCAAACTTTCATCATTTGTACAATCTAACATGTTCTACAATTTAGTAGTTTCATTATTTTTAATGTAAAAAAAAACACCTTCGTTGATGAACTGTATTGTATGAAACAGTCTAGTTCAGTTCTTGGAATCAGTTACTATCTTATGAAAGACGGTTGATTGCAAATTTCAAAATTTGCTCGTTGCGTACAATCTAACAAGTTGTGCAATTTATTGGGTTTGTTTCATTTCTAATGTAGTTTGGTTAGAAAAGAAGGACCTTTATTGCTGAACGTTGTACCATATCAAAATAGACTAGTTCAGTTCTTGGAATGAGTTGCTTGCTTATAAAGACAAGATTGCAAAGTTCAAAATTTCCTCGTTTGTACAATCTAAGAAGTTCTACAATTTAGCACATTCATTTCATTTCAAATGTAGTTTAGTTAGAAAAGAAACACCTTCATTGTTGAATGCTGTACTGTATGAAATAGGCTAGTTCAGTTCTTGTAATGAGTTGCTGTCTTAGTTTGCAGCAAGTTCAAAGTTTCCTCATTTGTACAATATAACAAGTTGTACAATTTAGTAGGAAATTCTAATGTACTTTTATTTGAAAAGAAACACCTTCACTGCTGAACTCTCTACTGTATGAAATAGGCTAGTTCATTTCTTGGAATGAGTTGCTATGTTATGAAGAGGTTAGATTGCATCAAGTTCAAACTTTCCTTGTTTGTACAATCTTGGGGTCATTTCATTTCTAATGTAGTTTGGTTAGAAGGTTTATTGCTGAACACAGTACTGTGCAATAGTCTACAAGTTCTTGGAATGAGTTGCTTTCTTACAAAGAAGCTAGATTGCATCAAGTTCAAAGTTCCTCGTTTGTCAATATAACAAGTTTAGACTTTGTTAGGTTTGTTTCATTACTAATGTTTTGGTTAGAAAAGAAACACCTTCATTGCTGAATGCTGTACTGTATGAAATAGGTTGTTCAGTTCTTGGAATAAGTTGCTTCTTATGAAGAGGATAGATTGCAGCAAGTTCAAACTTTCCTCATTTACAATCTAAAGAAGTTGGACAATTTAGTAGGTTCATTTCATTTCAAATGTAGTTTGGTTAGAAAAGAAACACCTTCATTGCTGAATGCTGTACTGTATGAAATAGTCTAGTTTAGTTCTTGGCATGAGTTGCTTTCTTATGAAGAGTGTAGATGCAGCAAGTTTAAAACTTTCCTCAGTTGTACCATCTAAAAGATTGTACAATTTATTAGGTCATTTCATTTCTAATGTAGTTTGATTACAAAAGAAAGACCTTCATTGCTGAACGCTGTACTGTATGAAATAGGCTAGTTCTGTTCTTGGAATGAGTTGCTTTCTTACAAAGAGGGTAGATTGAAGCAAGTTCAAACTTTCCTCGTTTGTACATCCTAAGACGTTGTACAATGTAGGAGGTTCCTTACTTTTCAATTCAATGTATGGTTAGAAAAGAAAACACCATTGCTGAACGCTGTAATGTATGAAATAGGCTAGTTCAGTTCTTGGAATGAGTTGCTCTCTTACAAAGATGGTAGATTGCAGCAAGTTCAAACTTTCCTCATTTGTAAAATCCATCAAGTTTTACAATGTATTTTGTTTGTTTTGATTTCTAATGTAGTTTGGCTAGAAAAGAAACACCTTCATTGCTGAATGCTGTACTGTATGAAGAAGGAGGCTAGTTCAGTTCTTGGAATGAGTTGTTTTCTTATGAAGACGGTAGTTTGCATCAAGTTTAAACTTTCCACGCTTGTACAACCTAACAATTTTACAATTTAGTAGCTTCATTTCTTTTTTAATGTAGTTTGGTTAGAAAATATAGAACTTCATTGCTGAACGCTGTACTGTATGAAATAGGCCAGTCCAGTTCTTGGAATGAGTTGGTCTCTTACAAAGAAGGTAGATTGCAGCAAGTTCAAAGTTTCCTCGTTTGTATAATCTAACAAGTTGTACAATTTAGTAGGTTAATTTCATTTCTAATGCAGCTTGGTTAGAAAGGAAACACCTTCATTGCTGAACACTGTACTGTATGAAATAGTCTACTTCAGTTCTTAGAATTATTTGCCTTCTTACGAAGAGTGGAAATTTCAGCAAGTTCAAAGATTCCTCAGTTGTACAATCTAAAAAGTTGTACACTTTAGTAGGTTCGATTCATTTCTAATGTACTTCGTTTAGAAAAGAAAGAACTTCATTACTGAACGCTGTACAGTATCAAATAGTCTAGTTCAGTTCTTGGAATGAGTTGCTCTCTTACGAAGAAATTAGACTGCAGCAAGTTCAAACTTTCCTCGTTTGTTCAATATAAAAAGAGGTGAAATTTAGTAGGTTCACTTCATTTCTAATGTAGTTTGGTTAGAAAAGAAACACCTTCATTGATGAACGCTGTATTGTATGAAATAGGCTATTTCAGTTCTTGGAATGAGTTGCTTTCTTACGAAGACGGTAGATTGCAGCAATTTCAAAGTTTCCACGTTTGTAAAATCTAACAAGTTGTACAATGTAGTATGGTCGTTTCATTTCTAATGTAGTTTGGTTAGAAAAGAAAGACCTTCATTGCTGAATGCTGTACCGTGTGAAATAGGTTAGATCAGTTCTTGGAATGAGTTGCTTTCTTAGGAAGGCGGTAGACTGCAGCAAGTTCAAACTCTGCTTGTTTGTACACTCTCACAAGTTGTACAATTTAGTAGGTTCGTTTCATTTCTAATGAAGTTTGGTTACAAAAGAAACACCTTCTTTTCTTAAAGCTGTACAGTATGAAATAGGCAAGTTCAGTTCTTGGAATGAGTTGGTCCCTTACGAAGAGGGTAGATTGCAGCAAGTTCAAACCTTCCCCATTTGTTCAAACTAACAAGGTGTACAATTTATTAGTTTCATTTCATTTCTAATGTAGTTTGGTTAGAAAAGATAGACCTTCATTTCTGAATGCTGTACTGTCTGAAATAGGATAGTTCAGTTCGTGGAATGGGTTGCTTTCTTACAAAGAGTGTAGATTGCAGCAAGTTCAAACTTTCATCATTTGTACAATCTAACATGTTCTACAATTTAGTAGATTCATTCCATTTTTAATGTAGTTTGGTTAGAAAAGAAACACCTTCGTTGATGAACGCTGTATTGTATGAAACAGTCTAGTTCAGTTCTTGGAATCAGTTACTATCTTACGAAGACGGTTGATTGCACCAATTTCAAAATTTGCTCGTGCGTACAATCTAACAAGTTGTGCAATTTATTGGGTTTGTTTCATTTCTAATGTAGTTTGGTTAGAAAAGAAGGACCTTTATTGCTGAACGCTGTACCATATCAAATAGACTAGTTCAGTTCTTGGAATGAGTTGCTTGCTTATAAAGACAGTAGATTGCAGCAAGTTCAAAATTTCCTCGTTAGTACAATCTAAGAAGTTCTACAATTTAGCACATTCATTTCATTTCAAATGTAGTTTAGTTAGAAAAGAAACACCTTCATTGTTGAACGCTGTACTGTATGAAATAGGCTAGTTCAGTTCTTGTAATGAGTTGCTTTCTTACGAAGAGGGTAGATTGCAGCAAGTTCAAAGTTTCCTCATTTGTACAATATAACAAGTTGTACAATTTAGTAGGATCGTTTCAATTCTAATGTACTTTTATTTGGAAAGAAACACCATCACTCTGAACTCTCTACTATATGAAATAGGCTAGTTCATTTCTCCCAGTGACTTCCTTGTTCACGAAGAGGGTACATTGCATCAAGTTCAAACTTTCCTTGTTTGTACAATCTAAAAAGACGTACAATTTAGTAGGAAGGTGTACTGTGTGCAATAGTCTAGTTCAGTTCATGGAATGAGTTGCTTTCTTACAAAGAAGGTAGATTGTATCACGTTCAAAGTTTCCTCGTTTGTATAATCTAACAAGTTGTAGACTTTAGTAGGTTCATTTCATCTCTAATGTTTGCTTAGAAAAGGAAGACCGTCATTGCTCAATGCTGTACTGTACGAAATAGGGTAGTTCAGTTCTTGGAATGAGTTGCTCTCTTATGAAGACTGTAGATTGCAGCAAGTTCAAACTTTCCTCATTTATACAATCTAACAACTTGTACAATTTAGTCTGTTCATTTCATTTCTAATGGAGTTTGGTTAGAAAAGAAACACTGTCATTGCTGAATGCTGTACTGTATGAAATAGTCTAGTTCAGTTCTTGGACTGAGTTGCTTTCTTATGAAGAGTGTAGATTGCAGCAAGTTTAAAGATCCCTCAGTTGTACCATCTAAAGAGTTGTACAATTTAGTAGGTTCATTTCATTTCTAATGTATTTTGGTTAGAAAAGTAGGACCTTCATTGCTGAACGCTGTACTGTATGAAATAGGCTAGTTCAGTTCTTGGAATGAGTTGCTTTCTTACGAGGACGGCACATTACAGCAAGTTCAAAGATCCCTCAGTTGTACCATCTAAAGAGTTGTACAATTTAGTAGGTTCGATGCATTTCTAATGTACTTTGGTTAGGAAAGAAAGACCTTCATTGCTGAACGCTGTACTGTATGAAATAGGCTAGTTCAGTTCTTGGAATGAGTTGGTTTCTTACGAAGAGGGTAGATTGCAGCAAGTTCAAAGTTTCCTCATTTGTAAAATCTAACAAGTTGTACAATTTATTTTGTTTGTTTCATTTCTCATGTAGTTTTCTTACTAAAGAAACACCTTCTTTGCAAAACGCTGTAGTGTATGAAATAGGCTAGTTCAGTTTTTGGAATGAATTGCTCTGTTACAAAGAGGGTAGATTGCAGCAAGTTCAAACTTTCCTCATTTGTACAATCTAATAAGTCGTACAATTTAGTAGGTTGGATTCATTTTTAATGTAGTTTGGTTATTTAAGAAAGACCTACATTGCTGAACGCTGTACTGCATGAATTAGTCTAGTTCATTTCTTGGAATGAGTTGCTTTTTATGAAGAGCATATATTGCAGCAAGCTCAAAGTTTCCTCGTTTGTACAGTCTAACAAGTTTTACAATTTAATACATTCCTTTCATTTCTAATGTAGTTTGGTTAGAAAAGGAAGATATTCATTGCTGAACGCTCTACTGTATGAAATAGGCTTGTTCAGTTCTTGGAATGAGTTGCTTTCTTACGAAGAGGGTAGATTGCAGCAAGTTCAAAATTTCTTCGTTTGTACTATCTAACAACTTGTACAATTTAGTAGGCTGGTTTCAATTATAATGTAGTTTGGTTAGAAAAGAAAAATCTTCATTGCTGAACGTGGTACTGTATGAAATAGGCTAGTTCAGTTCTTGGAATGAGTTGCTTTCTTAGGAAGAGGGTATATTGCTTCAAGTTCAAACTTTCCTCGTTTGTACAATCTAACAAGTTGTACAATATAGTAGGCTGGTTTCAATTATAATGTAGTTTTGTTAGAAAAGAAAAATCTTCATTGCTGAATGTGGTACTGTAAGAAATACACTAGTTCAGTTCATGGAAAGACTTGCTCTCTTATGAAGAGTGTAGATTGCAGTAAGTTCAAACTTTCCTCGTTTGTACAATCTAACAAGTTGCACAATTTAGTATGTTCATTTCATTTCAAATGTAGTTTGGTTAGAAAAGAAACATCTTCATTGCTGAACACGGTACTGTATGAAATAGGCTAGTTCAGTTCTTGGAAGGAGTTGCTTTCTTAGGAAGAGGGTGGATTGCTTCAAGTTCTAATTTTCCTCGTTTGTACAATCTAAAAGTTTCACAATTTAGTAGGTTCTTTTAATTTCTAATGTAGTTGGGTTAGAAAAGAAACACCTTCATTACTAAATGCTGTACTGTATGAAATAGGCTAGTTCAGTTCTTGGAATGAGTTGCTTTCTTAAGAAGAGGGTAGATTGCAGCAAGTTCAAAAATTCCTCATTTGTACAATCTAACAAATTGTTCAATTTAGTAGGTTCATTTCATTACTAATGTAGTTGCACTAGGAAAGAAACACCTTCATTGTTGAACGCTGTACTGTATGAAATAGGCTAGTTCAGTTCTTGGAATTATTTGCTTTCTTACGAAGAGGGTAGATTGCAGCAAGTTCAAACTTTACTCGTTTGTACAATCTACGAAGTTGTTCAGTTACGTAGGTTTGTTTCATTTCTAATGTAGTTTTGTTAGAAAAGAAACACCTTCATTGCTGAACACTGTACTGTATGAAATATGCTAGTTCAGTTCTTGGAAAGAGTTTCTTTCTTATGAAGAGGTTAGACTCCAGCAAGTTGAAACTTTCATCGTTTGTTCAATTTATAAAGTTGTACAATTTAGTAGGTTCATTTCATTTCTAATGTAGTTTGGTTAGAAAAGAAACGCCTTCATTGCTGAACACCGTCCAGTATGAAATAGGCGAGTTCAGTTCTTGGAATGAGTTGCTCTCTTACGAAGAGGGTCGAGTTTAGCAAGTCAAACTTTCCTCGTTTATAAAATCTAAGAAGTTGTGCAATTTAGTAGGTTCATTTCATTTCTAATGTGGTTTGGTTAAAAAAGGAACACATTCATTGCTGAATGCTGTACTGTATAAAATAGGCTAGTTCAGTTCTTGGAATGAGTTGCTTTCTTATGAAAAGTGTAGATTACAGCAAGTTCAAAGATTCCTCAAGTGTACAATCTAAAATGTTGTACAATTTAGTAGGTTCGATTCATTTCTAATGCACTTTGGTTAGAAAAGAAAGACCTTCATTGCTGAACTTTGTACTGTATGAAGTAGGTTAGTTCAGTTTTTGGACTGAGTTGCTCTATTACAAAGAGGGTAGATTGCAGCAAGTTCTAACTTTCCTCGTTTGTACAATCTAACAAGCTTTACAACTTGGTAGGTTCGTTTCATTTCTAATGTAGTTTGGTTAGAAAAGAAACACCTTCATTGCTGAACGTTGCACAGTATGAAATAGGCTAGTTCAGTTCTTGGAATGATTGCTCTCTTATGAATAGGCTAGATTACAGCAAGTTCAAACTTTCCTCGTTTGTCCCATCTAACAAGTTGTACAATTTATTAGTTTTGTTTAATTTCTAATGTTGTTTGGTTATAAAAGAAACACCTTCATTGCTGAACGCTATACTGCATGAAATAGGCTAGTTCAGGGCTTGCAATGAGTTGCTTGCTTACAAAGAGGGTAGATTGCAGCAAGTTCAAAGTTTACTCATATGTACAAGCTAACAAGTTGTACAATTTAGTAGGTTGGTTTCATTTCAAATGTAGTTTGGCTAGAGAAGAAACACCTTCATTGCTGAACGTTGTACTGTATGAAATAGGCTAGTTCTGTTCTTGGAATGAGTTGCTCTCTTACAAATTGGGTAGATTGCAGCAATGTCAAAATTTCCTTGTTCTTACACTCTAACAAGTTGTACAATTGAGTATGTTCATTTCATTTCTAATGTAGTTTGGTTTGAAAAGAAACACCTTCATTGCTGAACATTGTACAGTATGAAATAGGCTAGTTCAGTTCTTGGAATGTTTTGCTCTCTTACTAAGAGTGCAGATTGCAGCAAGTTCAAACTTTCCACGTTTGTACAATAAAACCAGTTTTACAATTAAGTAGGTTCGTTTCATTTCTAATGCAGTTTGATTAGAAAAGAAACACTGTCATTGCTGAATGCTGTACTGTATGAAATAGGCTAGTTCAATTCGTGGAATGAGTTGCTCTCTTACGAACATGGTAGATTGCAGCAAGTTCAACCTTTCCTCGTTTTTAAAATCTAACAAGTTGTACAATTTAGTAGGATCATTTCATTGCTAATGTAGTTTGGTTAGAAAAGAAACACCTTAATTGCTGAACACTGTACTATATGAAATAGGCTAGTTCAGTTCTTGGAATGAGTTGATTTCTTATGAATAGGGTAGATTGCAGCAAGTTCAGTCTTTCCTCCTTTGTACAACCTAACAAGTTATACAATTTAGTAGGTTCGTTTCATTTCTAAAGAAGTGTGGTTAGAAAAGAAACACCTTCATTGCTGAACGCTGCACTGTATTCAATCAGCCAGTTCAGTTCTTATAATATTTGCCTTCTTACAAAGAGTGTAGATTTCAGCAACTTCAAAGATTCCTCAGTTGTACATCTAACAAGTTGTAAAATTTAGTTGGGTCATTTCATTTCTAATGTAGTTTGGTTAGAAAAGGAAGACGTTCATTTTTGAATGCTCTACTGTATGAAATAGGGTAGTTCAGTTCTTGGAATGAGTTCCTCTGTTAGGAGGGTAGATTGCAGCAAGTTCAAACTCTTCTCGTTTTTGCAAACTGAAAAGTTGTACAATTTAGCAGGTTCATTACATTTCTAATGTAATTTCATTAGGAAAGAAACACCCTCCTTGCTGAATGCTGTACTGTATGAAATAGGGTAGTTCAGTTCTTTGAAAGAGTTGCTCTCTTATGAAGAGGTTAGATTGCAGCAAGTTCAAACTTTCCTCGTTTGTACAATCTAACAAGTTGTACAATTTAGTAGGTTTGTTTCATTTCTAATGTAGTTTGGTTAGAAAAGAAACATATTCATTGCTGAATGTTGGACAGTATGAAATAGGCTAGTTCAGTTCTGGGAAATAGTTGTCCTCTTACAAAGACGGTAGACTGAAGCAAGTTCAAACTTTGCATGTTTGTACAATCTAACAGTTGTACAATTTAGTAGGTTCGTTTCTTTTGTAATGTAGTTTGGTTAGAAAAGAAAGACCGTCATTCCTGAACGATATACTGTATGAAATTGGCTAGTGCAGTTCTTGGAATGAGTTGCTTTCTTATGAAGAGGTTAGATTGCAGCAAGTTCAAACTTTCCTGGTTTGTAAAAACTAACAAGTTGTACTATTTAGTAGGTTCGATTCATTTCTAATGTACTTTGGTTAGAAAACAAAGACCTTCATTGCTGAACACTGTACTGTATGAAATAGGTTAGTTCATTTCTGGGAATGAGTTGCATTCTTACCAAGAGTGTAGAGTGCAGCAAATTCAAAGATCACTCAGTTGTACAGTCTAACAATTTGTACAATTTAGTGGATTTCATTCATTTCCAATTTACTTTGGTTAGAAACAAAAAACCTTCATTGCTGAACGCTGGACTGTATGAAATAGGCTAGTTCAGTTCTTGGAATGAGTTGCTTTCTTGCGAAGAGGTAAATTGCAGCAAGATCAACTATTCCTCAGTTGTACAATGTAACAAGTTGTACAATTCAGTAGGTTCATTTCAATTCTACTGTCCTTTGGTTAGAAAAGAAAGACCTTCATTGCTGAACGCTGTACTATATGAAATAGCCTAGTTCAGTTCTTGGAATGAGTTCCTTTGTTATGCAGAGGGTAGATTACAGCAAGTTCAAACTTTCCTCATTTTTATAATCTACCAAGTTGTACAATTTAGTAGGTTTGTTTCATTTCTATTGTAGTTTGGATATAAAAGAAAGACCTTCATTGCTGAATGCTGTACTGTATGAAATAGGCTAGTTCAGTTCTTGTAATGAGTTGCTATATTACACAGAGGCTAGATTGCAGCAAGTTCAAACTTTCCTTGTTTGTACAATCTAAAAAGCGAACAATTTCATAGGTTCATTTCATTTCTAATGTAGTTTGCTTAGAAAATATACACCCTCATTGCTGAACGCTGGACTGTATGACATAGGCAAGTTCAGTTCTTGGAAGCAGTTTCTTTTTTACAAAGACGGTAGACTGCAGCACGTTCAAACTTTGCACGTTTGTACAATCCCACAAGTCGTACAATTTAGTAGGTTCATTTCATTTCTAATGTAGTTTGGTTAGAAAAGAAAGACCTTCATTCCTGAATGCTGTATTGTATGAAATCAGCTAGTTCAGTTCTTGGAATGAGTTGCTTTCTTACAAAGAGACTAGATTGCAGCAAGTCCAAACATTCCTCGTTTGTACAATCTAACAAGCTGCACAATTTAGTAGGTTCATTTCATTTCTAATGTAGTATGGTTAGAAAAGAAACACCTTCATTGCTGAATCCTGTACTGAATGAAATAGGCTAGTTCAGTTCTTGGAATGAGTTGCTCTCATACTAAGATGGTAGATTGCAGCAAGTTCACACTTTACGTGTGTAAAATCTAACAACTTGTACAATTTAGTAGGTTTGTTTCATTTCTAATGTAGTTTGGTGAGAAAAGAAACACCGTCATTGCTGAACGCTGTACTGTGTGAAATAGGCTAGTTCAGTTCTTGGAATGATTTGCCTTCTTACGAAGAGTGTAGATTTCAGCAAGTTCAAAGATTCTTCAGTTGTACAATCTAATAAGTTGTACAATTTAGTAGGTTTGATTAATTACTAATGTACTTTGTTTACAAAAGAAAGACCTCCATTGCTGAATGCTGTATTGTATGAAATAGGCTAGTTCAGTTCTTGGAATGAGTTGCTCTCTTACAAAGAGGGTAGATTGCAGCAAGTTCAATGTTTCCTCCTTTGTACAATCTGACAAGTTGTACAATTTGCTAGGTTCGTTTCACTTCTAATGTAGTTTGGTTAGAAATGAAAGAACTTTATTTCTGAATGCTGTACTATATGAAATAGGCTAGTTCAAGGCTTGGAATGAGTTGCTCTTTTACGAACAGGGTAGATTGCAGCAAGTTCAAAGTTTCCTCACATGTACAATCTAACAAGTTGTAAAATTTAGTAGGTTGGTTTCATTTCAAATGTAGTTTGTTTAGAAAAGAAACACCTTCATTGCTGAATGATGTACTGTATGAAATAGGCTAGTTCAGTTCTTCGAATGAGTTGCTCTCTTACAAAGTGGGTAGAATGCAGCAAGGTCAAAATTTCCTTGTTTTTTCCAATATAACAATTTGTATAATTGAGTAGCTTCGTTTCATTTCTAATGTAGTTTGGTTCGAAAAGAAACACCTTCATTCCTGAACGCTGTACAACACGAAATAGGCTAGTTCCGTTCTTGGAATGTTTTGCTCTCTTACTAAGAGTGTAGATTGAAACAAGTTCAAACTTTCGATGTTTGTATAATGTAACAAGTTGTACAATTAGGTAGGTTCATTTCATTTCTAATTTAGTTTGGTTAGAAAAGATATACCTTCATTGCTTATTGCTGTACTTTATGAAATAGGCTAGTTCAGTTCTTGGAATGAGTTGCTCTCTTACAAAGGGGTTAGATTGCAGCAAGTTCAAACTTTCCTCGTTTGTACAATCTAACAAGTTGTACTATTTAATAGGATCATATCATTTCTAATGTAGTTTGGTTAGAAAAGAGAGACCTTCATTGCTGAATGCTGTACTGTATGAAATAGGGTAGTTCACTTCTTGGAATGAGTTTCTTTCTTACGAAGACAGTAGTTTGCATCAAGTTCAAATTCCTCATATGTACAGTCTAACAAGTTGTACAATATAGTAGGTTGGTTTCATTTCAAATGTAGTCTGGTTAGAAAAGAAACACCTTCATTGCTGAATGCTTTACTATATCAAATAGGCTAGTTCAGACCTTCGAATCAGTTGCTCTCTTACAAAGAGCGTAGATTGCAGTAAGGTCAAACTTTCCACGTTTGTACAATGTAACAAGTTGTACAATTTAATAGGTTCATTTCATTTCTAATGTAGTTTGGTTAGAAAAGAAACACCTTCATTCCTGAATGCTGTACTGTATGAAATAGGCTAGTTCAGTTCTTCCAATGAGTTGCTTTTTTACGAAGAGTGTAGATTGCAGCATGTTCAAACATTCCTAGGTTGTACAATCCAAGAAATAGCACAATTTAGTAAGTTCGATTCATTTCTAATGTAGTTTGGTTAGAAAAGAAAGACCTTCATTGCTGAAAGGTGTACTGTATGAAATAGGCTAGTTCAGTTCTTGGAATGATATGCTCTCTTACGAACAGGGTAGATTGCAGGAACTTCAAAGTTTCCTCGTTTGTGCAATCTAACAACTTGTACAATTTAGTAGGTCGTTTCATTTCTAATGTACTTTGGTTAGAAAAGAAATACCTTCATTGCTGAATGCTCTACTGTATGAAATAGGTTAGTTCACTTCTTGGAATGAGTTCCTCTCTTACGAAGAGAGTAGATTGCAGCATGTTCAAACATTCCTAAGTTGTACAAGCCAAGAAGTAGTACAATTTAGTAAGTTTGATTCATTTCTGATGTACTTTGTTTAGAAAAGAAAGACCTTCATTGCCGACCATTGTACTGTGTGAAATAGGCTAGTTCTGTTCCTGGCATGAGTTGCTTTCTTACAAAGACAGTAGATTGCAGCAAGATCAAACTTTCCACCTTTGTACAATCTAACACGTTGGACAATTTACTAGGTTCGATTCATTTCTAATGTAGTTTGGTTAGAAAAGATAGACCTTCATTGCTGAATGCTGTACTATATGAAATAGGCTAGTTTAGTTCTTGGAATGAGTTGCTCTCTTACAAAGAAGATAGATTGCAGCAAGTTCAAATTTTCCTCGTTTGTGCAATCTAACAAGTTGTACAATTTAGTAGGTTCATTTCATTTCTAATGTAGTTTGGTTAGAAAAGAAATACCTTCATTGCTGAACGCTATACTGTATGAAATAGGCTAGTTCATTTCTTGGAATGAGTTGCTTTCTTACGAAGAGGGTAGATTGCAGCAAGTTCAAACTTTCCTCATTTGTACAATCTAACAAGATGTACAATTTATTAGGTTCATTTCATTTGTAGTGTAGTTTGGTTAGAAAAGAAACACCTTCATTGCTGAATGCTGAAAAATATGAAATAGGTTGGCTCAGTTCTTGGAATGAGTTGCTGTCTTATGAACAGGGTATATTGCAGCAAGTTCAAACTTTCCTAATTTGTACAATCTAACAAGTTGTACAATTTAGTAGGTTCGTTTCATTTGTAATGCAGTGTGGTTAGAAAAGAAACACCTTCATTGCTGAACGCTGATCAGTGTGAAATAGGCTAGTTCAGTTCTTGGAATGAGTTGCTGTCTTACTAAGACGGTAGATTGCCACAAGTTCAAAGTTTCCTAATTTGTACAATCTAACAAGCTGTACAATTTAGTAGGTTCATTTTTTTTTCTAATGTAGTTTCTTTAGAAAAGAAACGCCTTCATTGCTGATCGCTGTAATGTATGAAATGGGATACTCCAGTTCTTGGAATGAGTTGCTTTTTTACAAAGAGGTTAGATTGCAGCAAGTTGAAACGTTCCTCATTTGTACAATCTAACAAGTTGTACAACGTGGTAGGTTCGTTTCATTTCTAATGTAGTTTGGTTAGAAAAGAAACACCTTCATTGCTCAACGCTGTTTACTATGAAATAGGCTATTTCAGTTCTCGGAATGAGTCACTCTGTTACGAACAGGCTAGATTGCAGCAAGTTCAAACTTTCCTCGTTTGTCCAATCTAAGAAGTTGTTACAATGTACTAGGTTCATTTCATTTCTAATGTAGTTTGGTTAGAAAAGAAACACCTTCATTGCTGAATGCTGTACTGTATGAAATAGACTAGTTCAGTTCTTGGAATGAGTTGCTTTCGTACGAAGAGGGTAGATTGCAGCAAGTTCAAAGTTTCCTCATATGTACAATCTAATAAGTTTTACAATTTAGTAGTTTCGTTTCATTTCTAATGTAGTTTGGTTAGAAAAGAAACACCATCATTGCTGAATGCTGTACTATATAAAATAAGCTAATTCAGTTCTTGGAATGAGTTGCTCTCTTACGAAGAGGATAGATTGCAGCAAGTACAAATTTTCCTCTTTGATACAATCTAACAAATTGTACAATTTGGTGGGTTCGTTTCATTTCTAATGTAGTTCGGTTAGAAAAGAAACACCATCATTGATGAAAGCTGTACTATATGAAATAGGCTAGCTCAGTTCTTGGAATGAGTTGCTCTCTTACGAAGTGGGTAGATTGCAGCAAGTTCATATTTTCCTCGTTTGTAAAATGTAACAAGTTGTACAAATTAGTAGGTTCCTTTTATTTCTAATGTAGTTTGGTTGGAAAAGTAACATGTTCATTGCTGAATGCTGTACAGTATGAAATAGACTAATTCAGTTTTGGAATGAGTTGCTCTCTTACAAAGAGGGTAGATTGCAGCAAGTACAAATTTTCCTCTTTTATACAATCTAACAAGTTGTACAATATAGTAGGTTTGTTTCATTTATAATGTAGTTTGGATAGAAAATAAACACCTTCATTGCTGAACGCTGTACTGTATGAAATAGGCTAGTTCAGTTCTTGCAATGAGTTGCCCTCTTATGTAGACAGTAGATTGCAGCAAGTTCAAACTTTGCACGTTTGTGCAATCTAAGAAGTTTTACAATTTTGTAGGTTCATTTCATTTCTTATGTAGTTTGGTTAGAAAAGAAAGACCTCCATTGCTGAACACTGTAGTGTAAGAAATAGGATAGTTCAGTTCTTGGAATGAGTTTCTCTCTTACAAAGAAGGTAGATTGCCGCAAGTTCAAAGTTTCCTCGTTTGTACAATCTAACAAGATGTACAATTTAGAAGGGTCTTTTCATTTAGAAAAGAAACACCTTCATTGCTGAACACTGTAGAGTATGAAACAGGCTAGTTCAGTTCTCGGTATGAATTGCTTTCTTACGAAGAGGGTAGATTGCAGCAAGTTCAAACTTTCCTCGTTTATAAAATGTAACAAGTTGTACAATTAAGTAGGTTCATTTCATTTCTAATGTAGTTTGGTTAGAAAAGAAACACCGTCATTGCTGAACGCTGTACTGTATGAAATAGGCTAGTTCAGTTGTTGGAATGAGTTGCTCTCTTATAAGAAGGTAGATTGCCACAAGTTCAAAGTTTCCTCTTTTATACAATGTAACAAGACATACTATTTAGAAGGTTCGTTTCATTTCGAATGTAGTTTGGTTAGAAAATAAACAACTTCATTCCAGAATGCTGTACTGTATGAAATAGGCTAGTTCCGTTCTTGCAATGAGTTGCTGTCTTATGTAGACTGTAGATTGCAGCAAGTTCAAACTTTCCACTTTTGTACAATCTAAAAAGTTGTACAATTTAGTAGGTTCATTTATTTCTAATGTAGTTTGGTTAGAAAAGAAAGACCTTCATTCCTGAACTCTATACTGTATGAAATAGGCTAGTGCAGTTCTTGCAACGAGTTGTTTTCTTACTTAGAGGGTAGATTGCAGCAAGTTCAAAATTTCCTCCTTTGTACAAACTAACAGGTTGTACAAAGTAGAAGGTTCATTTCATTTCTAATGTAGTCTGGTTAGAAAAGAAACACCTTCACTGCAAAATGCTGTACTGTATGAGAAAAGGCTAGCTCAGTTCTTGGAATGAGTTGCTCTCTTATGAAGATGGTAGATTGCAGCAAGTTCAAACTTTCCTCGTTTGTAAAATCTAACAAGTTGTACAATTCAGTAGGTTTGTTTCATTTCTAATGTAGTCTGGTTAGAGAAGAAAGACCTTCATTTCTGAACACTGTACAGTATGAAATAGGGTAGTTCAGTTCTAGGAATGAGTTGCTCTCTTACCAAGAGGGTAGATTGCAGCAAGTTCAACTTTCCTCGTTTGTAAAATCTAACAAGTTGTAAAATTTAGTAGGTTCACTTCATTTCTAATGTAGTTTGGTTGGAAAAGAAACACCTTCATTGCTGAACGCTGTACGGTATGAAGTAGGCTAGTTCAGTTGTTGGAATGAGTTGCTCTCTTACCAAGAGGGTAGATTGTAGCAAGTTCAAACTTTCCTCATTTGTACAATCTAACCAGTTTTACACTGTAGTAAGTTCGTTTCATTTGTAATGTAGTTTGGTTAGAAAAGATAAACCCTCATTTCTGAACGCTGTACTGTATGACATAGGCTAGTTCAATTCTTGGAATGAGTTGCTCTCTGACAAAGAAGGTAGATTGCAGCAAGTTCAGAGATTCCTCATTTCCACAAGCTAACAACTTGTACAATTTAGTAGGTTCATTACATTTCTAATGTAGTTTCAAAAGACAGACCTTCATTGCTGAACGCTGTACTGTATGAAATAGGCTAGTTCAGAGCTTGGAATGAGTTGCTCTCGAAAGAGGGTAGATTGCAGCAAGTTCAGTTTCCTCCTATGTACATTCTAACAAGTTGTACAATTTAGTAGGTTCGTTTCATTTCTGTAGTTTCGTTAGAAATTCATTTCTAATGTACTTTGCTTGGAAAAGGAAGACCTTCATTGCTGAATGCTGTACCATATGAAATAGGCTAGTTCAATTCTTGTAATGAGTTGCTCTCTTACGAAGAAGGTAGATTGAAGCTAGTTCAAACTCTGCTCATTTGTACAATCTAAAGTTGTACAATTTAGTAGGATCATTTCATATCTAATGTAGTTTCCTTGGAAGAGAAACACCTTCATTTGCTGAACACTGTACTGTATGAAATAGGCTAGTTCAGTGCTTGGAATGAGTTGCTTTCTTAGGAAGAGTGTAGATTGCAGCAAGTTCAAAGTTTCATCATATGTACAATATAACAAGTTGTACAATTTAGTAGGTTGGTATCATTTCAAATGTAATTTGGTTAGAAAAGAAACACCTTCATTGCTGAACGTTGTACTGTATGAAATTGGCTAGTTCAGTTCTTCCATGACTCTCTTACAAAGAGGGTAGATTGCAGCAAGTTCAAAATTTCCTCGTTTTTACATTCTAACCAAGTTGTACAATTGAGTAGGTTCGTTTCATTTCTAATGCTCTCTTACGAAGATAATAGATTTCAGGAAGTTCAATTTTTCCTCGTTTGTCAAATCTAACAAGTTGTACTATTTAGCAGGTTCAGTAGTTTGGTTAGAAAAGAAACACCTTCATTTCTGAACGCTGTACTGTATGAAATAGCTAGTTCAGTTCTTTGGAATGAGTTGCTTTCTTATGAAGAGGGTAGTTTGCAGCAAATTCAGACTTTCCTTGTTTATACAATCTAACAAGTTGTACAATTCCTTAAGTTCGTTTCATAACTAATGTAGTTAGGTTTAGAAAAGAAACACCATCATTGCTGAATGCTGTACTGTATGAAATAGAGTAGTTCCGTTCTTGGAATGAGTTGTTCTCTTATGAACAGGTAGATTGCAGCAACTTCAAAGTTTCCTTGTTTACACAATCTAACCACCTGTACAATTTAGTAGGTTCTTTTCATTTCTAATGTAGTTTGTTTAGAAAAGAAACACATTCATTGCTGAATGCTGTACAGTATGAAATGGGCTAGTTTAGTTCTTGAATGAGTTAATGAGTTTACAAAAGAGTGTAGATTGCACCATGTTCAAACATTCCTAGGTTGTAAAATCCAACAAGTTGTACAATTTAGTAAGTTCATTTCATTTCTAATGTAGTTTGGTTAGAAAAAAAATCTTCATTTCTGAACGCTGTACTGTATGAAATAGGCTACTTCATTTCTTGGAATGAGTTGCTTTCTTTACAAGAAGGTAGATTGCAGCAAGTTCAAACTTTCCAATTTGTACAATCTAACAAGATGTAGAATTTAGTAGGTTCATTTCATTTATAATGTAGTTTGGTTAGAAAGTTTCATTGCTGAATGCTAATGTATGAAATAGGCTTGGTTCAGTTCTTGGAATGAGTTGCTGTCTTATGCAGATGGTACATTGCAGCAAGTTCAAACTTTCCATGTCTGTACAATATAAAAAGTTTTACAATTTAGTAGGTTTGTTTCATTTCTAATGCAGTTTGGTTAGAAAAGAAACACCTTCATTGCTGAACTGCTGACAGTATGAAATAGGCTAGTTCAGTTCTTGGAATGAGTTGCTGTCTTACTAAGAGGGTGGATTGCAGCAAGTTCAAACTTTCCTTGTTTATACAATCTAACAACTTGTACAATTTAGTAGGTTTGTTTTTTCTAATGTAGTTTGGTTTAGAAAAGAAACACTTCATTGCTGATCACTGTAATGTATGAAATGGGATACTTCAGTTCTTGGAATGAGTTGCCTTTTTTACAAAAGAGTTAGATTGCAGCAAGTTGAAACGATTCCTCATTTGTACAATCTAACAAGTTGTACAATTTAGTAGGTTCGTTTCATTTCTAATGTAGTTTGGTTAGAAAAGAAACACCTTCATTGCTCAATGCTGTTTACTGAAATAGGCTATTTCAGTTCTTGGAATGAGTCACTCTGTTACAAAGAGGCTAGATTGCAGCAAGTTCAAACTTTCCTCGTTTGTTCAAGAAGTTGTTCTAGGTTCATTTCATTTCTAATGTAGTTTGGTTAGAAAAGAAACACCTTCATTGCTGAATGCTGTACTGTATGAAATAGACTAGTTCAGTTCTTGGAATGAGTTGCTTTCTTACGAAGAGGGTAGATTGCAGCAAGTTCAAAGTTTCCTCATATGTACAATCTAACAAGTTTTACAATTTAGTAGTTTCATTTCATTTCTAATGTACTTTGGTTAGAAAAGAAAGACCATCATTGCTGAATGCTGTACTATATAAAATAAAGCTAGTTCAGTTCTTGGAATGAGTTGCTCTCTTATGAAGAGGATAGATTGCAGCAAGTACAAATTTTCCTCTTTTGATAAAATCTAACAAATTGTACAATTTGGTGGGTTCGTTTCATTTCTAATGTAGTTTGGTTAGAAAAGAAACACCATCATTGATGAAAGCTGTACTATATGAAATAGGCTAGCTCAGTTCTTGGAATGAGTTGCTCTCTTAGTGAAGTGGGTAGATTGCAGCAAGTTCATATTTTCCTCGTTTGTAAAATGTAACAAGTTGTACAAATTAGTAGGTTCCTTTTATTTCTAATGTAGTTTGTTACAAAAGTAACATGTTCATTGCTGAATGCTGTACAGTATGAAATAGACTAATTCAGTTTTGGAATGAGTTGCTCTCTTACAAAGAGGGTAGATTGCAGCAAGTACAAATTTTCCTCTTTTATACAATCTAACAAGTTGTACAATTAGTAGGTTTGTTTCATTTATAATGTAGTTTGGATAGAAAATAAACACCTTCATTGCTTGTACTGTATGAAATAGGCTAGTTCAGTTCTTGCAATGAGTTGCCCTCTTATGTAGACAGTAGATTGCAGCAAGTTCAAACTTTGCACGTTTGTGCAATCTAAGAAGTTTTACAATTTTGTAGGTTCATTTCATTTCTTATGTAGTTTGGTTAGAAAAGAAAGACCTCCATTGCTGAACACTGTAGTGTAAGAAATAGGATAGTTCAGTTCTTGGAATGAGTTTCTCTCTTACAAAGAAGGTAGATTGCCGCAAGTTCAAAGTTTCCTCGTTTGTACAATCTAACAAAGATGTACAATTTAGAAGGGTCATTTAGAAAAGAAACACCTTCATTGCTGAACACTGTAGAGTATGAAACAGGCTAGTTCAGTTCTCGGTATGAATTGCTTTCTTACGAAGAGGGTAGATTGCAGCAAGTTCAAACTTTCCTCGTTTATAAAATGTAACAAGTTGTACAATTAAGTAGGTTCATTTCATTTCTAATGTAGTTT
Source organism: Orientallactaga sibirica (assembly GCA_036365145.1). NCBI lineage: Eukaryota > Metazoa > Chordata > Mammalia > Rodentia > Dipodidae > Orientallactaga > Orientallactaga sibirica. Next base: position 7,730,996 of record JAEOAD010001219.1, on the reverse strand, counting down.
GGTTAGAAAAGAAACACCGTCATTGCTGAACGCTGTACTGTATGAAATAGGCTAGTTCAGTTGTTGGAATGAGTTGCTCTCTTATAAGAAGGTAGATTGCCACAAGTTCAAAGTTTCCTCTTTTATACAATGTAACAAGACATACTATTTAGAAGGTTCGTTTCATTTCGAATGTAGTTTGGTTAGAAAATAAACAACTTCATTCCAGAATGCTGTACTGTATGAAATAGGCTAGTTCCGTTCTTGCAATGAGTTGCTGTCTTATGTAGACTGTAGATTGCAGCAAGTTCAAACTTTCCACTTTTGTACAATCTAAAAAGTTGTACAATTTAGTAGGTTCATATTATTTCTAATGTAGTTTGGTTAGAAAAGAAAGACCTTCATTCCTGAACTCTATACTGTATGAAATAGGCTAGTGCAGTTCTTGCAACGAGTTGTTTTCTTACTTAGAGGGTAGATTGCAGCAAGTTCAAAATTTCCTCCTTTGTACAAACTAACAGGTTGTACAAAGTAGAAGGTTCATTTCATTTCTAATGTAGTCTGGTTAGAAAAGAAACACCTTCACTGCAAAATGCTGTACTGTATGAGAAAAGGCTAGCTCAGTTCTTGGAATGAGTTGCTCTCTTATGAAGATGGTAGATTGCAGCAAGTTCAAACTTTCCTCGTTTGTAAAATCTAACAAGTTGTACAATTCAGTAGGTTTGTTTCATTTCTAATGTAGTCTGGTTAGAGAAGAAAGACCTTCATTTCTGAACACTGTACAGTATGAAATAGGTAGTTCAGTTCTAGGAATGAGTTGCTCTCTTACCAAGAGGGTAGATTGCAGCAAGTTCAACTTTCCTCGTTTGTAAAATCTAACAAGTTGTAAAATTTAGTAGGTTCACTTCATTTCTAATGTAGTTTGGTTGGAAAAGAAACACCTTCATTGCTGAACGCTGTACGGTATGAAGTAGGCTAGTTCAGTTGTTGGAATGAGTTGCTCTCTTACCAAGAGGGTAGATTGTAGCAAGTTCAAACTTTCCTCATTTGTACAATCTAACCAGTTTTACACTGTAGTAAGTTCGTTTCATTTGTAATGTAGTTTGGTTAGAAAAGATAAACCCTCATTTCTGAACGCTGTACTGTATGACATAGGCTAGTTCAATTCTTGGAATGAGTTGCTCTCTGACAAAGAAGGTAGATTGCAGCAAGTTCAGAGATTCCTCATTTCCACAAGCTAACAACTTGTACAATTTAGTAGGTTCATTACATTTCTAATGTAGTTTCGTTAGAAAAGACAGACCTTCATTGCTGAACGCTGTACTGTATGAAATAGGCTAGTTCAGAGCTTGGAATGAGTTGCTCTCGTATGAAGAGGGTAGATTGTAGCAAGTTCACAGTTTCCTCCTATGTACATTCTAACAAGTTGTACAATTTAGTAGGTTCGTTTCATTTCTAATGTAGTTTCGTTAGAAATTCATTTCTAATGTACTTTGCTTGGAAAAGGAAGACCTTCATTGCTGAATGCTGTACCATATGAAATAGGCTAGTTCAATTCTTGTAATGAGTTGCTCTCTTACGAAGAAGGTAGATTGAAGCTAGTTCAAACTCTGCTCATTTGTACAATCTTACAAGTTGTACAATTTAGTAGGATCGTTTCATATCTAATGTAGTTTCCTTGGAAGAGAAACACCTTCATCGCTGAACACTGTACTGTATGAAATAGGCTAGTTCAGTGCTTGGAATGAGTTGCTTTCTTAGGAAGAGTGTAGATTGCAGCAAGTTCAAAGTTTCATCATATGTACAATATAACAAGTTGTACAATTTAGTAGGTTGGTATCATTTCAAATGTAATTTGGTTAGAAAAGAAACACCTTCATTGCTGAACGTTGTACTGTATGAAATTGGCTAGTTCAGTTCTTCGTATGACTTCCTCTCTTACAAAGAGGGTAGATTGCAGCAAGTTCAAAATTTCCTCGTTTTTACATTCTACCAAGTTGTACAATTGAGTAGGTTCGTTTCATTTCTAATGCTCTCTTACGAAGATAATAGATTTCAGGAAGTTCAATTTTTCCTCGTTTGTCAAATCTAACAAGTTGTACTATTTAGCAGGTTCGTTTCATTTCTAATGTAGTTTGGTTAGAAAAGAAACACCTTCATTTCTGAACGCTGTACTGTATGAAATAGGCTAGTTCAGTTCTTGGAATGAGTTGCTTTCTTATGAAGAGGGTAGTTTGCAGCAAATTCAGACTTTCCTTGTTTATACAATCTAACAAGTTGTACAATTCCTTAGGTTCGTTTCATAACTAATGTAGTTAGGTTAGAAAAGAAACACCATCATTGCTGAATGCTGTACTGTATGAAATAGAGTAGTTCCGATCTTGGAATGAGTTGTTCTCTTATGAACAGGGTAGATTGCAGCAACTTCAAAGTTTCCTTGTTTACACAATCTAACCACCTGTACAATTTAGTAGGTTCTTTTCATTTCTAATGTAGTTTGTTTAGAAAAGAAACACATTCATTGCTGAACGCTGTACAGTATGAAATGGGCTAGTTCTTTTCTTGGAATGAGTTAATGAGTTGCTTTTTTACAAAGAGTGTAGATTGCACCATGTTCAAACATTCCTAGGTTGTAAAATCCAACAAGTAGTACAATTTAGTAAGTCCGATTCATTTCCAATGTACTTTGGTTAGAAAAAAAAGGTCTTCATTTCTGAACGCTGTATTGTATGAAATAGGCTACTTCAATTCTTGGAATGAGTTGCTCTCTTACGAAGAAGGTAGATTGCAGCAAATTCAAACTTTCCACATTTGTACAATCTAACAAGTTGTAGAATGCAGTAGGTTCGGTTCATTTATAATGTAGTTTGGTTACATAGTATTCATTGTTGAATACTAATGTATGATATAGGCTAGTTCAGTTCTTGGAATGAGTTGCTGTCTTATGCAGATGGTACATTGCAGCAAGTTCAAACTTTCCATGTCTGTACAATATAAAAAGTTTTACAATTTAGTAGGTTTGTTTCATTTCTAATGTAGTTTGGTTAGAAAAGAAACACCTTCATTGCTGACTGCTGTACAGTATGAAATAGGCTACTTCAGTTCTTGGAATGAGTTGCTGTCTTACGAAGAGGGTGGATTGCAGCAAGTTCAAACTTTCCTTGTTTATACAATCTAACAACTTGTACAATTCAGTAGGTTTGTTTCATTTCTAATGTACTGTGGTTAGAAAAGAAACACTGTCATTGCTGATCACTGTATTGTATGAAATAGGCTATTTCAGTTCCTGGAATGATTTGCCTTCTTACGAAGAGTGCAGATTTCAGCAAGTTCAACGATTATTCAGTTGTACAATCTAAACAAGTTGTACAATTTAGTAGGGTTGATTAATTTCTAATGTACTTTGGTTAGAAAAGAAAGACCTTCATTGATGAATGCTGTACTTTATAAAATAGGCTAGTGCAGTTCTTGGAATGAGTTGCTTTCTTACAAAGAGTGTAGATTGGCAGCAAGTTCAAAGATTCCTCAGTTGTAAAATCTAACAAGTTGTACAATTTAGTAGGTTCATTTCATTTCCAATGTAGATTGTTTAGAAAAGAAACACCTTCATTGCTGAGCACTGCACTGTACAAAATAGGCTAGTTCAGTTCTTGAAATGAGTTGCTTTCTTACGAAGATGGTAGATTGCAGCAAGTTCAAACTTTCCTCCTTGCACAATATAACAAGTTATTCAATTTATTCGGTTCATTTCATTTCTAATGTACTTTGGTTAGAAAAGAAAGACCTTCATTGCTGAACGCTGTACTGCATGAAATAGGCTAGTTCAGTTCTTGGAATAGGTTACTAACTCATGAAGACGGTTGATTGCAGCAAGTTGAAACTTTCCAAGTTTGTAAAATCTAATAAGTTGTACAATTTGGTAGGTTCATTTCATTTGTAATGTAGTTTGGTTAGAAAAGAAACACCTTCATTGCTGAATGCTGTACTGTATGAAATAGGCTAGGTCAGTTCCTGGAATGAGTTGCTTTCTGAGGAGGACTGTAAATTGCAGCATGTTCCAAGATTCCTCAGTTGTAAAATCTAACAAGTTGTACAATTTGGTAGGTTCAATTCATTTCTTATATACTTTGTTACATAATGAAAGAGGTTCATTGCTGAAGGCTGTACTATATATAATAGCCTAGTTCAATTCTTGGAATTATTTGCTCTCTTACGAAGAGGGTAGATTGCAGCAAGTTCAAACTTTCCTCGTTTGTACAATCTAAAAAGTTGTACAATTTACTAGGTTTATTTCATTTCTAATGTAGTTTGGTTAGAAAAGAAACACCATCATTGTTAATCGCTGAACTTTATGAGAAGGCTAGTTCAGTTCTTGGAATAGGTTGCTTTCTTACGAAGATGGTAGATTCCAGCAAGTTCAAACTTTCCACGTTTCTACAATCTAACAAGTTGTACAATTTACTTGATTCATTTCATTTCTAATGTAGTTTACTTAGAAAAGAAAGGCCTTCATTGCTGAACGCTGTATTGTATGAAATTGGCTAGTTCAGTTCTTGGAATGAGTTGCTCTCTTACGAAGAAGGTAGATTGCAGCAAGTTCAAACTTTCCACGTTTGTACAATCTAACAATTTTTACAAGTTATTAGGTTCGTTTCATTTCTAAAGTAGTTTGTTTAGAAAGAAAGACCTTCATTGCTGAATGCTGTACCTTATGAAATAGGCTAGTTAAGTTCTTGGAATGAGTTGCTTTCTTACGCCGAGTGTAGATTGCAGCAAGTTCAAAGATTCCTCGTTTGTGCAATCTAAGAAGTTGTACAATTTGGTAGGTTCGTTTCATTTCTAATATAGTTAGGTTAGAAAAGAAAGACCTTCATTGCTGAACGCTCTACTGTATGAAATAGGATTATTCAGTTCATGCAATGAGTTCCTTTCTTATGAAGACGGTACACTGCAGCAAGTTTAAACTTTCCTCGTTTCTACAATCTGGAGAGACATACAGTTAAGTAGGTTCATTTCATTTCTAATGTAGTTTGGTTAGAAAGGAAACAGCTTCATTACTCAATGCTGTACTGTATGAAATAGACTAGTTCAGTTCTTTGAATGAGTTGCTCTCTTATGAAGGGGGTAGATTGCAGCAAGTTCAAAGATTCCTCAATTGTAAAATCTAAAAAGTTGTACAATATGGTAGGTTCAATTCATTTCTTATATACTGTGGTTCACAAATAAAGAGGTTCATTGCGGAAGGCTGTAATAATAGCCTGGATCAGTTCTTGGAATTATTTGCTCTCTTACAAAGAGGGTAGATTGCAGAAAGTTCAAACTTTCCTCGTTTGTACAATCTAACAAGTTGTACAATTTACTACATTTATTTCATTTCTAATGTCGTTTGGTTAGAAAAGAAACACCTTCATTGCTGCATGTTGAACTGTATGACATAGTTCAGTTCTTGGAATACATTGCATTCTTACAAAGGCTGTAGATTGCAGCAAGTTCAAACTTCCCATGTTTCTACAATCTAACAAGTTGTACAATTTATTCGGTTCATTTCATTTCTGATGTAGTTTAGTTAGAAAAGAAATACCTTCATTGCTTAACGCTGTATTGTATGAAATAGACTAGTTCAGTTCTTGGAATGAGTTGCTCTATTATGAAGACGGTAGATTGCAGCAAGTTCAAACTTTCCACGTTTGTATAATCTAACAAGTTGTACAATTTAGTAGGTTGGTTTCATTTCTAATATACTTAGGTTAGAAAAGAAAGACCTTCATTGCTGAACGCTCTACTGTATGAAATAGGGTAGTTCAGTTCGTGCAATGAGTTTCTTGTTTACGAAGACAGTACATTGCAGCAAGTTCAAACTTAACTCATTTGTAGAATCTTAAAAAGCCATACAATTTAGTAGGATCATTTAATTTCTAAAGTAGTTTGGTTAGAAAAGAAACACCTTCATTGCTGAATGCTGTACTGTGAAATAGGCTTGTTCACTTCTTGGAATGAGTTGCTCTCTTACAAAGAGGGTAGATTGCAGCTGGTTCAAACTTTCCTCATTTCTACAATCTAACAAGTCGCACAATTTATTAGGTTTGTTTCATTTGAAATGTAGTTTGGTTAGAAAAGAAACACCTTCATTGCTGAACACTGTACTGTATGAAATAAGCTAGTTCAGGTCTTAGAATGAGTTGGTTTCTTACGAAGATGGTAGATTGCAGCAGTTGAAACTTTCAACGTTTGTATAATCTAAGAAGTTTTACAATTTAGGAGGTTCGCGTCACTTCTAACATAGTTTGGTTATAAAAGAAAGATATTCATTGCTGAACACAGTACAGTATGAAATAGGTTAGTTCAGTTCTTGCAATGAGTTCCTTGTTTACGAAGAGGCTACATTGCAGCAAGTTCAAACTTTCCTTACTCGTACAATTTAAAAGATGTACAATTTGGAACGTTCGTTTCATTCCTAATGTAGTTTGTTTAGAAAAGAAACACCTTCGTTGCCGAATGCTGCAGTGTATGAAATAGGCTACTTCAGTTCTTGGAATGAGTTGCTTTATACGAAGAGGGTAGATTGCAGCAATTTCAAACTTTCCTCATTTGTAATATCTAGCAAGTTTTACAATTTAGTAGATTCGTTTCATTTCTAATGTAGTTTGGTTAGAAAAGAAACAACTTCATTTCTGAATGCTGTACTGTAAGAAATATGCCAGTTCAATTCTTGGAATGAGTTTATCTCTTACAAAGAGTGTAGATTGCAGCAAGTTCAACCTTTCAACGTGTGTACAATGTAACAAGTTGTAAAATTTATTAGGTTTGTTTCAATTCTAATGTAGTTTGGTTAAAAAAGAAACACCTTCATTTCTGAAGGCTGTACTGTGTCAAATAGGCTAGTTCAGTTCTTGGAGTGAGTTGCTTGCTTACGAAGACAGTAGATTTCAGCAAGTCGAAACGTTCCACGTTTGTACAATCGAACAAATTGTACAATTTAGTAGGTTCCTTTCATTTCTAATGTAGTGTTCTTTGGAAAGAAACACCTTCATTGCTGAACGCTCTTCTGTATGAAATAGGCTAGTTCATTTTGTGCAATGAGTTCCTTTTTACGAAGAGGGTACATTGCAGCAAGTTCGAACTTTCCTTGTTTTTACAATCTAAAAGATGTATAATTTAGTAGGTTCATTTCATTTCTAATGCAGGTTGTTTAGAAAAGAAACAAGTTCATTCCTGAATGTTCTACTGTATGAAATAGGCTAGTTCAGTTCTTGGAATGAGTTGCTTTCTTACGAAGAGGGTAGATTGCTGCATGTTCAAACTTTCCTCGTTTGTACAATCTCACCAGCTGTACAATTTGGTAGGTTCATTTCATTTCTAATGTAGTTTGCTTAGAAAAGAAACACATTCATTGCTGAATGCTGTACTGTATGAAATAGGCTAGATCAGTTCTTGAAAATGAGTTGCTTTCTTACGAAGAGGGTAGATTGAAGCAAGTTCAAACTTTCCTCGTTTGTACAATGTAACAAATTGTACAATTTTCTAGGTTGTTTTCATTTCTAATGTACTTTTTTGGACAAGATACACCTGGATTGCTGAATGCTGTACTGAATGAAATAGGCTAGTTGAATTCTTGGAATGAGTTACTCTCTTACAAAGAGGGTAGAGTGTAGCAAGTTCAAACTTTCCTCGTTTGTACAATCCAACAAGTCTTACAATTGAGTACATTTTGTTTCATTTCAAAAGTGGTTTTGTTAGAAAACAAACACATTCATTGCTGAACGCTATATACTATGATATAGGCTAGTTTATTTCTTGGAATGAGTTGCTCTCTTACGAAGAGGGTAGATTGAAGCAAATCCAAACTTTCCCATTTTTACAATCTAACAAATTGTACAATTTAGTAGGTTCGTTTCATTTCAAAGGTAGTTTGGTTAGAAATGAAACGCCTTCATTTCTGCTCACTGTAATGTATGAAATAGGCTGGTTCATTTCTTGGAATGAGTTCCTCTCTTACAAAGAGGGTAGATTGCAACAAGATCAAAATATCCTCGATTGTAAAATCTAAAAAATTGTACAATTCAGTAGGTACGCTTCATTTCTAATGTATTTTGGTTAAAAAAGAAACACCTTCATTGCTGAACGCTGTACTGTATGAAATAGGCTGCTTCATTTCTCAGAATGAGTTGCTTTCATATGAAGAAGGTAGATTGCAGCAAGTTAAAACGTTCCTCGTTTGAACAATCTAAGAAGTTGTACAACTTAGTAGGTTCGTTTCATTTCTAATATAGTTTTCTTACGAAAGAAACACCTTCATTGCTGAATGCTGTACTTTATGAAATAGGCTAGTTCAGTTCTTGAAATGAGTTCCTTTTTTATCAAGCATGTAGATTGCAGCAAGTTCAAAGATTCCACAGATGTAAAATCTAACAAGTTGTACAATTTACTAGGTTCATTTAATTTCTAATGTAGTTTCGTTAGAAAACAAACACTTTCATTGCTGTACGCTCTACTGTATGAAATAGGCTAGTTCAGTTCTTGGAATGAGTTGCTTTCTTACGAAGAGTGGAGACTGCAGAAAGTTCAAACTTTCGTCGTTTGTACCATCTAACAAGTTGCACAATTTAGTAGGTGCTTTTCATTTTTATTGTAGTTTGGTTAATAAAGAAACACCTTCATTGCTGAACACTGTACTGTATGAAATAGGGTATTTCAGTTTTTGAAATGAGTTGCTTTTTTATGGAGAGGGTAGATTGCAGCAAGTTCAAAGATTTCTCATTTGTACAATCTAACATGTTGTACAGTTTACTAGGTTTATTTCATTTCTAATGTAGTTTGCTTAGAAAAGAAACACCTTCATTGCTGAACGCTGTACTGTATGAAATAGGGTAGTTCAATTCTTGGAATGAGTTGCTTTCTCACGAAGAGGGTAGATTGCAGCACGTTCAAACATTCCTCATTTGTACAATATAACAAGTTGTACAATTTAGTAGGTTCATTTCATTTCTAATGTTGTTTCCTTAGAAAAGGAAGAACTTTATTGCTGAGCGCTGTACTGTATGAAATAGGCTAGTTCAGTTCTTGGAATGAGTTGCTCTCATATGAAGAGGGTATATTGAAGCAAGATCAAACTGTTCTTGTTTGTACAATATAACTAGTTGTACAATTTAATAGGTTCATTCATTTCGAATGTAGTATGGTTAGAAAAGAAACACCTTCATTGCTGAATGCTGTACTATATGAAATAGGCTAGCTCAATTTTTGGAGTGAGTTGCTTTCTTACGAAGAGGGTAGATTGAATCAAGTTCAAACTTTCCTCGTATGTACAATCTAACAAGATGTACAATTTAGTAGGTTCATTTCCTTTCTAATGTGGTTTGGTTAAAAAAGAAACACCTTCATTTCTGAATGCAGTACTGTATGAAATAGGCTAGTTCAGTTCTTGCAATGAGTTGCTTTCTTATGAAAAGAGTAGATTGCAGCAAGTTCCAACTTTCCTCGTTTGTAAAATCTAACAAGGTTTACAATTTAGTAGGTTCATTTCATATCTAATGTAGTTTGGTTAGAAAAGAAATACCTTCATTGCTGAAGGCTGTCCCATATGCAATAGGCTAGTTCAGTTTTGGAACGAGTTTTTCTCTTAAGAAGAGGGTAGATTGAAGCAAGTTCAAACACTCCTCATTTGTAAAATCGAAAAAATTGTACAATTTAGTAGGTTCGTTTCATTTCTAATGGAGTTTGATTAGAAAAGAAAGACCTTCATTGCTGATCGCTTTACTTTATGAAATAGACTAGTTCAGTTGTTGGAATGTGTTCCTTTCTTAAGAAGTGTGTAGATTGAAGCAAGTTCAAAGATTCCTCATTTGTACAATTTAACAAGTTGTACAATTAAGTCGGTTCATTTCATTTCTAATGTAGTTTGGTTAGAAAAGAAACAGCTTGATTGCTAAACCCTGTACTATATGAAATAGGCTAGTTTAGTTCTTGGAATGAGTTGCTTTGTTACGAAGAGGGTAGGTTGCAGAAAAATCAAACTTTCCACGTTTGTACAAGCTAACAAGTTGTACAATTTAGTAGGATCGTTTCATTTCTAATGTAGCTTGGTTAGAAACGAAAGACCGTCATTGATTAATGCTGTACTGTATGAAATAGGCTAGTTCAGTTCGTGGAATGATTTGCTTTCTTACGAAGAAGGTAGATAGCAGCAAGTTCAAAGTTTTCTCATTTGTACAATCTAATAAATTGTACAATTTAGTATTATGTTTCATTTCTAATGTAGTTTTCTTTAGAAAGAAACACCTTCATTGCTCAATGTTCTACTCTATGAAATAGGCTAGTTCAATTCGTGCAATGACTTCCTTGCTTACGAAGAGGGTACATTGCAGCAAGTACAAGCTGTCCTTGTTTGTACAATCAAAAACGACGTACAGTTTGGTAGGTTCATTTCATTTCTAATGTAGTTTGGTTAGAAGAGAAACACCTTCATTGCTGAACGCTGTACAGGAAGAAATAGTCTAGTTCAGTTCTTGGAATGAGTTGCTCTCTTAAGAACAGGATAGATTGCAGTAAGTTCAAGCTTTCCTCATTTTGTACAATCCAAGTGGTTGTACAATTTAGTAGGTTTAATTCATTTCTAATGTACTTTGGTTAGAAAAGAAAGACCTTCATTGCTGAATGCTGTACTGTGTGAAAGAGGCTAGTTCAGTTCTTGGAATGAGTTGCTCTCTTACGAAGAGGGTAGATTGCAGCAAGTTCAAACTTTCCTCATTTGTAATATCAAACAAGTTGTACAATTTACTACGTTTGTTTCATTTCTAATATATTTTGTTTAGAATAGTAAGACCTTCATTTCTTAACACTGTATGGTATGAAATAGGGTAGTTCAGTTCTTGGAATGAGTTGCTTTCTTTCCAAGAGGGTAGATTGCATCAAGTTAAAAGTTTCTTCGTTTGTACAAATTAATAAGATGTACAATGTAGTAGGTTCGTTTCATCTCTAATGTAGTTTTCTTTGGAAATAAACACCTTCAATGCTGAATGCTCTATTATGAAATAGCCTAGTTCAGTTCATGAAATGAATTCCTTCTTTAAGAAGAGGGTACATAGCAGCAAGTAAAAACTTTTCTTGTTTGTAAAATCTAAAAAGTTGTATAATTTAGTAGGTTCGTTTCATTTCTAATGCAGTTTGTTTAGAAAAGAAACACCTTCATTGCTGAATGCTGTATGGTATGAAATGGGATAGTTCAGTTCGTGGTATGAGTTGCTTTCTTACAAAGACGGTAGATTGCAGCAAGTTCAATATTTCCTCATTTGGAAAATCTAACAAGTTGTACAATTTAGTAGATTCGTTTTATTTCTAATGTAGTTTGGTTAGAAAAGAAACACCTTCATTGCTGAATGCTGATCTGTATGAAATAGGCTAGTTCTGTTCTTTTAATAAGTTCCTTTGTTTCGGAGAGGTTAGATTGCAGGAAGTTCAAACTTCCAACGTTTGTAAAATGTAACAAGTTGTACAATTTAGTAGGTTCATTTCATTTCTAATGTAGTGTGGTTAGAAAACAAACACCTTCATTGCTGAACGCTGTACTATATGAAATAGTCTAGTTCAGTTCTTGGAATGAGTTGCTTTCTTACGAAGAGTGTAGCTTGCAGCAAGTCCAAAGACTCCTCAGTTGTACAAGCTAACAAGTTTTACAATTTGGTAGGTTCGTTTCATTTCTAATGTTGTTTTGTTAGAAAAGAAACACCTTCATTGCTGAATGCTGTACTGTATGAAATAGGCTACTTCAGTTCTTGGAATGAGTTGCTTTTTTACGAAGATGGTAGATTGCAGCAAGTTCAAATTATCCTCCTTTGAACAATCAAAGAAATTTTATGACTCGGTAGGTTCGTTTCATTTCTAATGTAGTTTTCTTAGGAAAGAAACACTTTCATTGCTGAACGCTGTACTATATGAATTAGGGTAGTTCAGTTGTTCGAATGAGTTGCTTTCTTACCATGAGGGTAGATTGCAGCAAGTTCAAAATTTCCTTGTTTGTACAATCTAACAAGTTGTACAATTTTGTAGGTTCATTTTATTTCTAATGTAGTTTGGTTAGAAAAGAAAAACCTTCATTACTGAATGCTATAATGTATGAAAAGTGCTAGTTCAGTTTTTGAATGAGTTGCTTTCTTATGAAGAGTGTAGATTGTAGCAAGTTCAAACTTCCCACGTTTGTAAAATATAACAAGTTGTACAATTTAGTAGGTTCATTTCATTTCTGATGTAGTTTGGGTAGAAAAGAAATACCTTCATTGCTGAACGCTGTACTGTATGAAATAGGCAACTTCAGTTCTTGGAATGAGTTGCTTTCTTACGAAGGGGGTAGATTGTAGAAAGATCAAACTTTCCTCGTTTATACCATCTAACAATTTGTACAATTTGGTAGGTTCTTTTCATTTCTAATGTAGTTTGGTTAGAAAAAGAAGACCTTCATTACTGAACACTGTACTGTATGAAATAGGCTAGTTCCATTCTTGGCATGAGTTGCTTTCTTACAAAGAGTGGAGATTGTAGCAAGTTCAAAATTCCCACGTTTGTAAAATGTAACAAGTTGTACAATTTAGTAGGTTCATTTCATTTCTGATGTAGTTCGGGTAGAAAAGAAACACCTTCATTGCTGAACATTGTACTGTATGAAATAGGCTACTTCAGTTCTTGGAATGAGTTGCTTTCTTACAAAGAGTGTAGATTGCAGCAAGTTCAAACTTTCCCAATCTAAAGAGAGCTTTACTGTACAATTTTCATTTCTTGTTTCATAGATTGTAGAAAGATCAAACTTTCCTCGTTTGTACAATCTTACAATTTGTACAATTTAGTAGTATCACTTCATTTCGAATGTACTTTTCTTAGACAAGATACACCTTCATTGCTGAATGCTGTACTTAATGAAATAGGCTAGTTCAGTTCTTGGAATGAATTGCTTTCTTACGAAGAGGGTAGATTGCAGCAAGTTCAAAAATACCTCGTTTGTACAAACTAACAAGTTGTACAATTTAGTAGGTTCCTTTCATTTCTAACGTTGTTTGGTTAGAAAAGGAAGACCTTTATTGCTGACCGCTGTGCTGTATGTAATAGGCTAGTTCAGTTCTTGGAATGAGTTGCTTTCCTTCGAAGAGGTTAGATTGCAGCAATTTCAAACTTTGCTCATTTGTACAAACAATTTTGTAGGTTCACATTTCTAATGTAGTTTTGTTAGACAAGAAACACCTTCATTGCTGAATGCTGTACTCTATGAAATAGGCTTTTATAGTTTTTGAAATAAGTTGATTTTTTTACAGACAGTTTATATTGCAGAAAGTTCAAAGTTTTTGTACAATCTTAATACAATTTAGTAGGTTAGTTTTATTTCTAATATAGTTTGGTTAGAAAAGAAAGACCTTTATTGCTGAATGAGCTGTACTGTATGAAATAGGCTGTTTTTGAAATGAGTTGTTTTTTTACAGAGAGGTTAGATTGCAGAAAGTTCAAAGATTTCTCATTTGTACAATCTAACATGTTTACAATTTAGTAGGTTAATTTCTAATATAGTTTGGTTAGAAAAGGAAGACCTTTATTGCTGAACGCTGTACTGTATGAAATAGGCTAGTTCAGTTCTTAGAATGATTTGCTTTTACAGAGTGTAGATTGCATTTCAAACTTTACTCATTGTTACAATCTAAAGAGTTGTACAATTTAGTAGTTTGTAATGTAGTTTGGAGAAAAGAAACACCTTCATTGCTGAACACTGTACTGTATGAAATAGGCTATTCAGTTCTTGGAATGATTTGCTTTCTTACAAGATGGTAGATTTCAGCAAGTTCAAACTTTCCATGTTTGTAAAATGCAACAAGTTGTACAACTTACTAGGTCATTTCATTTCTAATGTAGTTTTGTTAGAAAAGAAAGACCTCTGTTGCTGAGCGCTTTACTTTTCTGTTCTTGGAATGAGTTGCTCTCTTCAGCAACATCAAACTTTCCACGTTTGAACAATCTAACAAGTTGTAATTTTGTAGTTTCAATTCATTTCTACTATAGTTTGTTTGAAAAGAAAGTTCATTTGAATGCATTGTATGAAATAGGCTAGTTCTGTTCTTGGAATGAATTTCTATCTTGTGAAGTCGAAAAAAAGAACAATCGAACAAGTTGTACAATTTAGTAGGTACGTTTCATTTCTAATGTAGTATTCTTTGGAAAGAATCACCTGTTGCTGAACTCTATGAAAATAGGCTAGTTCAGTTCATTCATCCATGGCATGAGTTCAAACTTTCTTTTACAATCTAAAAAGACAAAGATTCGTGTAGTTTGTTTAGAAAAAGAAACAACTTCATTCCTGAACATTGTACTGCAGTTACTTCAAATGATTTGCTTTCTAAAGATGTTTGTAAAATGTAACAAGTTGTACAATTTAGTAGGTTCATTTCATTTCTGATGTAGTTTGGTTAGAAAAGAAACACCTTCATTGCTGAACATTGTAAAGTATGAATTAGGCTAGTTCAGTTCATGGAATGAGTTGCTTTCTTACAAGATGGTAGATTGCAGCAAGTTCAAACTTTCCACGTTTGTACTCAACTTGTTTTAGTAGTTCACAAATGTAAGAAAAGAAAGACCTTGTTGCCACAATTTAGTCTTGTCATGAGTTTCTCTCTTCAGATTGTAGAAAGATCAAACTTTAACAATTTGTCAAATCAGTTTGTACAAAAAGAAAGACCTCTGAACGCTGTACATGAAATTTGTTCTTGGAATGAGTAGCTTTCTTATGAAGAGGGTAGATTGTAGAAAGATCAAACTTTCCTCATTTGTACAATCTAACAATTTGTACAATTTAGTAGTATCATTTCATTTCTAATGTACTTTTCTTAGACAAGATACACCTTCATTGCTGAATGCTGTACTTAATGAAATAGGCTAGTTCAGTTCTTGGAATGAGTTGCTTTCTTAAGATTGCAGCAAGTTCAAATTACCTCGTTTGTACAAACTAACAAGTTGTAAAATTTAGTAGGTTCATTTCATTTCTAATGTACTTTGTTACAAAATAGCAGAGTTCAGTTGGTGGAATGAGTTGCTCGATTGCAGCAAGTTCAAAATTTCCTCGTTTGTACAATCTAACAAGTTGTACAATTTAGTAGGTTCATTTTATTTCTAATGTAGTTTGGTTAGAAAAGAAACACCTTCATTGCTGAATGCTATAATGTATGAAATAGTGCTAGTTCAGTTCTTGGAATGAGTTGCTTTCTTATGAAGAGTGTAGATTGTAAAACTTTCCTCGTTTGTAAAATATAACAAGTTGTACAATTTAGTAGGTTCATTTCATTTCTAATGTAGTTTGGGTAGAAAAGAAATACCTTCATTGCTGAACGCTGTACTGTATGAAATAGGCTACTTCAGTTCTTGAATGAGTTGCTTTCTTACGAAGGTTAGATTGCAGATCAAACTTTCCTCAAACTAACAATTTGTACAATTTGGTTCTCATTTCTAATGTAGTTTGGTTAGAAAAAGAAGACCTTCATTACTGAATGCTGTACTGTATGAAATAGGCTAGTTCCATTCTTGGCATTGCTTTCTTACAAAGAGTGGTAGATTGTTTTCAAAATTTCCAGACAAAAATGTGACAAGTTGTACAATTTAGTAGGTTCATTTCATTTCTAATGCTTTGAAAAAAACACCTTCATTGCTGAACATTGTACTGTATGAAATAGGCTACTTCAGTTCTTGGAATGAGTTGCTTTCTTACAAAGAGTGTAGATTGCAGCAAGTTCAAACTTTTACTCGTTGGTACAATCTAAAGAGTTGTACAATTTAGTAGGTTCATTTCATTTCTAATGTATTGTAGAAAGATCAAACTTTTGGTGGAATAAGTTGCTCCCTTTGTACAATCTTTACAATTTAGTAGTATTTAGTTCATTTCTAATGTAGTTTTCTTAGACAAGAAAGAC
Source organism: Orientallactaga sibirica (assembly GCA_036365145.1). Taxonomy (NCBI): domain Eukaryota; kingdom Metazoa; phylum Chordata; class Mammalia; order Rodentia; family Dipodidae; genus Orientallactaga; species Orientallactaga sibirica. The sequence continues at coordinate 7,715,085 of JAEOAD010001219.1, read as the reverse complement.
CTTCATTGCTGAATTGTCTGTAATGAAATAGGCTAGTTCAGTTCTTGGAATGAAATCTTACATGTTGTACAATTTGTAGTTTAGTAGGTTCCTTTCATTTCTAACGTTGTTTGGTTAGAAAAGGAAGACCTTTATTGCTGACCGCTGTGCTGTATGTAATAGGCTAGTTCAGTTCTTGGAATGAGTTGCTTTCCTTCGAAGAGGTTAGATTGCAGCAATTTCAAACTTTGCTCATTTGTACAATCTAAGAAGTTATACAATTTTGTAGGTTCGTCTCATTTCTAATGTAGTTTTGTTAGACAAGAAACACCTTCATTGCTGAATGCTGTACTCTATGAAATAGGCTTTTATAGTTTTTGAAATAAGTTGATTTTTTTACAGACAGTTTATATTGCAGAAAGTTCAAAGATTTCTCATTTGTACAATCTTACATGTTGTACAATTTAGTAGGTTAGTTTTATTTCTAATATAGTTTGGTTAGAAAAGGAAGACCTTTATTGCTGAATGCTGTACTGTATGAAATAGGCTTTTATAGTTTTTGAAATGAGTTGTTTTTTTTACAGAGAGGTTATATTGCAGAAAGTTCAAAGATTTCTCATTTGTACAATCTAACATGTTTTACAATTTAGTAGGTTAGGTTTATTTCTAATATAGTTTGGTTAGAAAAGGAAGACCTTTATTGCTGAACGCTGTACTGTATGAAATAGGCTAGTTCAGTTCTTAGAATGATTTGCTTTCTTACGAAGAGTGTAGATTGCAGCGAGTTCAAACTTTACTCATTGGTACAATCTAAAGAGTTGTACAATTTAGTAGGTTCCTTTCATTTGTAATGTAGTTTGGATAGAAAAGAAACACCTTCATTGCTGAACACTGTACTGTATGAAATAGGCTCATTCAGTTCTTGGAATGATTTGCTTTCTTACGAAGATGGTAGATTTCAGCAAGTTCAAACTTTCCATGCTTGTAAAATGCAACAAGTTGTACAACTTACTAGGGTCATTTCATTTCTAATGTAGTTTGCTTAGAAAAGAAAGACCTCTATTGCTGAGCGCTTTACTGTATGAAATAGGCTCGTTCTGTTCTTGGAATGAGTTGCTCTCTTACGAAGAGGGCAGATTGCAGCAACATCAAACTTTCCACGTTTGAACAATCTAACAAGTTGTTCAATTTTGTAGTTTCATTTCATTTCTACTATAGTTTGGTTGGAAAAGAAAGACCTTCATTGCTGAATGCTGTATTGTATGAAATAGGCTAGTTCTGTTCTTGGAATGAATTTCTATCTTGTGAAGTCGTGTGATTGTAGCAACTTCAAAGTTGCCTCATTTGTACAATCGAACAAGTTGTACAATTTAGTAGGTACGTTTCATTTCTAATGTAGTATTCTTTGGAAAGAATCACCTTAATTGCTGAACGCTCTACTGTATGAAATAGGCTGGTTCAGTTCATGGAATGACATCCATGTTTACGAAGAGTGTACATTGCAGCAAGTTCAAACTTTCCTCGTTTTACAATCTAAAAAGACTTACGATTTAGTAGATTCGTTTCATTTCTAATGTAGTTTGTTTAGAAAAGAAACAACTTCATTCCCTGAACATTGTACTGCATGAAATAGGCTACTTCAGTTCTTGGAATGATTTGCTTTCTAAAGATGAGGGTAGATATCAGCGAGTTCAAACTTTCCTCGTTGGTACAATGTAACAAGTTGTACAATTTAGTATGTTCATTTCATTTCTGATGTAGTTTGGTTACAAAAGAAACACCTTCATTGCTGAACACTGTAAAGTATGAATTAGGCTAGTTCACTTCATGCAATGAGTTGCTTTCTTACGAAGATGGTAGATTGCAGCAAGTTCAAACTTTCCACGTTTGTACAATCTAACAACTTGTACAATTTAGTAGGTTCATTGCATTTGTAATGTATTTGGTTAGAAAAGAAAGACCTTCCTTGCCAAATGCTGTACTGTATGAAATAGGCTAGTACAGGTCTTGTCATGAGTTTCTCTCTTACGAAGAGGGTAGATTTCAGCAAGTTCCAACTTTCCTCATTGGTACAATCTAACAATTCCACAAATCAGTAGGTTCATGCCATTTGTAATGTAGTTTGGTTAGAAAAGAAAGACCTACATTGCTGAACGCTGTACCGTATGAAATAGGCTACATCAGTTCTTGGAATGAGTAGCTTTCTTATGAAGAGGGTAGATTGTAGAAAGATCAAACTTTCCTCGTTTGTACAATCTAACAATTTGTACAATTTAGTAGTATCATTTCATTTCTAATGTACTTTTCTTAGACAAGATACACCTTCATTGCTGAATGCTATAGTTAATGAAATAGGCAAGTTCAGTTCTTGGAATGAGTTGCTTTCTTACGAAGAGGGTAGATTGCAGCAAGTTCAAAAATACCTCGTTTGTACAAACTAACAAGTTGTAAAATTTAGTAGGTTCATTTCATTTCTAATGTACTTTGGTTAGAAAAGAAAGACCTTCATTGCTGAACGCTGTACTGTATGAAATAGCAGAGTTCAGTTGGTGGAATGAGTTGCTCTCTTACAAAGAGGGTAGATTACAGCAAGTTCAAAATTTCCTCGTTTGTACAATCTAACAAGTTGTACAATTTAGTAGGTTCATTAAATTTCTAATGTAGTTTGGTTAGAAAAGAAACACCTACATTGCTGAATGCTGTACTGTATGAAATAGGCTAGTTCAGTTCTTGGAATGAGTTGCTTTCTTATGAAGAAGGTAGATTGTAGCAAGTTCAAACTTTCCTCGTTTGTATAATCTCACAAGTTGTACAATTTAGTACATTAATTTCATTTCTAATGTAGTTTGGTTAGAAAAGAAACACCTACATTGCTGAACGCTGTACTGTATGAAATACGCTACTTCAGTTCTTAGAATGAGTTTCTTTTTTACGAAGATGGTAGATTGCAGCAAGTTCAGGGATTCCTCATTTGTACAAACTAACAAGTTGTAGAATTTAGTAGGTTCGTTTCATTTCTAATGTAGTTTGGTTAGAAAAGAAACACCTTCATTGCTGAATGCTGTACTGTATGAAATAGGCTAGTTCAGTTCTTGGAAGGAGTTGCTCTCTTACGAAAAGGGTAGATTGAAGCAAGTTCAAACTTTCCACGTTTGTACAATCTGAAAAGTTGTTCAAGTTAGTAGATTCATTTCATTTCTAATGTAGTTTGTTTAGAAAAGAAAGACCTTCATTTCTGAATGCTGTACTGTATGAAATAGGCTATTTCAGTTCTTGGCATGAGTTGCTCTCTTACAAAGAGGGTAGATTTCAGCAAGTTCAAACTTTTCCCATTGGTAAAATCTAAACAGTTGTACAATTTAGTAGGTTCATTTCATTTCTAATGTAGTTTGTTCAGAAAATAAACACTTTCATTGCTAAATGCTGTACTGTATGAAATAGGCTAGTTCATTTGGTGGAATAAGTTGCTCCCTTATGAATAGTGTAGATTTCTGCAAGTTCAAACATTCCTCTGTTGTACAATCTAACAAGTTGTACAATTTAGTTGGTACAATTCATTTCTAATGTATTTGGTTAGAAAAGAAAGACCCTCTTCCTGAATGCTGTCCTGTATGAAATAGGCTAGTTCAGTTGGTGGAATGAGTTGCTCTCTTATGAAGAGGGTAGATTGTAGCAATTCAAACATTCCTTGTTTGTACAATCCAACAAGTCTTACAATTAAGTACATTCCTTTCATTTCAAATGTGGTTTGGTTAGAGAATGAACAACTTCATTGCTGAATGCTGTACTCCATAAAATAGGACAGTTCAGTTCTTGGAATGAGTTGCTTTTTTTTCGAACATGGTAGGTTGCAACAATTTCAAAGATTCCTCATTTGTACAATCTAACAAGTTGTACAATTTACTAGGTTCTTTTCATTTCTAATGTAGTTTGGTTAGAAAAGAAACACCTTCATTGTGGAACACTATACTGTATGAAATAGGCTCTTTTAGACTTGGAATGAGTTGCTTTCTTACAAGGAGGGTAGATTCCAGCAAGTTCAAAGTTTCCTCGTTTGTACAATGTAACAAGCTGTACAATTTAGTAGGTTCCTTGCATTTCTAATGTAGTTTGGTTAGAAAAGAAAGACCTTTATTGCTGAATGCTGTACTTTATGAAATAGGCTAGTTCAGTTCTTGGAATGAGTTGCTTTCTCACGAACAGGGTAGATTGCAGCTGGTTCAAACTTTCCTCATTTGTACAATCTAACAAGCCACAGAATTTAGTAGGTTTGTTTCATTTCAAATGTAGTTTGGTTAGAAAAGAAACACCTTCATTGCTGAATGCTGTACGGTATGAAATAGGCTAGTTCAGGTCTTGGAATTAGTTGGTTTCTTACGAAGACTGTAGATTGCAGCAGTTCAAACTTTCAATGTTTGTATAATCTAAGAAATTTTACAATTTAGGAGGTTCATGTCACTTCTAACATAGTTTGGTTAGAAAAGAAATATCATCATTGCTGAACAGAGTATGGTATGAAATAGGTTAGTTCAGTTTTTGCAATGCGTTCCTTGTTTATGAAGAGGCTAAATTACAGCAAGTTCAAACTTTCCTTATTTGTAAAATGTAAAAAGACATACAATTTAGTACATTCGTTTCATTCCTAATGTAGTTTGTTTAGAAAAGAAACACCTTCATTGCTGATCGCTCTAGTGTATGAAATAGGCTAGTTCATTTCGTGCATTGAGTTCCTTTTTTCCGAAGAGGGTACATTGCAGCAAGTTCAAACATTCCTCGTTTTCACAATCTGAAAAGACATACAATTTAGTAGGTTTGTTTCATTTCTAATGCAGTTTAGTTAGAAAAGAAACAACTTCATTCCTGAACACTGTACTCTATGAAATAGGCTACTTCAGTTCTTGGAATGAGTTGCTTTCTTACAAAGAGGGTAGATTGCAGCAAGTTCAAACTTTCCTCGTTTGTAAAATCTAACAAGTTGTATAATTTAGTAGATTCATTTCATTTCAAATGTAGTTTTCTTAGGAATGAAACACCTTCATTGCTGAAAGCTACGCTGTATGAAATAGGCTAGTTCAGTTCTTAGAACGAATTGTCTCTTACGAAGAGGGTACATTGCAGCAAGTTCAAAATTTCCTCATTTGTACATTCTAACAAGTTGTACAATTTAGTAGGTTCATTTCCTTTCTAGTGTAGTTTGGTTAGAAAAGAAACACCTTCATTGCTGAATGCTGTACTGTATGAAATAGGCTAGTTCAGTCCTTTTAATGAGTTGCTTTCTTTCAAAAAGGTTAGATTTCAGGAAGTTCAAACTTCCTACGTTTGTAAAATGTAACAAGTTGTACAATTTAGTAGGTTCGTTTCATTTCTAATGTAGTTTTGTGAGAAAAGAAAGACCTCCATTGCTGAATGCTGTACTGTTTGAAATAGGCTAGGTCAGTTCTTTGAATGAGTTGCTTTGGGGCGAAGAGGGTAAATTTCAGCAAGTTCAAGGATTCCTCCTTTGTACAATCTAACAAGTTGTAAAATTTAGTAGGTTCATTTCATTTCTAATGTTGTTTGGTTAGAAAAGAAACACGTTCATTGCTGAACACTGTGCTGTATGAAATAGGGTAGTTCAGATCTTGGAATTAGTTGCATTCTTACTAACAGGTTAGACTGCAGCAAGTTCAAACTTTCCTCGTTTGTATAATCTAACAATTTGTACAATTTTGCAGGTTCGTTTCATTTCTAAAGTAGTTTGGTTAGAAGAGAAACACATTCATTGCTGAACACTCTATAGTATGAAATAAGCTAGTTTAGTTCTTGGAATGAGTTGCTTTCTTACGAGGAGTGTAGATTGTAGCAAGTTCAAAGATTCCTCATTTGTACAATCTAACAAGTTGGATAATTTAGTCGGTTCATTTCATTTCTAATGTAGTTTGGTTAGAAAAGAAAGACCTTCATTGCTCAACTCTGTACTCTATGAAATAGGCTAGTTCACTTCTGGGAATGAGTTGCTCTCTTACGAAGAGGGTAGGTTGCAGCAAACTCACACCTTCCTCGATTGTACAATCTTACAAGTTGTACAATTTAATAGGTTCGTTTCATCTGTAATGTTGTTTGGTTAGAAAAGAAACACCTTCATTGTTGAATGCTGTACTGCATGAGATAGGCTATTTCAGTTCCTGAAATAGGTTGCTTTCTTACGAAGACAGTAAATTGCAGCCAGTTCTCACTTTCCACCTTTGTACAACCTAACAAGTTGTACAATTAACATAGGTTCATTTCTTTTCTAATGTAGTTTGGTTAGAAAAGAAAGACCTTCATTGCTGAACGCTGTACTGTATGAAATAGGCTAGTTCAGTTCTTGGAATTAGTTGCTTTTGTACGAAGATGGTAGATTGCTGCCAGTTCAAATTTTCCACGTTTATACAATCTAACAAGTTGTACAATTTGGTAGGTTCATTTCATTTCTAATGTAGTTTGGTTAGAAAGAAAGACCTTCATTCCTGAATGCTGGACTGTATGAAATAGGTGAGTTCTATTCTTGGAATGAGTTGCTCTCTTACGAAGAGAGTAGATTGCAGCAAGTTCAAACTTTCCTAGTTTGTACAATCAAACAAGTTGTGCAATTGAGTAGGTTCGTTTCATTTGCAGTGTAGTTTGGTGAGAAAATAAACACATTCATTGCTGAAGGCTGTACTGTATTAGATAGGCGAGTTCAGTTTGTGTAATGAGTTGCTTTCTATCGAAGACCATAGATTGCAGCAAGTTCAAACTTTCCACGTTTGTACTGTCTAACAAGCTGTACAATTGAATAGGTTCGTTTCATTTCTAAATTAGTTTAGTTAGAAACCAAAGACCTTCTTTCCTGAATGCTATACTGTATGAAATAGGCTAGTTCCATTCTTGGAATGAGTTGCTCTCTTACGAAGAAGGTAGATTGCAGCAAGTTCAAACTTTCCACGTTTGTACAATTCAACAATTTGTACTATTTAGTAGGTTCATTTCATTTCTAATGTACTTTGGTTAGAAACCAAAGACCTTCTTTCCTGAATGCTATACTGTATGAAATAGGCTAGTTCCATTTTTGGAATGAGTTGCTCTCTTACGAAGAAGGTAGATTGCAGCAAGTTCAAACTTTCCACGTTTGTACAATTCAACAATTTGTACTATTTAGTAGGTTTGTTTCATTTCTAATGTACTTTGGTTAGAAAACAAACATCTTCATTCCTGAACGCTGTAGTGTATGAAATAGGCTAGAACAGTTCTTGGAATGAGTTGCTTTCTTACAAGGAGTGTAGATTGCAGCAAGTTCAAAGATCCCTCATTTATACAATCCAACAAGTTGTACAAGTTAGTAGGTTCGTTTCATTTCTAATGCAGTTTGCTTAGAAAAGAAAGACCTTTAGTGCTGAACGTTGTACTGTATGAAATAGGCTAGTTCAGTTCATGGAATGAGTTGCTTTGCTTTCTTACGAAGACGGTAGATTGCAGCAAGTTCAAACATTCCACATTTGTACATTCTACAAGTTGTATAATTTGGTAGGTTCATTTCATTTCTAATGTATGTTCGTTAGAAAAGAAAGACCTTCATTGCTGAGCACTGTACTATATGAAATATCCTAGTTGAGTTCTTGGAATGAGTTGCTCTCTTATTAAGAGGGTAGATTACAGCCAGTTCAAACTTTCCTCATTTGTAGAATGTGACAAGTTCTACAATTTACTGCATTCGTTTCATTTCAAATGTAGTTTGGTTAGAAAAGAAACACCTTCATTGCTGAATGCTCTACTGCATGAAATAGGCTAGTTCAGTTCTTGGAATGAGTTGCTTTCTTACGAAGACGGTAGTGTGCTGCCAGTTAAAACTTTCCACATTTCTACAATCTAACAAGTTGTACAATTTATTAGGTTTGTTTCATTTCTAAAGTAGTTTGGTTAGAAAAGAAAGACCTTCATTCCCGAACGCAGTACTGTATGAAATAGGCCAGTTCAGTTCTTGGAATGATTTGCTTTTATATGAAGAGGGTAGGTTGCTGAAAGTTCAGACTTTCCTCGTTTTTACAATCCAAAAGTTTTTCAATTTAGTAACTTAGTTTCATTTCTAATGTAGTTTGGTAAGAAAAGAAATATCTTTATTGCTGAACACTGTACTGTCTGAAATAAGCTTGTTCAGCTCTAGGAATGAGGTGCTTTCCTACGAAGAGTGTAGATTACAGCAAGTTCAAACTTCATTCGTTTGTATAATCCAACACGTTGTACAATTTAGCACCTTCATTTCAATTGTAATGTAGTTTGGTAAGAAAATAAACATCTTCATTGTCAAACACTGCACTGTGCGAAATAAACCTGTTCAGGTCTAGGAATGCGTTGCTTTTGTATGAACACGGGAATTCACAGCAAGTTCAAACTTTCCTCATTTGTACAATGTAACAAGTTGTACAATTTAGTAACTTCATTTCATTTCTAATGTAGTCTGGCAAGGAAAGAAACATATTCATTGCCAAACACTGTACTGTGCGAAATAAGCCTGTTCAGCTCTAAGAATGTCTTGCTTTCCTACGAAGAATGTAGATCACAACAAGTTCAAAATTCATTCGTTTGTACAATGTAAAAAGTTGTACAATTTGGTAACTTTGTTTCATTTCTAATGTAGTTTGACAAGGAAAGAAACATCTTCATTGCCGAATACTGTACTGTGCAAAATAAGCCTGTTCAGCACTAGGAATGAGTTGCTTTCCTATGAAGAGTGTAGGCCACAGCAAGTTCAAACTTCATTCGTTGGGACAATCCAACAAGTTGTACAACTTAGTAGCTTCGTTTCATTTCTAATGTAGTTTGGTAAGAAAAGAAACGTTCATTTCCGAACACTGTCCTGTGCAGAATAAGCTTGTTCAGCTCTAGGAATGTGGTGCTTTCATACGAAGAGTGTAGATCACAGGAAGTTCAAACTTCATTCGTTTGTACAATCCAACAAGTTGTAGAATTTAGTAGCTTCATTCATTTCTAATGTAGTTTGGTAAGAAAAGAAACATCTTCATTATAGAACACTGTACTGTGCGAAATAAGCCTATTCAGCTCTAGGAATGAGTTGCTTTCGTATGAACACGGAAGATCACAGCAAGTTCAAACTTTCCTCATTTATACAATTTAACAAGTTGTACAATTTAATAACTTCATTTCATTTCTAATGCAGTTTCGTAAGAAAAGAAACATCTTCATTGCCGAACACAGTGCTGTGCGAAACAAGCTTGTTCAGCTCTAGGAATGAGTTGTTTTTTTTACGAAGAGTGTAGATCACAGCAAGTTCAAACTTGATTCGTTTACACAATCCAAGTTGTACAATTTAATAACTTCTTTTCATTTCTAATGTAGTTTGGTAGGAAAAGAAATATCTTCATTGCCAAACACTGTACTGTGCGAAATAAGCTTGTTCAGCTCTAGGAATGAGGTGCTTTCCAACAAAGAGTGTAGATCACAGCAAGTTCAAACTTGATTCCTTTGTACAATCCAACAAGTTGTACAACTTAGTAGCTTCATTTCATCTCTAATGTAGTTTGGTAAGAAAAGAACCATCTTCATTGCTGAACACTGTACTGTGCAAAATAAGCCTGTTCAGCTCTAGGAATGAGTTGCTTTTATGCGATTATGGGAGATCACAGTGAGTTCAAACTTTCCTCGTTTGTACAATCTAACAAGTTGTACAATTTAGTAGTTTGTTAAGAAAAGAAACATCTTCATTGCCAAACACAGTACTGTGTGAAATAAGTTGTTCAGCTCTAGGAATGATGTGCTTTCCTACGAAAAGTGTAGATCAGAGCAAGTTGAAACTTCATTTGTTTGTACAATCCAACAAGTTATGCAATTTAGTAGCTTTGTTTCATTTCTAATGTAGTTTTGTATGTAAAGAAACATGTTCATTGCCGAACAATGTACTGTGCGAAATAAGCTTGTTCAGCCCTAGGAATGAGTTGCTTTACTATGAAAAGTGTAGATCACAGCAAGTTCAAATTTCATTCGTTTGTACAATCCAACAAGTTGTACAATTTAGCAGCTTCATTTCAATTCTAATGAAGTTTGGTAAGAAAAGAATCATCTTCATTGCCGAACACCGTACTGTGCGAAATAAGCCTGTTTAGCTCTAGGAATGAGTTGCTTTCGTGCGAACATGGGAGATCACAGCAAGTTCAAATTTTCCTCGTTTGTACAATCCAAGAAGTTGTACAATTTAGTAACTTCGTTTCATTTCTAATTTAGTTTGGCAAGGAAAGAAAAATCTTCATTGCCGTACACTGTACTGTGCAAAATAAGTCTGTTCAGCTCTAGGAATGAGTGGCTTTCTTATAAAGAGTGTACATCACAGCAAGTTCAAACTTCATTCATTTGTACAAACCAATAATTTGTACAAGTTAGTAGCTTCGTTTCATTTCTAATGTAGTTTGGTACGTAAAGAAACATGTTCATTTCTGAACACTGTACTGTGCGAAATAAGCTTGTTCAGCTCTGGGTATGAGTTGCTTTCGTATGAGTAGTGTTGAATGCAGCAAGTTCAAACTTTCCTCATTTGTACAATCTGACAACATGTACAACTTAGTAGATTTGTTTCATTTCTAACATACTTTCATTAGAAAAGAAACATGTTCATTGTCAAACACTGTACTGCGTGAAATCATACAGTTCAGCTCTTGGGTTGGTTGCTTTCATATGAACAGTGTTGATTACACCAAGTTCAAACTTTCCTCGTTTGCACAAACTAACAATATGTACACCTTAGTAGATTACTGTCATTTCTAATGAAGTTTCGTTAGAATAGAAACGTGTTCATTGCCGAACACTGTACTGTATTGAAATCAGCAAGTTCAGCTCTTGGAATGAGTTGCTTTAGTACGAACAGTGTTGATTACACCAAGTTCCATCTTTCCTCGTTTGCACAATCTAACAATATGTACAACTTAGTAGATTCATTTCATTTCTAAAGTAGTTTCGTTAGAAAAGAAACATCTTCATTATCTAACACCGTACTGTATGAAATAAGCTTGTTCTGCTCTTGGAATGATTTGCAGCAAATTCAAACTTTCCTCGTTTGTATAATCTTACAAGATGTACAGCTTAGTAGATTCATTTCATTTCTAAAGTTGTTTCCTTTTAAAAGAAACATCTTCATTGCCAAACACGGTATTGTGTGAAATAAGCTTGCTTAGCTCTCAGAATGAGTTGCTCTCGTACGAACAGGTTTGATTGCAGCAAGTTCAAACTATCCTCATTTGTATAATCTAACAAGATGTGCAATGTAGTAGACTCATTTCATTTCTAAAGTAGTTTAGTTAGAAAATAAACATCTTCATTGCCGAACACTGTATTGTGTGAAATATGCTTATTCAGCTCTTGGAATCAGTTACTTCTTACAATGAGTGTTGATTGAAGCAATTCAAACTTTTTGATTGGTTGACATTTACAAAACACTGAGACAGTGGATCCTTTGTACAATCCAGCCAAGATGTGCAATGTTGAGTCAGATTTGTTTTGTTTCTAATTTCCCTTTTCTGGGAACTAGCCAAACTACAAACATCTTCACTTCTGGCCTGGGTCTTTCAGTAACCAAGTTTTGTTTCTAAAGTTTAGTTAGAAATAATATTTGCTGAACACTGTCTCAGAATGAGTTGCTTGTTCACCTCTTTGAAACAGGTTTGATTGCAACATATTCAAAGGATCCTCGTTTGTATAATCTAACAAGATGTGCAATGTAGTAGACTCATTTCATTTCTAAAGTAGTTTAGTTAGAAAATAAACATCTTCATTGCCAGCCACTGTACTGTGTGAAACATGCTTGTTCACCTCTTGGAATCAGTTGCTTCTTACGATGAGTGTTGATTGCAGCAAGTTTAAAATTTCCTTGTTTGTACAATCTGACAACATGTACAATGTGGTAGATTCGTTTCATTTCTAAAGTAGTTTGACAAGAAAAGAAACACCTTCATTGCCGAACACTGTACTGTGTGAAATCAGACAGTTCAGCTCTTGGAATGAGTTGTTTTCGTACGAACAGTGTTGATTACACCAAGTTCAAACTTTCCTCGTTTGCACCATCTAACAATATGTACAACTTAGTAGATTCATTTCTAATGTAGTTTTGTTAGAAAAGAAACATCTTCATTGCTGATCACTGTATGGTGTGAAATCAGCTAGTTCAGCTCTTGGAAGAGTGAGTGTTGATTACACCAAGTTCAAACCTTCCTCGTTTGCACAATCTAACAAGATGTACAACGTAGTAGATTTCTTTCATTTCTAAAGTAGTTTAGTTAGAAAAGAAACATCTTCATTGCCGAACATTGTACTGTGTGAAATCACCTAGTTCAGCTCTTGGAATGAGTTGCTTTCGTACGAACAGTGTTTATTGCAGCAAGTTCAAACTAACCTCGTTTGTAAAATCCAACAAGATGTACAATTTAGTAGATTTATTTCATTTCTAGAGTAGTATCCTTAGAAAAGAAGCAAGATCATTGCCGAGCACTGTATTGTGTGAAATCAGCTAGTTCAGCTCTTGGAATGAGTGAGTTGCTTTATTATGAACAGTGTTGATTACACCAAATTCAAACATTCTTCATTTGCACAATCTAACAATATGTACAACTTAGTAGATTCATTTCTTTTCTAACGTAGATTTTTTAGAAAAGAAACATCTTCATTGCCGAACACGGTACTGTGTGACATAAGCTTGTTTAGTTCTCAAAATGAGTTGCTAACTTTCCATGTTTGTACAATCTAACAAGATGTACAACTTGGATGAGCTGCCTTCATAGAAGAGTACTGATTAAACCACGTTCAAACTTTCCTCCTTTTTACAATCTAACAAGATGTACAACTTAGTAGATTCATTTCATTTTTAAAATTTTTTAGTTAGAAAAGAAACACCTTCATTGCTGAACACTGTACTGTGTGAAATCAGCTTGTTCAGCTCTTGGATGAGTTGCTTTCTTACGAAGAGTGGTGATTACACCTAGTTCAAACTTTCCTCGTTTGCACAATCTAACAAGATGTCCAACGTAGTAGATTCGTTTCATTTCTAAAGTAGTTTAGTTAGAAAAGAAACATCATTGCCAAACCATGTTGTGTGTGAAATAATCTTGTTTAACTCTCAGAATAAGTTGCTTTCTTACAAAGAGGGTTGATTGCAGCAACTTCAATCTTTCCTCGTTTGTATATTCTAACAAGAGGTACCACTTAGTAGATTCGTTTCATTTCTAGCCTGCCTGCTAAGCCTAAGATCCCTGTTCCAATCTCCAGGTCTCATGTTTAGCCAGATGCAAAGTGTCGAGAGGGCGCAAGGGTGCACTTGCCCACAAGGGGGCGCACACATCTGGATTTTGTTCACAGCAGCTGAGAGACTGCTGGCGCACTTATTCTCTATCTGTGTCCCTCTCCCTCTCTGTCTGTCTCTCTCTCTGTCTCTCTCCAAAAATAAATTTTTAAAAAATTTAAAAAATCATATTAATAATAATAACAATAAGCCGGGCGTGGTGGTGCACGCCGTTAATACCAGCACTTGGGAGGCAGAGGTAGGAGGATTGCCGTGAGTTCAAGGCCACCCTGAGACTACTTAGTTAATTCCAGGTCAGCCTGGGCCAGAGTGAGACCCTACCTCGAAAAACAAAAACAACAACAAAAATAATAAAAATAATAACAATAACAATAATTAAAAATAATAAATAATAAAATAAAAGTAAAATAAAATAATAAAATAAATAAAATTAAATTTAAAATAAAATAAAGTAATAAAATCATAAATAATAAAATAACATAATATACTAAAATAAAAAGTTAGATAAAATGACAAATTAATAATAAATACTAAAATAAATAAAATAAAATAAAAATAAGAAAATTACAGTCAATTTTCTTAGGAGGAGGAGGAGCGTCGTGGCCGTGAATTTGAGGCCAGACTGAGAAGGGTTCAGAGTGGATTCTGGGTCAGACTGGCCTAGAGCCACACCCATCCAACCTCAGTGGTAATCATAATAATGATAATGATCATCATCATCATAATAAAATAAAATAATATACCAATAAACTGGGTCTGGAGAGATGGCTCAGCGGTTAAGCCACACGCCTGCCAAGAGTAAGGACCCAGGTTTGTCTCTCCAGGACCCACGTAAGCCAGATGCACAAGGTGGTGCATGTGTCTCGAGTTCGTTTGCAGTGGCTGGAGGCCCTGGTGTGTCCATTCCCTCCTCTCTTTCTGTGTCTCTCTGTCCCTCTCTATTTCTCTCTCTCTAATCAATAAATAACTAAATATTTGTTTTCATTTATTGACATTAGACACACAGAGAGGTTGTGCACTGGACAGGCCTTGAGCCTGGATGCCAGCCACACGGCCTTTTAAGATTTCTTTATCTTTATTTCTTTCTTTAATACTTATTTATTCATTTATTAGTTACATTGATTTATTATTATTTAGATTTAAATTTTTTATTATTTTTTATTTATATTTGGAGAGAGAGATATACAGAGAGGGAGGCAGAGATGGGCACGCCAGCAGTCTCTCAGCTGCTGTGAACGAAATCCAGATGCGTGCGTCCCCTTGTGCGCAAGTGCGGCATTGCGTCCTTGCCTCACTTTGCATCTGGCTAAACGTGGGACCTGGAGATTGGAACAGCTGGACATTGGGACCAGCGTTATTAGGCTTAGCAGGCAGGCGCCTTAGCTGCTAAGCCATCTCTCCAGCCCTTATTTAGATTTTTTACTATTTAAATTCATTCATTATTATTTGTATTAATTTCTTTATTATTGATATTTATTTATTATTTATACTTGTTTAATATTCACCCATATTAGTTTATTATATTCATTTATTATTTATATTCACTTATTCAATATTATTTTATGACATTTATTTGTTTTATTTATTTATTTATTTACATTCATTGATTTAGTATTTATATTTATCTGTTTATTATATTTATTTATTATATCTATTTATTGTTTTGTTTATTCATTACTTATAGTCATTTGTTTAATCCTTATCCTTATTTTTTATTATATTTCTTTATCATATTTATACATTCATTTATTTATTTTTTATTTACATTGGCTTATTTAATATTTATACAGCTTTGTTTATTTATTATATTTACTTATTAAGTTTTTTGTTTTATTATTTATATTCATTTATTTAATATTTAATACTTATTTGTTTACTATATTGATTTATTGTTTGTAGCCATTTATTTAATATTTATCCTTATATGTTGAATTATATTTATCGATTGATTATTTATATTCATTTTTTTAATATTCATACTTATTTGTATATGACATTTATTATTTATGTTTATTGTTTTATTTATGATTTCTATTCAATTGTTTAATATTTATACTTATTCATTATATTATTTATTATTTATTTTTTGTTTATATTCATTTGTTTAATATTCATATTTATTTATTATGTTTATTTACTGTTCTATTTATTTATTATTCATATTAATTTATTTGATAGTCACCCTTATTTGTTTATAATATCTATTTATTTTTTTATTTATTGTTAGTATTCATTTAATATTTATCCTTATTTATTATATTTACTTATTTATTATGTTTGTTTCTTTATGATTTATATTTATATGTTTAATATTTACCCTTATATATTATATTAACTTATTATTTATTATGTTTATTTATTGTATTATTTATATTCATTTGTTTAACATTATACTGATTTGTTCATTATATTTATTTATTGGTTATATTCATTTATTCAATATTTATACTCCTTTATTGTATTTACTTTCTCCTTTTCTTATATATTGGTTGCATTCATTTACTTAATATTTATACTGATTTGTTTATTATATTTATTTATTTATCATTTGTATTTATTGCTTTAATTATTTATTATTTATATTATTTTTAAAATTTTAGGGCTGGAGAGATGTCTTAGTGGTTAAGGCGCCTGCCTGCTAAGGCTAAGTGCAGGGAGCTAGAGCAAACGCCATTACAAGATGGCGCTGGCTTCCTGTCGGTGTTGAGGTAAACATCTCCATATTAGGCAGCGTCTTGGCGCTAACCTTACTCAAGGTATGCGCACACGCGTGACGCAACCTGTCCCGAGCCTATCCCGTGGTATCTGCTTGTGGCAAGTTTCTTGCAACCAATCAGTAAGCGCCTCGTAGCAGTACGCCCTATAAAATCAGCTGCAGATTTGCGCCCCTCACCCCTCGCCATCAACCTTCCTTTCAACCAAGAGGCTCTCCAATAAAGTGTGATCAAGAAGAATCCTCGTCTTGTTGTCGTTCCTTTCCCGCAGGTCGGGAGGTTCGCTGCAAAGTGGTGCCGAAACCCGGGATGCCGGGTGCCTTGCGGTCGCCAGGCAGGGGGCCGAAGAGGATCCAGAACTTGACACACGGAGAGGAAGACGTCGGTAAGTCATCCCCAGGTACGCTGTTTTTTGACTTAGAGATTTTTTTGGTCCTTGCTGTTGCCTTTCCCCTGTGGGTACTGCTTTTCATCGTGTACTCCTGTTTGAGTAAGGGCAGTCACACGGACATCATCAGAGAGGGACGGAGGGCGCTAGCAAGACACCAGGATAGCCTTTCTGAGTCAGACACAAATGGGGAAATACAAGCTAGGCCTAGGAAAAAAGGGGAAATAAAAAAGGGAGAACAAAAACAAGAAAAAGATAAAAGTTTACAAGAAGAGCTCAAAGAAATAGGTGAAACTTACTCTTGCCCGCCCTTTGAGGGGGACAGAGGAGCCTCTGTTAGGAAGTATCCTATTCTAGAGGAGTTTGCACATTTAAATGTGCTGGAGGCAGATGATGAGACTAGCTCAGATTCTGAAAAGGAGGAAGAAGATAAACTAACTGAAGAGGAAGAGGAGGGACTGGAGGAGGCTGCTGCCCATTATGATAGGGAGCGATATAGGCCTCCGCCCAGGCGCCCTCTATTGATGGGGAGGTCAGAAGATAGGGGGTATGGCCCTGTACAGAAGGTGGAGCCTTCGGCACCGCCACCCTATATCCCCCCAGAGGACAGGTGCCGCTTCATTAGGGCAAAAACCTGGTCACGGCTGGCCTCCGCCTTCCCAGTCTTTGAAGACCCGGCAACCAATGAAAGAAGGCATGAACCGGTCTCCTATAAACAACTGAAGGATTTGGTTCAGGCAGTGAAAGATTTTGGACCAGGCGCAGATTACTCAATTGCGCTATTGCGCAGGATTATTGCAGTGCCCTTAACTCCTACAGATTGGATGGAGTTAGCAAAGGCTTGCCTTTCAAAAGGCCAGTATCTTGAGTTCAAATCCTTAGCTACAGATAATGCTCAAACACAGGCTAGACAGAATGTTCACGATGGTCATTCTCACTGGACAGTTGATATGCTTTTGGGACTTGGTCCTTATATGGCTGATCAAATAAATTTGCCACTAGAAGTGTATCAACAGGTCAATGATGTTCACTACCGAGCCTGGAGAGCCATTCCCAATAAAGGGGAAGTGGCTGGTAACTTAACAAAAATTATTCAAGGCTCAACAGAACCTTTTGCAGACTTTGCCGCTAGGATGATGGATGCTGCTGAAAAAACTATAGGTACGGCAGATCATACTATGCCCTTTGTGCTTCAACTAATATATGAGCAAAGTACAAAGGAATGTCAGAGAGCTATAAATCCTGTTAGAAAAAAAGGGATAGATGCCTGGATTAAGGCGTGCCGCGAGATTGGCGGTCCCTTGTCTAATGCAGGTCTGGCAGCAGCAGTACTTGCTGCCACAAAGTCCCGCCAAGTTCAAGATTCGAAAGGGTGTTTTAGGTGTGGACAGGTTGGGCATTTTAAGCGTCAGTGCCCTCAAGCAGGGGGTCCTGTTACCCCCGTGAGGGGGGGCCAAAATCAGCAGTCTCTGGGTACTTGTCCCAGATGTAAAAAGGGTAAACATTGGGCTAATGAGTGCAGATCAGTAAGAGACATCAATGGCATGCCCATACCTCCTCCTCAGCACAACCGGGATTCAAAAAAAGGGATGAGGGGCCCCGGTCCCCAGGGCCCACAAATATATGGGGCATTCCAGGCGCCAGTCCCAATAATGGGCCCGCCACCATCCTCCCAGTCCGAAGAGCCACATCAGGTTCCGCAGGGTTGGACCTCTGTGCCACCTCCGGATTGGTCTTAACCCCTGACATGGGGGTGCAAGCCTTGGAGACGGATGTTTGTGGACCTTTAAAGAGGGACACTGTGGGCCTCCTTGTAGGGCGTTCATCGTCAACTTTGAAGGGATTGATTGTTTTTCCTGGAGTCATTGATCCTGATTACACGGGCATAATTAAAATCCTTTGTCATTCCCCCTATGGGGTTGTGTCTATTGCCCCAGGAGACCGTATTGCCCAACTCTTGATTTTGCCTTCCTGCCACTCTCTCTTTCCTGCAGTATCGAGAGAGAGGGGTACTGAGGGTTTCGGGTCCACAGGCGTGGATTTGGCTGGTTTATCATTAGAGCTAGATCAAAGACCACTTTTACAGCTAACTATCGAGGGGAAAACATTCTCAGGGTTGGTTGATACTGGGGCAGATAGAAGTATCATTCAAATGAATTCTTGGCCAAAATCTTGGCCTCTTCAGAAGTCTTCTCAGACTTTGCAGGGCCTAGGGTATGCTGAGACACCACAGATGAGTGCAAAAGAGCTAACCTGGCATACTGAGGAGGGACAAAAAGGAAAAATACAGCCTTTTGTGCTAGTTGTCCCAATTAATTTATGGGGCAGGGATGTTCAGTCCCAGATGCGCCTCCGTCTGACCAATGACTATTCGGAGGCTAGTAAAAATATGATGAAAATGCAAGGTTTTGTCCCAAACCAGGGACTGGGTAAATGCCTCCAGGGGCGCCCAGAACCAATTATTCCAAAAGAAAAGTTGGATCGTCAGGGGCTGGGTTTTTCCTAGGGGCTGTTGAAAATACCGCTTCCAGAAGAATACAGGTACCCATACCCTGGTTGACTCAGAAAGCTATATGGGTTCCTCAATGGCCCCTATCACAGGAAAAGCTGGAAGCAGCTCAGAAGTTAGTTCAGGAACAGTTAGATCTTGGTCATCTGGAGCCTTCTGTCTCCCCATGGAACACCCCAATATTTGTGATTAAGAAGCAGTCAGGCAAGTGGAGATTGCTTCATGACCTAAGGGCGGTCAATGCTCAAATGCAGGTCTTGGGGCCAGTTCAGAGAGGCCTGCCAGCGCTCTCTGCTTTGCCTAAGGGCTGGCCAGTGATAGTTTTAGATATCAAGGACTGTTTCTTTTCTATACCTCTTTGTCCCCAGGATAGGGAACGCTTTGCTTTTACCCTCCCCTCAGTTAATCATGAGAAACCGGATGCTCATTTTCAGTGGCGTGTGCTACCCCAGGGAATGGCTAATAGCCCGACCATGTGTCAGCTGTTTGTAGATTCTGTGTTGATCTCTGTGCGACAGGAGTCTCCATCTCTTCGTATTCATTATATGGATGACATCCTGCTGGCAGCACCTACGGTGACTGTTCTGCATGCTTTTTTTGAGAGGGTCGTTAAGGCCTTAGAGACTAATGGTTTGATCATAGCCCCTGAAAAGATTCAACATACAGATTCAATAACATTCTTGGGATCTGTCATTGGCCCATACTCGGTTAGGCCACAAAAGATGTGCATCCGTACTTCGCATTTACATACTCTGAATGATTTCCAAAAATTACTGGGAGATATTAATTGGTTACGAGGATTTCTTCATGTGCCTCGAGCAGATTTGTTGCCACTCTTTTCTATACTTGAAGGCAACCCTGATGTCACATCCCCCCGCGAGCTCACACAGCCTGCCCGTGAGGCTCTTAATAAGATTGAAGAGGCACTTATGAGGGCGCAACTTGATCGATTTGAACCTTCAAAGCCACTTCTCCTGTGCATTCTTAAGACTAAGGATGTTCCCATGGGAGTACTTTGGCAGGAAGGGCCCCTGCTGTGGCTTCATGGGCATTCCTTGGGAGCCCGTACCCTTCAATATTTCCCACAATTGGTAGCCCGACAGGCCTGTCTGGGGCTTAAGTATTGTTTGATGCACTTTGCAAAGTTACCTGATAGGCTTATCATCCCCTATACCAAAGAACAAGTAGAGGTTTTAGCTGGTACTGTAGATGATTGGGGCATTCTCATGTGTGCCTTTCCAAATGTTATAGACAATCACTATCCCAGGAGTCCTATTTTATCCTTTGTTGAGCATAATCTAGTTTATTTCCCAAGAATTACTGCTCAGGACCCTATTGTCTCAGCCCCCGCCATCTTTACTGATGGGTCAAAATCTGGTCGTGGGGCGTATCTGGTGCAGGGATCAGTGCCGGTGGTGAGAATGTTTAGACCTGAGTCCCCTCAAATTGTGGAATGTATGATTGTTTTAGAGGTTTTTCAGACCTTTTCCACTCCTTTTAATTTGTTCACTGACTCTCAATATGTGGCCAATGCTGTTGCTGGCTTGGAAGTTGCCGCTTCTGTTAGGTCTGCTAGCACAATCTCTAACATTCTTTTACAGCTTCAGTCTTTGATTTTGCAACGAGCTTGTCCCTTTCATGTCACCCATATCCGTGCACATTCGCTGTTGCCTGGCCCTTTGTCACAAGCTAATGATATGGTTGACAAGGCCACTAGGTTGGCCATGCTTTCCCTAGATAATTCCAAGGCCTTAGCCACTGAATTTCACAGATTATATCATGTCCCTGCAAATACCTTGAGGAAAAGATTCTCTATCTCAAGAAATGAGGCGCGAGACATTGTAAAATCTTGTCAGTCTTGTGTCACTTTTCTGCCCTCCCCTCATGTGGGTGTTAATCCCCGAGGCCTCCGTCCTGGTGATCTTTGGCAAATGGATGTGACTCATCTCCCTGAGTTTGGAAGATTGAAATATTTATATGTCTCAGTGGACACTTGTTCAGGAATTATCTTCGCCTCGCCGTTGGCGGGTGAGAAGGCCTCTCATGTAAAAACCCACTGCCTGGAGGCCTGGGCAGCGCGGGGAAAGCCGCGCCGTTTAAAAACTGATAATGGCCCGGCATATACATCTACTGGTTTTCAGGCCTTTTGTGCGCAGATGCAAGTTGCCCACACCACTGGCCTTCCTTATAATCCACAAGGCCAAGGCATTGTGGAGAGAGCCAATAAGAGTATCAAAGCCATTTTATTTAAACAAAAGAGGGGGATAGCAGAAGATGCAACCCCTAAGGAGAGGGTTTCCTTAGCCCTCTTCACCCTTAATTTTTTAATTTTGGACAATAATGATAAGTCTGCAGCTGACAGGCATAGTCAAGATGTGGCCCAGTCACCCAGAGAAGTGGTGATGTGGAAAGATGTCCTAGATGATAAATGGAAAGGACCGGATCTTGTTATAATAAGATCCAGGGGAGCTGTTTGTGTTTTTCCACAGGACCAGGAATCGCCCCACTGGGTTCCAAGCCGGCTGGTGAGAACAGTCCACCCTTCCTCAGGAGAAAACCTGGAGATTCAGAATGATTCGTGGAAACGGGATGTGGAGGAGCCTGGGGATGATAGCTCTCCAGATCCTGGCACTCAGTAGAGGAGAGCAACGCTGGGGAATTTTGTCTGCCTTCCCAAAACCTCTGCCTGTCCGCCATGATGCACCGGTTTTCCCTCGTTTCTTTACAACACAAAAGGATTTGGGCCTCCCCACCCTTCTGAAGGATGACACCGCTCATCCTTTGGGAGAGAACCGGACCTTTAAGGAAGAGGGCGCTCTCTGTTTCACGCTTGGTCCAGCCCGTGACTCCTGTATGTTGCTGACTCGAGCAGCCAATTTGTCTCGCAAATTGTCTTTGTATCTTTCAGGGAATTGGTCCGAGGAGTTTGATGTGAACCTAGATGAGTTAAGAAGAGCTATTGTTGCCATCAATTCCACTCGGGTGGACCTTAGTTTGGCAAAAGGTTTCACCTCCTGGTTTTCATCAGCCTTTTCTTTCTTCAAAGAGTGGGTAGGGGTAGGACTGTTTGCAGTCTGCTGTTTTGGAGGATGTCTGTTCTGCCTATGGTTGGTTTGCAAAATGCGAGCCCAAGCTAGGAGGGACAAGGTGATTATCTCTCAGGCACTAGCTGCATTGGAGTGTGGATCCTCCCCCCAAATTTGGCTGTCAGCCCTAAAAGGCAATTAGTTCCCCCTGGCCTTTGCACCCTCAGGGTCTAGAGTACCCATTGCACGAGGATGGGCAGGAATTGTTAGCCCCTGTTTGACCGACGCCCTTGCACTCTCAAGGGATCCTTCCCATTGCACTGAGAAAGGGGAGGTCGAATTGCCTCCCTTGATCGGTCAACACATCATGAGGTGGGGACCTGATCGGGAGGGCGGTTATTCTGGAGCTTGGCCTGTCTATAATAAAGAAGGGGGAACTGCAGGGAGCTAGAGCAAACGCCATTACAAGATGGCGCTGGCTTCCTGTTGGTGTTGAGGTAAACATCTCCATATTAGGCAGCGTCTTGGCGCTAACCTTACTCAAGGTATGCGCACGCGTGTGACGGAACCTGTCCCGAGCCTATCCCGTGGTATCTGCTTGTGGCAAGTTTCTTGCAACCAATCAGTAAGCGCCTCGTAGCAGTACGCCCTATAAAAGCAGCTGCAGATTTGCGCCCCTCGCCCCTCTCCATCAACCTTCCTTTCAACCAAGAGGCTCTCCAATAAAGTGTGATCAAGAAGAATCCTCGTCTTGTTGTCGTTCCTTTCCTGCAGGTCGGGAGGTTCGCTGCAGCTAAGAACCCAGTTCCAATCTCCAGGTCCCACGTTTAGCCAGATGCAAAGTGACGCAAGGGCACAATGCTGCACTTGCCCACAAGGGGGCGCACACATCTGGATTTCATTTACAGCAGCTGAGAGACTGCTGGCGCACCCATCTCTATCTGTCTCCCTCTCCCTCTCTGTCTGTCTCTCTCTGTGTCTCTCTCCAAATATAAATAAAAAATAAATCTTTAAAATTTTATTATATTCTTTTAATTTATTGTATTTTTTTATTTAATGGTTTTATTGATTGATTATTCACATATATTATTATATTATTTATCTATTATTTCACTATTTGTTCATTGTATCATTTCACCCTTCATTGATGAGAGAGAGAGAGAACAGGACACCGGCACACCACTTTGTGCACATGGGACCTGGGGATTCGAACCAAGGTCGTCGGGCTATGTGAGCAGGCGCCCTAACTGCTGAGCCATGTCACAAGACCCCAGGTCCACGCACACACACATGCACGCACACATGTGCACGCACGTCAGAAAGAAGGGAGGCCACCATGGCCACACGTCTCTGGCTAGCTTCGAACTCACAGCCATGCCTCTCTGGCTCGACTTAAACTCATGTCTGTGGGTCCCTGGATTCGAACTCACGACCGTGTGTCTCAGGCCTAATTTGAAGTCACTGGCTGTGTGTCTTTGGCTGGCTTCGAACTCACGGCCATGTGGCTCTGTCTGGACTTGAACTCATGTCTGTGGGTCTCTGGCTGGATTCAAACTCATGACTGTGTGTTTCTGGCTGGATTTGAACTCATTGCTGTGTGTCTCTGGCTGTATTCGAACTCATGGCCATGTGTCTCCAGCTGGATTCGAGCTCATGGTTGTGTCTGTCTCTAGCTGGATTTGAACTCATGACCATGCATCTCTGGCAGGATTCAAAATCACAGACATGCATCTCCTCCCACTGGATTTGAACTCATGGCTGTGTGTCTCCTGCTGGATCCGAACTCACGCCCTCGCGTCTCCAGAGTAAGCAAAAGTACGGCCATGTGTCTCAGGCTGGATTGGAACTCACAGCCTATGACCCATGGCCATGGGAGGTGGTCACCTGGAGGGTGCTCATCCTCAGTACTTGCCCTGAAAAGTGGTTCAAGTCTTGGGGTGCTCTATGCTCAGTCCTCTATAAGGAGACCCGGGACCAGCTGTCAGGGTGCTCAGCAGTCTATGGTGGCAGGAGGCATGACACAGGGTGCTCATGCTCAGTCCTCCAAGGGTGTTGACCTGGACTAGTCGGGGTGTTCAGTACTCCATGGTGGCATGAGGAATGGCATGGGGTGCTTATGCGCAGTCCTCCATGGGAGAAACGGGATCATCTGTCGGGGGCTCAGTACTCCCCCTAAAAGAATGGGGGGAAATGGCGCATGCCCCAAGGTTGACAGAGGGACATGGAAAAGACCGAACGTCTGCGGGGACAGCCGGTCGTGGACAGAAGTTCCTGACAATCTCAGGAAACGGCCGAAGATGGACGATGGGTCCCGGGCAGATGAGGGGTCCCGGGTGTCTTCGGAGACAGCATAGTGTTGACGGAAGTTCCCGAAGAGTTCCAGAAATGGCCAAAGATGGACTAAGGGTCCCAGGCTGACGGAAATGGCCAAGTGTCTTAAGGGACGGGCCAGTGTGCAGGAAGATGCCCCAGAAGATCTGTTTATGTGTGCATGCAGTATGCACCCCCTGTGTACACCGTGGGCGTCTGCAGGACCTATGTGACAACAGTGTACACTGTGGGCATGTGCACTCAGTAGGCACCACCTGGATGCATTACAGAAGTAGGCGCCGATGGTCTACACTGTGGATGTGTGCATGTACTATGCACCGACTGTGTACACTGTGGACATCTGCACACCATTTGTGCAGGTTGTGCACAGCAACCGTGCACAACATAGTCATCTGCACACAGTATGCACTGACGGTGTACACCATGCGTGTCTGCACGCAGTGTGAGCCTACTGTGTGTGCACCGTGGGCGTGTGCACGCAGTCTGCTCCGGCTGTGTGCAGGGCAGAGGCATGCATATGTATGTGCGCCCTGGAGGAACAAAGGCACGAAGCCAGCTCTGAGCACCGCCAGGAGGCAAGCAGTTGGCTTCACCTGCATACACTCATGCTCACTCACCCACACAGGCTCACACGGGCCTTGGGGCATATGACGTCACAGGACGGGCAAGGGGTGGGGCCACGGAAGGCAGCGCCTGTCCATCATCCTCCAGATCCCACCCACCCCACTCTGACTCAGGGGCCTAGGCGGGCAGGGGGCATGGCCACGAGCTGCAGCACCTGTCCGTCATCCTCCAGGCCCCACCCACCCCGCTCTGACCTACCTCAGCTGACCTGACCTGACCTGCAAACATCTGCCCCCAGGGAGGGTGACATCACCACGTTAGGCCCGCCTACCCATAGGGAGGGACTGACTCAAGGCTGCTAGGAAGACAGGCAGACAGACACCCCCTGTGAGACACAGAGACACAGGTGAGACAGACAGGGGCTGGGACAACAGACAGACAGACAGAGGCTGGGTTGAAAGACTGAGAGACAGTCAAGCTTGGATGAGAGACTGACAGACAAAAAGACAGAGGCTCAGATGATAGACAGACGGACAGACAGAGACAGAGGTGACAGACAGAGGCCAGGATGACAGACAGACAGACAGACAGAGGTGAGAGACAGATAGACAGACAGAGGCTGGGTGAGAGACAGACAGACAGACAGAGACCAGGCTGACAGACAGACAGACAGGCAGACAGAGGCTGGGCTGAGAGACAAACAGAGGCTGAGGTGGGAGACAGACAGAGGCCGAGGTGAGAGACACACAGAGGCAGAGGTGAGAGACAGGCATAGAGAGGCGGGGCTGAGAGACAGACAGACAGAGGCTGGGCTGGCAGAGACAGAGGCAGGGGTGAGAGACAGACATACAAACAGAAAGAGGCCGGGCTGGCTGAGAGACAGAAAGAGGCCAGGCGGTATGGCCACGAGCTGCAGCGCCTGTCCGTCATCCTCCAGGCCCCACTCATCCCACTCTGACCTACCTCAGCTGACCTGACGGGACCTGCAAACATCTACCCTCCTGAGAGGGTGACGTCACTGCGTTAGGCCCGCCCACCCCTTGGGAGGGACGGACAGACAGACCAATGATCAGAGGGCTGGTCTCAAGGCTGCTAGGAAGACACGCAGACACCTCTAGTGAGACACAGAGACACAGGTGAGAGACAGACAGTCAGAGGTAGAGGTGAGAGACTGACAGACACAAAGAGGCCAGGCTGGCTGAGAGACAGACAGAGGCCGAGGTGAGAGACAGACAGACAGACAGACAGACAGACAGACAGAGGCAGAGGTGAGAGACAGACAGAGGCCAGGCTGAGAGACAGACAGACAGAGGCTGAGGTGAGAGACAGACAGAGGCCAAGGTGAGAGACAGACAGAGGCCAGTGTGAGAGACAGACACACAGACGCAGAGTTGAGAGACAGACATACAGACAGAGGCAGGGTTGAGAGACAGACAGACGGACAGTGGCTGGGCTGGTTGAGAGGCAGACAGAGGCAGGGGTGAGAGACAGATAGAGGCCGGGCTGGCTGAGAAACACACAGAAGACGGGGTGAGAGACAGACAGACAGAGGCCAAGGTGAGAGACAGACAGGGGCTGGGCTGAGAGACAGACAGACCCAGGCCAGGGTGAGAGACATACAGACAGAGACCTAGGTGAGAGACAGACAAACAGAGGCTAGGGTAAGAGACAGACAGACAGACAGAGGCCAAGGTGAGAGACAGACAGAGGTGGGGCTGAGAGACACACAGGCAGATGCTGAGGTGAGAGACAGACAGAAGCCAGGCTGAGAGACAGACAGACAGAGGCTGAGGTGAGACACAGACAGACAGACAGAGGCCAAGGTGAGAGACAGCTAGACGGACAGAGGCCAGGCTGAGAGACAGACAGACAGACAGATGGAGGCTGGGGTGAGAAACAGACAGACAGACAGAAGCCGAGGTGAGAGACAGACAGAGGCCGGGCTGAGAGACAGACAGACAGAAGTAGAGGTGAGAGACAGGCAGACAGAAAGAGGCTGGACTGGCTGAGAGACAGACAGAGGCAGGGCTGAGAGACAGACAGACAGAGGCTGAGGTGAGAGACAGACAGACAGAGGCCAGGCTGAGAGACAGACATACAGACAGAGGCGGGGCTGAGAGACTGACAGACCGACAGTGGCTGGGCTGGCTGAGTGACAGACAGAGGCACGGATGAGAGA
This sequence comes from Orientallactaga sibirica, assembly GCA_036365145.1. Classification (NCBI taxonomy): domain Eukaryota; kingdom Metazoa; phylum Chordata; class Mammalia; order Rodentia; family Dipodidae; genus Orientallactaga; species Orientallactaga sibirica. The sequence continues at coordinate 7,688,098 of JAEOAD010001219.1, read as the reverse complement.
CAGACAGACACAGGCCAAGGTGAGAGACAGACAGACAGAGGCTAGGCTGAGAGACAGACAGAGAGAGGCTGAGGTGAGAGACAGACAGACAGAGGCCGGGCTGGCTGAGAGACAGACAGAGGCCAGGCTGAGAGACACACAGACAGAGGCTGAAGTGAGAGACAGACAGAGGCCAGGCTGAGAGACAGACAAACAGAGGCTGATGAGAGACAGACAGACAGACAGACAGACAGACAGAGACCTAGGAGAGAGACAGACAGACAGAGGCTGGGCTGAGAGACAGACAGAGGCCAGCTTGAGAGACAGACACACAGAGGCAGAGGTGAGATACAGACATAGAGAGGCAGGGCTGAGAGACAGACAGAGGCCGAGGTGAGAGACAGACAAACAGAGGCCAGGCTGAGAGACAGACAGAGGCCGAGGTGAGAGACAGATAGAGGCCAGGCTGAGAGATAGACAGACAGAGGCTGAGGTGAGAGATAGACAGACAGACAGAGGCTGAGGAGAGAGACAAACAGAGGACAAGGTGAGAGACAGACAGACAGACAGAGGTAGGGCTGAGAGACAGACAGACAGAGGCCGAGGTGAGAGACAGATAGAGGCCAGGCTGAGAGATAGACAGACAGAGGCTGAGGTGAGAGATAGACAGACAGACAGAGGCTGAGGAGAGAGACAAACAGAGGCAAAGGTGAGAGACAGACATACAGACAGAGGCGGGGCTGAGAGACAGACAGAGGCAGGGGTGAGAGACAGACAGACAGAAAGAGGCTGGGTTGGCTGAGACACAGACAGAGTCTGGGCTGAGAGACAGACAGACAGACAGAGGCCGAGGTGTGAGACAGACAGAGGCCAAGGTGAGAGACAGACAGACAGAGACTGGGCTGAGAGACAGACAGAGGCCGAGGTGAGAGACAGCACACAGGGGCCGAGGTGAGAGACAGACATACAGACAGAGGCAACGCTGAGAGCAGACAGACAGACAGATGCCAGGCTGGCTGAGAGACAGACAGAGGCTGGGCTGAGAGACAGACAGACAGACAGACGCCGAGGTGAGAGAGAGACAGAAGCTGGGCTGAGAGACAGACAGACAGAGAGACAGAGGCCAGGGTGGCAGAGAGACAGAGAGGCCGAGGTGACAGATAGACACACAGAAGTCGGGGTGAGACACAGACAGAGGCCAAGGTGAGAGACAGACAGACAGGCAGGCAGAGATGAGAGAGAAGTGGGCACGGTGCCTTTTTTGCAGGCATGATAGGCTGGGAATATGACTAAGCCTAGCCGGGCATGGTGGCGCACACGCCTTTAATCCCAGCACTCAGGGGACAGAGGTAGGAGGATCACCATGACTTCGAGGACACCCTGAGACTACAGAGTGAATTACAGGTCAGCCTGGGCTAGACAAAAACAAATATAGATATTTTTTGAGGTACTTCCTTGGGTTGAAGTTTTATTTATAAACTCCAAGTGAAAATTATATGGAAAGCCATGTGTGGTGGCACACATCTACCTTTAATCTCAGTCCATGGGAGGCAGAGGTAGGAGGATCGCCATGAGTTCAAGGCCACCCTGAGACTACAGAGTGGACTCCATGTCAGCCTGGGCTAGAGTGAGACCCTATCTCAAAAAAACAAACAAAAAAAAAAAGAAGAAGAAGAAGAAAGAAAGAAAAGAAAAGCCACTATCCAGGCGTGGTGGCACACGCCTTTAATCCCAGCACTCGGGAGGCAGAGGTAGGAGGATCGCCATGAGTTCGAAGCAACCCTGAGACTACAGAGTGAATTCCAGGTCATCCTGAGCTAGAGTGAGACCCTACCTTGACCCCCCCCCAAAAAAAAGAAAGAAAAACAAAAAAGAAAAGCCAATAAACCAAGTACAGCTGTAGACCTGTGCATACTGCGAGACCTGTAGTCCACCCACCAATGGCCCAAATGTTCTCCAGACCCAGAGGGAATTCCTTTCGGGCTCTGTTTATCAGAAGAGTTGTGTGACACAGGAGACCTTAAAGTCAGGGTTGGCCCCTGCGGTAGGTTGAGCTGTAGGTGCTCAAAGGTTGTTGGTGATGTTCATCTTCTTTGAAGAGATGTAACACCTCACCTCTGTGCTACCTGTGGCTTCCACTCATTAGGCACCAAGGCAGAATTGGAGCACAAGCTCCTGCTTCCCCTGCGTGCTGCATCCTGACCCACCTGCTCCCCCTTTCTTCAGTACTCTGCAGCCCTAGCCCTGCTAGCTAAGGCCATGAAGAAAGAGATAGCCGGGGAGAAGGAAATAATATCATACATTTTTTGTATGCAAGTATAGAAGTTGTCAATAAAAATAAGAAAGAGATGGCTACACTGGCATCCATCTGATGAGGCCCCAGCTCCCCAGCTCCTAAGGCATCTCTGGGATGGAACAACTAGAGGGAGGGGCTGGGTGGGCCACACTGGCAAGCAGCACTGGCTGTCCCCCACCAGGCCCAGGCTTCTCACATGATTCAGCTATTGAAGTCCTTGTCCAGCTTGGTCCTCTTAGTCCCTTCAACCGTATTGATGACCAACTATTGGACAGAAATAAGGAAACTGTGAGGGTTCAGAGTGTTGAGCAGAAAGAGAAGTAGGGGGCTGGAGAGGTGGTTTAGCAGTTACGGTGCTTGCCTGTGAAGCCTAAGGACCCCGGTTCAAGGCTTGATTCCCCAGGACCCACATAAGCCAGATGCCCAAGGGGATGCATGCGTCTGGAGTTCATTTGCAGTGGCTGGAGGCCCTGGTGCACCCACTCTCTCTCTCTGTTCCCCTCTCTGTCTCTAATAAATAAATAATAGATAAAAACTAAAATCAGATAAGAAGAGATATAGAGGACTGGACAGATGGCTTAGCAATTAAGCGCTTACCTGTGAGGCCTAAGGACCCCGGTTGAGGCTTGGTTCCCCAGGACTCATGTAAGCCAGATGCACAAGGGGTCCATGCATCTGGAGTTTGTTTGCAGTGGCTCGAGGCCCTGGCACATCTGTTCTCTCTCTCTCTCTCTCTCTCTCTCTCTCTCTCTCTCTCACTCTCTGAAATAAATAAATTTTTGCCAGGCATGGTGGTGCACGCCTTTAATCCCAACACTCAGGAGGCAGAGGTAGGAGGAGTCACCCCTGATGGCTCATCATTATACATCTGAAAAAGGTGAAGAAAATTTTAAGTTAGAATCAAAACCATACAATGGTGTTGCTAAGGCCAGGGTATGAAACGGTCTCTCAGACTCTTGGGGATCGTATGAAGAAAACTAGGGGGAGGGAGAGGAAGGACAAACATCTGACTTTGGTGACCTAGACACACAAGTGGTCTGGTCTGACCTTTTGTTCACTCTCCTTGCCATCCTATTTCCTGAGCCCCTTCCTTTGTGCTTCTGGCCCACTATCCTGACACAGTGTAAAGGAGACGGAGGCCATAACACTCTTCTGACCTAGGACCCTCAAGAGCATGCGGTGAGCTGCCTAGGCTGGTCCCTGGCAGACAGAAATGGCCGAGCATCTTTGGGGACAGCCGAGCGTGGACAGAAGTTCCCGATGATTTCCAGAAATGGCCGAAGATGGCCGACAGGTCCTGGGTGGACGGAAACTGCCAAGCGTCTCGGGGATGGCCGAGAGTGCAGGAAGATGCCCCGGAAGATCTGTTTTTGTGTGCATGCAGTGTGCGCCGCCTGTGTACACTATGGGCGTCTGCATGACGTATGTGACAACTGTGTACACTGTGGAAGTCTGCAGGCAGTAGGTGCCAACTGTGTACACTGTGGGCGTGTGCACGCAGTAGGCAGCACCTGTCTGCATTACAGAAGTATGCGCCGATGGTCTACACTGTGGACGTGTGCACGTAGTATGTGCTGACTGTGTACACTGTGGACATCTGCACACCATCTGTGCTGTCTGTGTGCACCAACTGTGTGCAATGCAGGCATTTGCACACAGTATGCGCTGAGGGTGTACACCATGCATGTCTGCACGCAGTGTGAGCCTACTGTGTGTGCACCGTGGGCGTGTGCACACATTCTGCACCGGCTGTGTGCACCCTGGAGGAACGAAGGCAGGAAGCCAGCTCTGAGCACCTCTGAGCACCTCCAGGAGGCATGTAGTTGGCTCCACCTGCATACAGTCGTGCTCACTCACTCACACAGGCCCAGGAGCGCGTGACATCACTAGAAGGGCATGGGGCGGGGCCACGGAAGGCAGCGCCTGTCTGTCATCCTCAAGGCCCTGCCCACCCCGCTCTGACTTAAATGGGCTGACCTTATGGGACCTGCAATCATCTGCCCACCGGGGAGTGGGAGGGTGACGTCACCATGTTAGGTCCGCCCACCCGTCAGGATGGATGGACAGACAGACGGATGGATGGATGGCTGGAGGCAAGGCTGCCTGGCTTACATATTTCACCAGGTGAGGGGAGGGTGTTTGGTGGACATGCCAGCCTTCTACTGTCTCCTATGTACTGTTGGTTCTGCAGGTGGAGTTGTCTGGTACTCGTCAGAAACCACTAAGAAAAAAAATGTTTAATTTTACACAGATGACTTATAGGATTTTCACGTGGGAGAATGAATTGCTAGGCTTCCTGCCACTGCAACGGAACTAACTCCAGACACATGTGTCACGTCGTGTACCTGGGTTTTACATGGTTAGTGGGGAATTGAACCCCACCTTAAGTAACTATGGGACCAACCATCTCTATCTCCCCAGCCCATTCCTTCTTTCCTTCTTTCCTTCTTTCCTTCTCCTCCTCCTCCTCCTCCTCCTCCTCCTCCTCCTTTTCCTTTAACTGCTCCTCCTTCTTCTATCTCTTGTTTTAATAAAACGCATTTCTTAAAAGCAGAGATTCTTCTAGTTGCTGTCTCTCCAGGTTTTTTAGGTAAAAATAAAAACAAGACATTTCATGCCCAATGCAGAGTTCTTGCTTTAGGAAGTGAAAAGAAAAAAAAAGTCTTTTCCGTGTTCTCTCTTTCTTTCAAGTGGGAGTGTGGGACATAGTGCCACCCACCACTCCCATCCTGTGTGAGTCTCTTGAGAGAGAGAAAGAGCCTTTACCTCCTATGGATGTACCTGCCTGATGCATTGCCTCTGCCTCCCCCCCCCCAGTCGCACCTTCTTCCCATTCTCTTCCCGGCAACAGGCAGTTGGGGGAGGCTAGCCTTGTCTGTGTCCCCTACATAATTTTCAGTTCCTTGTCTTGTTTCCTACATAATTTTCAGCAGAGACACCCCAGAAAACTAAAAAGCAGATAACTTGTGGGGTTTTCAAATGGGAGAGAATGAATGCGAGGCATCCCACCACTACAAACGGATGATTTTTGATCTTTTCATATTGTTTCTATTGATGGAAGTTGTCAGTTAAAGAAGTATTTACCTACCTTCCTTCCTCCCTCCCTCCCTTCCTCCCTTCCTCCCTTTCCTCCTTTCTTCCTTCCTTTCCTCCTTTCTTCCTTCCTTCCATCGGGAGAGTGTAAAGGACTGAGGGGCTGGTTTCTGTTCTCTCATGCTGTCTGACAGTTTCATTCATTGAACTCTATCTACTTTTGGTCTGGCAAGGTGGTTCAGCAGTTAGGGCGCCTGCCAGCGGAGCCCAAGGACCTGGGTTCCAATCCCCAGGTCCCAATGCACAAAGCTGTGCCCGTGGTCCCTGGAATGCCCTGGCATGCGATGGTCCCATTCTCTCTCTCTCACCAATAAATGGTGAAATGATAAAATGAACAAATAGATATACATAATCAATCAATAAAACAACAAATAAATAATTATCATAAATGAATATAATGAACGAATAAGGATAAATATTGACCAAACAAATATAAATAATAAAAATAGCAGGACATGGTGGTGCACGCCTTTAATCCCAGCACTGGGGAGGCAGAGGTAGGAGGATCGCTTTGAGTTCGAGGCCACCCTGAAACTACAAAGTTAATTCCAGGTCAACCTGGGCCAGAGTGGTGAGACCCTACCTCGAAAACCAAAAAAAACAAAAACCAAAAAAAAAAAGAAAAAACAAAATAATAAAAATAAAATAATAAATACATATGATAAATAAATATTATAAACAAATCAGTCTAAATATTAAGTAAATGAATATTACCAATAAACAAGAAAAGCAATAAGTAAATATATATAAATAAATATAATAAACAAATAAGGGTGACTATTAAATAAATGAACATAAATGATAATTAATGCACATAATATATAATAAATATAATAAAAATTAGGATTAAATACTAAATAAATGAATATAAATAATAAATAAATATAATAAACAAATAAGGATAGATATTAAACACACGATTATAAATAATATATAAATACATATAAATAATCAATAAATATAAATCAATGTATAAGCGTAAATATTAAATAAATTTCTATGAATAAGTCAACATAATAAGCAATAAATACTAAACCAACGAATATAAATAATAAGTAAATATCGAACAATAAATTAATATGATAAGTAAGTAAATGTAATAAATCAGTATGAATATTAAACAAGTGAATATAAATAATAAAACAATAAATAAATATGATAAGTAAGGATAAATATCAAAAAATGAATATAAATAATAAGTAAATAAAACAATAAATAAATATAATTACTAAGTAAGTATAATAAACAAAGCAGTATAAATATTAAATAAATGAATATAAAAATAAATAACTATAATAAACAAATAAGGATAAATACTAAATAAATGAATGTAAATAATAAATAAATATCAATAATAAAGAAATAAAGACAATAATAAATAAATTTAAATAGCAAATAAATCTAAATAATAATAAATAAATGTAAATAACAAATGAATAAATAACTGTAATTTTTTGTTGTTGTTTGTGTTTTGTTTTTTGAGATAGGGTCTGACTGCTCTGGCTCAGGCTGACCTGTACTCTGTAGTCATCTCAGAGTGGCCTTGAACTTACAGTGATCCTCCTACCTCTGCCTCCCTGGGATTAAAGATGTTTGTCACCATGCCCGGAAATAAGTGTAAATTATTAAAGGAAGAAATAAAGATAAAGAAATCTTAAAAGGCCATGTGGCTGGCATCCTAGCTCAAGGCCTGTCCAGTGCACAACCTCTCTGTGTGTCTAATAAGTAAATAAGTGAAAATAAATATTTAAAAGACACTTTAGTTACTTATTGATTAGAGAGAGAGAAATAGAGAGGGACAGAGAGATGCAGAGAGAGAGGAGTGAATGGACATGCCAGGGCCTTCAGCAGCTGCAAACGAACTCCAGACGCATGTGCCACATTGTGTATCTGCCTTATGTGGGTCCTGGAGAGTCGCACCTGGATACTTAGGCTTCGCAGGCATGTCCCTAAACTGCTGAGCCATCTCTCCAGCCCAAGTTTATTTGTTTATTATTTTTATTGTTATTATCATCATTATTATGATTACCATTGAGGTCGGGTGTGGCTCTAGGCCAGTCTGACTCATAATCCATTCTGTCGTCTCAGGCTGGCCTCAACCTCATGGCCATGACCCTCCTCCTCCTTCTAAGCAAGTTGACTGCAATTTTCTTATTTTTATTTTATTTATTCTATTATTTATATAATAATTTATCACTTTATTTAAATTTTTATTTTAGTATTTATAATTTATCTTAATATTATTATTTTATTACTTTATTTTACCATTTAATTTAATTTAATTAATTTTATTATTTATTTAACTTTCCATTTCATTATTTATATTTTATTTTACTTTTTAATTTAATTTTATTATTTATTATTTTATTTTAATTTTTAATTTAATTTTATTATTTATTTTTTTATTATTGTTATTATTATTAATATGGTTTTTTGAGGTCGGTGTGGTATAGGCCAGGCTGACCCAGAACCCACTGTGTGTTCTCAGGCTGTTCTTGAACTCGCGGCCCAGGCCAAAGCCCGAGCAAAGGCAATACCAGGTGCGACAAAAACAAGTTAAGAGCTGGGTGTGGTGGTGCACGCCTTTAATCCCAGCACTCGGGAGGCAGAGGTAGGAGGATCGCCATGATTTCAAGGCCACCCTGAGAAGACAGAGTGAATTCCAGGTCAGCCTGGACTAGGATAAAACCCTACCTCAAAAAAACCAAAAATAAATAAATAAACAAACAAATAAATAAACCAAGTTAAAAATCTTTTCCCGGGTCCAACTCTTTGGCTCCAAGAAGAGGCACAGAAGGAGACCAGGTGGGGCTTTTGCCTTTTGACATGTCCCCCCTTAGATTTGAGGATGGTGGAGGGGTTGGGGCGGGCACATCAGGGGAGTTTGAAGCCCAGCTTGTGGGGATGAGGCCACCTAGCTGGTGTGCATGCATGTGAAGGCAATGGCTTTCTTGCCTCTGTAACTGTAATGTGCTTGCTGCACTGCAATTGCCCTAGGACAGGCACAGAGACCCAAAGCATATCCTATCCTGGATGTATCCCCTGAGTGTCAGACATGTAGTGTGTGTGTGCCTGCGTGCTTCCCAGGCTTTGGGAAGGCATGACCGGGACAGGGGGACAAGCAGTCAAGTGTGTACCTTGGAAATTGCAGGAGGGGAACTGAGCGGACATCATTGCCGCTCTCGGTGTTTGGTCCTATGAAGGCAGGCCAGCTTCTTCTCAGTGAACCTGAAGTTGTCTGCTACACCCCCATTGTTGCCTGTGGGGAAAAATGGAGGAAAGTAGATCTGAGCACTAAAGACTACTTTCAGAACTACATAGCTAGAGATAGCTAAGTCATAGACAAGGGTTTTGATATTAAGGACTGAAGAGCTTTACACGTTTTAAGAATGCTTCCTAGGCTAAGAAGAGGACGTCATCTTTCATGATTCTTCCAAAGCTCTTGGTTCCTACCATTAAAGACCCTCTATGTCAGATGATTTTTCTGTTTTTGAAAACTCCTGTATTACCATGTTGATATTAAAGTTACATAATGAATCCCCTTTGCCCTGTCATGCATATGATTCCATATTTTATTTTTATTTATTTATTGACTCGAGAGAGGGAGAGAAAGAAATAGGCAGATAGAATGAGAAAAAGAATGGGTGTGCCAGGGCCTCCAGCCACTGCATATGAATTCCAGATGCATGCACCACCTTGTGCACCTGGTTTATGTGGGTCCTGGGGAATTGAACCTGGGTCTTTTGGCTTTGCAGGTAAGGGCCTTCAATGCTAAGCCATCTCATCTCTCCAGCTCTAAGCATGCATTCTATTTAAAACAACAATCCAAATGAAGGAATATATTTTACTCGAATTAAATAATCAACATTAGTACATAGTGATTAATAAGAAAACATTCCTCAAATTATATTACAAAGTGATGTTTGGAGAAGGCATTAATGGAAGTATATTGCTCTGTTTTCTTGGGAACAATGGGCACTATGAAAGGGAAGATTATGGTAAGCTACCAATGAACCCCACCTCGTCAAGTTTTGCCCTGTCAATGTTTTTGTTTTTGTTTTTGTTTTTTTTCGAGGTAGGGTCTCACGCTAGCTCAGGCAGACCTGGAATTCACAATGTAGTCTCAGGGTGGCCTCAAACACATGGCAATCCTCCTACCTCTGCCTCCCAAGTGCTGGGATTAAAGGCATGAGCTACCACGCCCGGATGCCCTGTCAACTTTTAATGTCTAGTTCCAAATACAAAAAATATGTGTGGATTTTGATCTGGTGTTCATATATCTTTCCTGGAAAGGAAAAGTATAAAAAGAATTGAGGGTTCATTGTGCTGTGTGTCTTACTAAGTATGCTATGCTAAAGACATCAAGATAACACTGTATGTAATCATTTTAGGAGATATACAACAGACACATGTACTCACCAAAACCTAGGCTCCATTTGTTACTATGGATCTTTAAATATAGGTTTAATTATTCCATTCGTACCTATGCATAGCTTCTGCCTTTCATTGCCTTATAACTCCCACTGACAATGCATGACATTTCTGTGCACTAATGACATCAGAAAACTATTAAAGAACGTAGCCTGATGATGATAATCTGTATTTAGTCAGAGTAATGCACAGAATGGTAAGTCAATCAAAGGTACATATTACGATAACTTGATTCATGCACATGGAAATTATCTCAAAAGAAATAGTAGATGAGTGGTGCTTGACTCTAGGCTTGATGTTGAGAGGGGAAGTTGAGGGGCTGACTTCACTTCCCCATTTAGGGTATGTATTACAGAAACCATTACAAAAACAGAACGCTTAATGATTAATCTATCAATATGAAAGTATAGCCATTCAAATTTATATATATTTACTCCCTCAAGCCAAACAAGTTTTGGCATACATTTTAACTCATTAATTAAATGAGTGGAATAGGATTATAGGTGGTATTTTTCAACTGTCACTCATTTGTATAGCAGTTCATTAATCTGCATTACTTGTATTACACTTTTATTTTTTTTCAATTTTTCTTTTTATCTGACTTTCTCATTGAATTCAATATAATTGTTTTTCTGTTATTTTAACTTGAAATGGTAAGCAAGAACATGATAACAAATGATTTCATAGTTTCCCAAATATATCCATTTCTAAAAACATGTTTGATGTTGTACATTTAAGCTTATGTTACCTAGATTTATTATAATAGTGTCAGTCCCATAAAACTTCCTAATGTGCAAATCAGAACTTATAATTTATTTATTTATTCATTCATTCATTCATTTATTTTGGTTTTTCCAGGTAGGGTCTCACACTAGTCCAGGCTGATGTGGAATTCACTGTGTAGTCTCAGGGTGGCCTTGAACTCACAGCGATCCTCCTACCTCTACCTCCTGAGTGCTAGGATTAAAGGCAAGCACCACCACACCCAGCTAAATTATTTATTTTTTTGAAAAGAAAACAAATGATAGGCATTTCATAGTGACGGTTTATTGTATGTGTTTTGGGTACAATGAAGGCTATTTTAAATGGATAAGTTTCGCTTTCTCTTCTTACTGTAATAATATTACCAGTTATATATGTCAATTCTCTAATTTTCTTTAAAATAATATCTTTATTAATTACCCTGTTAAGAGAAATAACTCTATCTTAAGTGAAGAAGAAGTGTGGCTATAGAGGAGAATACAGCAAACACTGCAGGCCAACTAGGTGCACAGTCCTGAGAAAATGGTCCTTTTAATGTAGAAAGCATCTGTTTTCAGTAGACACAAAGAGAATAAGTAATAAGGAAATGCATTCATTAACAACTTCAAAGTATGATTGAAATTGAAGAATTTTTTAGTATTTATTAAATATGCTTTAAAAACACAAATGCAAGTAATTGCTTTCTCCCTGAATTTTTTTTTTCATCCTGCTCTTCAATCTGTAAAGAAATAGTCCAGAATTAGAGAAACCAAAGCTATGCTGACCAAGGTGATACATGTTTGTAATCCTAGCACTACGGAGGATGAGGCAGCAGGGAGACTGCTCATAGTTCAACAAGGCCAGTCTGAGCTATATAGGAAGTATCACACCAGTCAAAGAAAGAAGCAAGACCTTGTCTCAAAATAAAACAGATAAACAAAAACAACAAAGCATGCAGAAAGATAGTGGTTTGCTCTAAGTTTTTCTCTGATATAAATTATTCATTTAAAAAAATATTTATTTATTTATTTATTTGAGAGAGAGGAAGAGGCAGAGAGAAAGAAAGAATGGGCACCCCAGGGCCTCCAGGCACTGCAAATGAACTCCAGATGCATGCACCCCTTTGTGGCTTACATGGGTCCTGGGGAATTGATCCCGGGTCCTTAGGCTTAGCAGGCAAATGCCTTAACCACTAAGCCATTTCCCCAGCCCATTATTCATTATTTTTATCAACAAGACTAACCTCTTGACACAGCTTGGACAGGTTTTCTGAAATACTGATTCTATCCTGAATGTCTGAAACAAATATTGGACTAATATGGATGACCAGCCATATCACATTTAGTGCTATCTCTAGGTTTTAGGGATTTTCGTTTGTTTGTTTGTTTGTTTTGCTTTTTTTTTTTTTTTTTCGAGGTAGGGTCTCACTCTGGCCCAGGCTGACCTGGAATTAACTATGCAATCTCAGGGTGGCCTTGAACTCATGGCGATCCTCCTACCTCTGCCTCCCGAGTGCTGTGCATGTGTGTTTTTGAATCAGGCTTCACAGAAATTAGGAGTTCATAAGGAAAAATATATATTCTGCTACTTAATTCATACCGTTATTCAGGAGTAGATAAGATCATATATAGATGGCTGATGTTTTTTGCTTTTCTTTCTCCTACCTCTTTCAAGCTGTTGGAATTTAAGAATTTTATTTTTTTATTAAAATAAAACTCAGAGAGTGGTTATAAAAGAACGCAAAAAAAAAAAAAAAAAAAAAAAAAAAAAAACAAGACAAATCTCAATCTCTCTTCACTTTCTCCCTCTGCCTCATTATCTTAACTTTTCTGTTAAAGGTTGCTTTAAGAAAACTGAGAAGAGGGCCAGGCATGGTGGTGTGCGCCTTTAATCCCAGCACTCGGGAGGCAGAGGTAGGAGGATTTCCATGCCACCCTGAGAATGTATAGTGATTTCCAGGTCAGACTTGGAGGAAAAGGCGCTTTCCTGAGGATCGGGTAAAAGAAATCAAAACATTGGAGATGGGCTAGAGCTAAAAGAGACTGGGCTATGTATTTCCCAAATACTACCTATGGCAAACTCCTCAAGCTCACTACGTGGATTCCCAAACCTAACCCCCTAGAGATGAGGGGGCCTAGAGAGAAAAGGGGGTTTGGCTAGCACAAATTGGCATGATATAAAAAGTCAGCAAAAACCACAGAGTGGCAGCATGGTGTTCAGCTCTGTAGTGGCTGTCCCTGCCCCCATAGCTGGGGCTGAGCCTGTCTGTCACCTCTTCTGATTGGCTGGCAACAAGTGTCGCCATGCAAGATACCTTAGTGGGTGGGGGCTTCATGTCACTCAGGCTGGGGCAGGGGTCTGGCGAACTTCCAAGGGCTCCAGCCTAGGCTCCCACTGGCCAGCTAAGAGTCAGACATTCAGGGAAGAACCCAATCCCACTCCTCCCCTTCCAAAAAGTGGAGCCAAACCCAGCTCCTTGAATGCAACTCCCTCATCCCAGGGCTCTTTCTCCATCACTGTTCACTGCCAATGCTCTGTCCAGAGGGGCAAGCGAGGGCACCAGCTTTGGGCACCAGAGCATGACCTTAGGCCTCTACAGGTGTTAGGCTGAGTGACCCTTGGGGCATTTGGGGGATGGGTGGATGGTCTCCCTGAATTAGGGGACTGACCTTCCAGGGAGAGGGCTGCCCTGAAGCTGTTGTGCTCTTAGGGAAGGAGGAGGGAGGGGGACTGTGGAGATGAATTCCTGTCCTGTGACTGCGCCTCACACAGAGCAACAGGAACAGCAACAGGGAGGATGTGAGGATGTTACCTGTTTGATCACTGCCGGAAAGCTGGCACCGGCCAACTTTTGCGATCACCGGGCCTAGAAGTTGCAGGACTAGTGGAAGAGGACAGGGATGGGGCCAGGGCCGGAGCGCGCTCCCTGGTGCTGCCTCCTCCCCACCCCTACAGCACACCCCCTGCCCGTGCCCATGGCCTCTCTCCAGAGGGACCTTCCCTTTGCCCATGCTCTCGCTCTCCTGCCTCCCTCCTCAGGCACTCTCCACGCTGAACAGGGTGGGGGATGCCTTGCAACACCAACTGGAGAGGCTTGGACTTGCACAGTGTCCTCAGGGCTCAGGGCCAAGAGCACACCTGAGGGCAGCACGGTCTCCTCCACCAGGCAGTCAGTGTAGCCTGCTATCCCTGCCTGGGGCTGTGGCGTCAGCTCAGACCCAGACTGCCAGCTGCCCGTGGGTGACAGACCACCATCCTCCTCGGCAGAAACCCGAGCATGCAGAAGCCCAGCCACAGCATAGGCCCAGAAGAGCCCAGGCGGGTGGCAGCGCAGAGGAGGGGCCCGTGGCGAACCCACCGAGGGGCCCCAAAAGAAGGGGTGGTGTGGGCGTCGTGGCCATGGCGGCCGCTGTCCCCACTTGCTCCTCCATCAGAAGAGACAAGCCCACGAGCACAAGAAATCCAATGCCTGCCAGTGTGTCCACAGAGTGAGCAAAGGCAAGACCAGCTGTGAAAAAAACAAGTTAAACTCTTTGGCTCCAAGAAGAGGCGCAGAAGGAGATGAGGTGGGAAGGGGCTTTTGTCTTTTGACATTTTCCCCCTTATATTGGAGGATGGTGGAGGGGTTGGGGCGGGCATGTCAGGGGAGTTTGAAGCCCAGCTTGTGCAGATGAGGCCGCCTAGCCAGTGTTCTTGGAATGAGTTGCTCTCTTACGAACAGTGTAGATTGCAGCAAGTTCAAAGATTCCTCATTTGTACAATCTAAAAAGACGTACAATTTTGTAGGTTCGATTCATTTCTAATGTACTTTGGTTAGAAAAGAAAGACCTTTATTGCTGAACACTGTATTGTATGAAATAGGCTATTTCAGTTCTTGGAATGAGTTGCATTCTTACGAAGAGGGTAGATTGCAACAAGTTCAAAGTTTCCTCGTTTGTAAAATTCAAGAAGTTGTACAACTTAGTAGGCTCATTTCATTTCTAATGTAGTTTGGTTGGAAAAGATAGACATTCGTTGCTGAACGCTGCACTTTATGAAATAGGCTAGTTCAGTTCTTGGAATGAGTTGCTCTCTTACGAAGAGGGTAGATTGCAGCAAGTTCAAACTTTCCTCGTTTGTCAAAAATAACAAGTTGTACAAGTTAATAGGTTCGTTTCATTTCTATTGTAGTTTGGTGAGAAAAGAAACACATTCATTGCTGAATGCTGTACTGTATGAGATTGGCTAGTTCTGTTCGTGGAATGAGTTGCTTTCTTACAAAGAGTTTAGATTGCAGCAAGTTCAAACTTTCCTCGTGTGTACAATCTAACAAGTTGTACAAATTTGTAGGTTCATTTCATTTCTAATGTAGTTTGGTTAGAAAAGAAACACCTTCATTGCTGAACGCTCTAGTGTATGAAATAGGCTAGTTCAGATCTTGGAATGAGTTGCTTTCTTACGAAAAGTGTAGATTGCAGCAAGTTCAAACTTTCTATGTTTGTACAATCTAACAAGTTGCACAATTTTGTAGGTTCGTTTCATTTCTTTTTTAAAATTATTGTTTTTTTTATTGACTTTTATATTTACATACAGAAAAACCCACCTGAAATTTCCCTCCCCTCCCCCCATTCCACTTTAGAACTCTAGTCTCCATCATATCCCCTCCGTCTCTCCATTAGTCTCTCTTTTATTTTGATGACATCATCTTTTTCTTCTAATTTGAGGGTCTTGTGGAGTATTGCTAGGCACTTAAAGCTCATGGATATCGAGGCCAATTTCTGTCTTGGCAGTTGCATTGTAAGAGGTCACACCCTTCCTTTGGCTCTTCCATTCTATCTGCCCCCAATAATGACAGAAGCAAAAGTTAAAGGCCCTTTAAATCCAAAAGCATTACAGGCAGCAATATTCAACACCTCATATTCAGCTTATTTGAAAATGGTAAGGCCAACCACAATATGTAGCCCATAACCTGCCCTGACCTGGA
This sequence comes from Orientallactaga sibirica, assembly GCA_036365145.1. Classification (NCBI taxonomy): domain Eukaryota; kingdom Metazoa; phylum Chordata; class Mammalia; order Rodentia; family Dipodidae; genus Orientallactaga; species Orientallactaga sibirica. Next base: position 7,672,595 of record JAEOAD010001219.1, on the reverse strand, counting down.
AAGAGAGGTTAGCACTTACAATGCAGGCTTTGTTACCTTTTGGTGTGGCTTCCAAACTCACCAATGCTGAGTGCCCACCTCGTTCCCTGAGCTGTGGAGCTTGGCTCAGCTGTGCTGGGTCCGGTGTTGGTGATGTGGTACAGGCTGCTGCTTGTTGCTGATTTCTGCCAATTCGCTGGATATCTGATGATTGGGGGGATGGGCGAGTTCAGGAAGCCTGTAGCTCTTTCAGTAGCTCAGCAGACTTTTCTTCAATTTCTGGGCTCTGACAGGAGATTGATCAGGTTGGAAAGTCCCCCATTTATTTATATTTTTTTGTTGTTTGTTTGGGCAGCAGCAGTGGCGGCTGCAGCTGCAGCGGAGGTTCAGCGAGGCTCAGGTCTCATTTCATTTCTAATGTAGTTTGGGTAGAAAAGAAACACTTTCATTGCTGAATGCAGTAGAGTATGAAATAGGCGAGTTCAGTTCTTGGAATGAGTTGCTCTCTTACGAAGAGCGTAGATTGCAGCAAGTTCAAACTTTCCTTGTTTGTACAATCTAACAAGTTGTAAAATTTAGTAGTTCATATAATTTCTAATGTAGTTAGTTTACAAAATAAACACCCTCATTGCTGAATGCTGTACTGTATGAAATAAGCCAGTTTGATTCTTGGAATGAGTTGCTTTCTTACGAAGACGGTAGATTGCAGCAAGTTCAAACTTTCCATGTTTGTAAAATCTAACAAATTGTACAATTTAGTAGGATCATTTCATTTCTAATATAGTTTGGATAGAAAAGAAAGATCTTGATTGCTGAACGCTATCCTGCATGAAATAGGCTAGTTCAGTTCTTGGAATGAGTTGCTTTCTTACGAAGACAGTAGATTGCAGCAAGTTCAAACTTTCCACGTTTGTACAATCGAATAAGTTGTACAATTTAGTAGGTTTATTTCAGTTCTAATGTAGTTTTCTTTGGAAAGAAAGACCTTCATTGATGAATTCTCTACTGTATGAAATAGGCTACTTCAGTTCATGTAATGAGTTCCTTTTTGACGAAGAGGGTACATTACAGCAAGTTCAAACTCTCCTCATTTGTACAATCTAAAAAGACGTAAAATTTAGTAGGTTCATTTCATTTCTAATGCAGTTTGGTTAGAAAAGAAACAACTTCATTCCTGAACACTGTACTGTATGAAATAGACTACTTCACTTCTTGGAATGAGTTGCTTTCTTATGAAGAGGGTAGATTGCAGTAAGTTCATACTTTCCTCGTTGGTACAATCTAACAATTTGTAGAATTTCGTTGGTTATTTTCATTTCTAATGTAGTTTTGTTAGAAAAGAAACACCTTCATTGCTGAAGGCTGTACTGTATGAAATAGGTTAGTTAAGTTCTTGGAATGAGTTGCTTTGTTACGAAGAGGGTAGATTGTAGAAAGTTTAAATGTTCCTCCTTTGTACAATCTAATAAGGTGAATGATTTAGTAGTTTCATTTCATTTCTAACGTAGTTTGGTTACAAAAGAAACACCTTCATATCTGAACGCTATACTGTATGACATAAGCTAGTTCAGTTATTTAAATGAGTTGCTTTCTTACGAAGAGGGTAGATTGCAGCAAGTTTAAAATTTCCTCGTTTGTACAATCTAAAAGTTGTACAATTTTCTAGGTACATTTCATTTCTAATGTAGTTTTCTTTGGAAAGAAACACCTTCAATCCTGAATGCTCTGCTGTATGAAATAATCTAGTTCAGTTCTTGAAATGAGTTCCTTTCTTAAGAAGAGTGTAGATTGCAGCAAGTTCAAAGTTTCCTCATTTGTACAATCTAACAAGTTTTACAATTTAGTAGGTTCGTTTCATTTCTAATGTAGTTTGGTTAGAAAAAAAACAACTTCATTGCTGTACGCTGTACTGTATGAAATAGGCTAGTCCCGTTCTTGGAATGAGTTGCTTTCTTACAAAGAGTGTAGATTGCAGCAAGTTCAAAGATTCGTCAGTGGTAGTAGAGTCTAACTAGTTGTACAATATAGTAGGTTTGATTCCTTTCTAATGTACTTTGGTTAGAAAAGAAAGACCCTCATTGCTGAACGCTGTACTGTATGTAATAGGCTAGTTCAGTTCTTGGAATGAGTTGCTCTCATACGAAGAGTGTAGATTGCATGAAGTTCAAACATTCATCAGTTGTATAATCTAACAAGTGGTACAATTTAGTTGGTTCGATTCATTTCTAATGCATTTGGTTAGAAAAGAAAGACCCTCATTGCTGAATGCTGTAGTGCATGAAATAGGATCATTCACTTCTTGGATTGAGTTTCTCTCTTATGAAGAGTGTAGACTGCAGCAAGTTCAAACTTTCCTCGTTTGTACAATCTAACTAGGAGTATAATTAATTAGGTTCTTTTCAATTCTAATGTAGTTTGGTTAGAAAAGAAACACCTTCATTACTTAACGCTGTACTGTATGAAATAGGCTAGTTCAGTTCTTGGAATGAGTAGCTCTCTTACGAAAAGGGTAGATTTCAGCAAGTTCAAACTTTCCTCGTTGGTACAATCTAACAATTTGTACAATTTAGTAGGTTCATTTCATTTCTAATGTAGTTTGGTTAGAATAGAAACACCTTCATTGCTGCACGCTGTACTGTATGAAATAGGCTAGTTCAGTTGGTGGAATGAATTGCTGTCTTACGAAGAGGGTAGATTGCAGCAAGTTCAAACTTTCATTGTAAAATCTAACAAGTTCTACAATTTAGTAGGTTCATTTCATTTCTAATGTAGTTTGATTAGAAAAGAAACACCTTCATTGCTGAACGCTGTACGATATGAAATAGGCTAGTTCAATTATTGGAATGAGTTGCTTTCTTATGAAGAGGGTAGATTGCAGCAAGTTCAAACTTTCCTCATTGGTACAATCTAACAAGTTGTAGAATTTCGTTGGTTCATTTTATTTCTAATGTAGTTTGGTTAGAAAAGAAACACCTTCATTGCAGAATGCTGAACTGTGTGAAATAGGCTAGTTCAGTTCTTGTAGTGAGTTGCTCTCTTTCGAAGAGAGTAGACTACATCAAGTTCAAAATTTCCTCGTTTGTAAAATCTAACAAGCTGAACAATTTAGTAGGTTCATATAATTTCTAATGTACTTTGGATAGAAAAGAAACGTCTTCATTGTTGAATGCTGTACTGTATGAAATAGGCTAGTTCAGTTCTTGGAATGAGTTGCTTTCTTATGAAGAGTGTAGATTGCAGCAAGTTCAAAGATTCCTCGGTTGTACAATCTAACAAGTTGTATAATTAAGTAGGTTTGAATCATTTGTAATGTATTTTAGTTAGAAAATGAAGACCCTCAGTGTTGAACGTTGTACTGAATGAAATAGGCTAATTCAGTTCTTTGAATGAGTTGCTCTCTTATGAAGAGTGTAGACTGTAGCCAGTTAAACATTCCTCATTTGTACAATCTAACAAGTTGTACTATTTATTAGGTTCGTTTCATTTCTAATGTAGTTTGGTTAGAAAAGAAAGACCATAATTGCTGAATATGTCCTGTATGAAATAGGCTAGTTCAGTTCTTGGAATGAGTTGCTCTCTTATGAAGAGGGTAGATTTCACCAAGTTCAAACTGTCCTCGTTGGTACAGTCTAACAAGTTGTACAGATTAGTAGCTTCGTTTCACTTGTAATGTAGTTCAGATAGAGAAGAAACACCTTCATTTCTGAACGCTGTACAGTATGAAGTAGGCTATTTTAGTTCGTGGAATGAGTTCCTTTATTACATAGAGGGTAGATTGCAGCAAGTTTAAACTTTCCTCTTTTGTACAATCTAACAAGATGTACAATTTAGTACGTTCATTTCATTTCTAATGTAGTTTTCTTAGGAAAGAAACACCTTCATTGCTGAACGCTGTACTGTATGAAATAGGCTAGTTCAGTTATTGGAATGAGTTGCTATTTTACGAACAGGGTAGATTGCAGCAAGTTCAAAGTTTCCTCCTTTATATAATGTAACAAGTTGTACAATGTAGTAGGTTCATTTCATTTCTAATGTAGTTTGCTTAGAAAAGGAATACCTTCATTGCTGAACGGTGTAGGGTATGAAATAGCCTAGTTCAGTTCTTGGAATGAGTTGCTTTCTTACGAAGAGTGCATATTGCAGCAAGTTCAAAGTTTCCTCTTTGTACAATCTAACAAGTTTTACAATTTAGTAGGTTCGTTTCATTTCTAATGTAGTTCAGTTAGAAAAAAAACAACTTCATTGCTGTACGCTATACTGTATGAAATAGGCTAGTCCTGTTCTTGGAATGAGTTGCTTTCTTACGAAGAGTGTAGATTGCAGCAAGTTCAAAGATTCGTCAGTTGTTGTACTGTCTAACTAGTTGTACAATTTAGTAGTTTCGATTCCTTTCTAATGTACTTTGGTTAGAAAAGAAAGACCTTCATTGCTGAACGCTGTACTGTATGTAATAGGCTACTTCAGTTCTTGGAATGAGTTGCTCTCTTACGAAGAGGGTAGATTGCTTGAAGTTCAAACATTCGTCAGTTGTACAATCTAACAAGTGCTACAATTTAGTTGGTTCGATTCATTTCTAATGTATTTGGTTAGAAAAGAAAGAACCTCTTGCTGAATGCTGTCCTGTATGAAATAGGCTAATTGATTTGGTGGAATGAGTTCCTCTCTTACGAAGAGTGTAGATTACTGCCAGTTCAAACATTCCTCAGTTGTACAATCTTACAAGTTGTACAATTTAGTTGGTTCGATTCATTTCTAATGTATTTGATTAGAAAAGATAGACCCTCATTGCTGAATGCTGTAGTGTCTGAAATAGGCTCATTCACCTCTTGGAATGAGTTGCTCTCTTACGAAGAGTGTAGATTGCAGCAAGTTCAAAGTTTCCTCATTTGTAAAATCTAACACTTTTATTAATTTACTAGTTTCATTTCATTTCTAATGTAGTTCAGTTAGAAAAGAAACAACTTCATTGCTGTATGGTGTACTGTATGAAATAGGCTAGTCCCGTTCTTGGAATGAGTTGCTTTCTTACAAAGAGTGTAGATTACAGCAAGTTCAAAGATTCCTCAGTTGTTGTACAGTCTAACTAGTTGTACAATTTAGTAGTTTCAATTCCTTTCTAATGTACTCTGGTTAGAAAAGAAAGACCTTCATTGCTGAACGCTGTACTGTATGTTATAGGCTACTTCAGTTCTTGGAATGAGTTGCTCTCTTACGATGAGGGTAGATTGCTTGAAGTTCAAACATTCGTCAGTTGTACAATCTAACAAGTGCTACAATTTAGTTGGTTCAATTCATTTCTAATGTATTCGGTTAGAAAAGAAAGAACCTCTTGCTGAATACTGTCCTTCATGAAATAGGCTAGATCATTTGGTGGAAGGAGTTGCTTTGTTACGGAGAGTGTAGATTGCAGCCAGTTCAAACATTCCTCAGTTGTACAATCTAACAAGTTGTACAATTTAGTTGGTTCGATTCATTTCTAATGTATTTGGTTAGAAAAGAAAGACCCTCATTGCTGAATGCTGTAGTGTATGAAATAGGCTCGTTCATTTGTTGGAATGAGTTGCTCTCTTACGAAGAGTGTAGGCTGCAGCAAGTTCAAACTTTCCTCGTTTGTACAATCTAACTAGGAGTATAATTAATCACAATCATTTCATTTCTAATATAGACTGGTTATAAAAGAAACACCTTAATTTCTTAACGCTGTACTGTATGAAATAGGCTAGTTCAGTTCTTGGAATGAGTTCCTCTCTTACGAAGATGGTAGATTTCAGCAAGTTCAAACTTTCCTCGTTGGTACAATCTAACAAATTGTACAATTTTGTAGGCTCATTTCATTTCTAATGTAGTTTGTTTAGAAAAGAAACACCTTCATTGCTGAACGCTATACTGTATGAAATAGGCTAGTTCAGTTGGTGGAATGAGTTGCTCTCTTAAAAAGAGGGTAGATTGCAGCAAGTTCAAACGTTCCTCCTTTGTACAATATAACAAGTTGTACAATTTTTTAGGTTCGTTTCATTTCTAATGTAGTTTGGTTAGAAAAGAAACATCTTCATTGCTGACCACTGTACTGTATGAAATAGGCTAGTTGAGATCTTAGAATGAGTGGCTTCCTTACGAACATGGTAGATTGCAGCAAGCTCAACATTTCCACATTTGTACAATCTAACAAGTTGCCCAATTTAGTAGGCTCGTATCATTTCTAATGTAGTTTGGTTAGAAAAGAAAGACCTTCATTGCTGAACGCAGTACAGTATGAAATAGGCTAGTTCAGTTCTTGGAATTAGTTGCTTTCTTACGAAGAGGGTAGATTGCAGCAAGTTCAAACTTTCCTCGTTGGTACAACGTTACAAGTTGGTCAATTTAGTAGGTTCATTTCTTTTCTAATGTAGTTTGGTTAGAAAATAAACACCTTCATTGCTGAAAGCTGTATTGTATGTAATAGCCTAGTTCAGTTCTTTGAATGAGTTGCTTTCTTATGAAGAGTGTAGATTTCAGTAAGTTCAAGGATTTGTCCATTGTACAATCTAACAATTTGTACAATTTAGTAGGATTGATTCATTTGTAATGTACTTTGGTCAGAAAAGAAAGACCTTCATTGCTGAATGCTGTACTTTATGAAATAGGCTGCTTCAGTTCTTGAAATGAGTTGCTTTCTTACTAAGAGGGTAGATTGCAGGAAGATCAAACTTTGCTCGTGTGTATAATCCAACAAGATGTACAATTTAGTAGGTTCGTTTGATTTGTAATGTACTTTTCTGAGACAAGATACACCTTCATTTCTGAATGCTGTACTGAAAGAAATAGGCTAGTTCAGTTTTTGGAATAAGTTGCTCTCTTATGGAAAGGGTGGATTGCAGCAAGTTTAAACTTTCCTCGTTTGTAAAATCTAATGAGACAAATAATTTAGTAGGGTCATTTCATTTCAAAAGTAGTTTGGTTAGAATAGAAACACCTTCATTGCTGAATGCTGCGCCATAGGAAATAGGCTAGTTCAGTTCTTGGAATGAGTTGCTCTCTTACGAAGAGGGTAGATTGCAGCAAGTTCAAACTTTCCTCATTTGAATAATCTAACAAGTTGTACAATTTAGTAGGTTTGTTTCATTTCTAATGTTGTTTGGTTAGAAAAGAAATACGTCCATTGCTGAACGCTGTACTGTATGAAATAGGCTAGTTCAGTTCTTGGAATGAATTGCTTTCTTACGAAGAGGGTAGATTGCAGCAAGTTCAGTTTCCACATTTTTACAATCTAACAAGTTGTACAATTTACTAGGTTTGTTTCATTTCTAATGTAGTTTTCTTTGGAAAGAAACACCTCCATTGCTGAACTCTCTACTGTATGAAATGGTCTAGGTAAGTTCGTGCAATGACTTCCTTGTTTACAAAGAGGGTACATTGCAGCAAGTTCAAACTTTCCTCGTTTGTACAAACTGAAAACACATACAAGTAGGTTCATTTCCTTTCTAATGCAGTTTGGTTAGAAAAGAACCACCTTCATTGCTGAACGCTGTACTGTATGAAATAGGCTACTTCAGTTCTTGGAATGAGTTGCTTTCTTATGAAGAGGGTATTTTGCAGCAAGTTCAAACTTTTCTCGTCTGAACAATCTAACAAGTTGTATGATTTAATAGGTTTGTTTAATTTCTAATGTAGTTTTCTTAGGAAAGAAACACCTTCATTGCTGAACGCTGTACTGTTTGAAATAGGCTAGTTCAATTCTTGGAATGAGTTACTTACTTGCGAAGAGTGTATATTGCAGCAAGATCAAAGATTCCTCATTTGTAAAATCTAACATGTTGTACAATTTAGTAGGTTTGTTTCATATCTAATGTTGCTGGTTAGAGAAGGAAGACCTTTATTGCTGAATGCTGTACAGTATGAAATAGGCTGGTTCAGTTCTTGGAATGAGTTGCTTTCTTACGAAGAGGGTAGATCGCAGCAAGTTCAAAGTATCCTCATTCGTACAATCTAACAAGTTGTACAATTTAGTAGGTTCTTTTCATTTCTAATGTAGCTTGTTTAGAAAAGAAACACCTTCATTTCTGAACAATGTACTCTATGAAATAGGCTACTTCAGTTCTAGGAATGAGTTGCTTTCTTATGAAGATGGTTGATTGCAGCAAGATCAAACTTTCCTTGTTTGTACAATCTAACGAGCTGAATAATTTAGTAGGGTCATTTCATTTCAAAAGTAGTTTGGTTAGAATAGAAACACCTTCATTGCTGAACGCCACACTGTAGGAAATAGGCTGGTTCAGTTCTTGGAATGAGTTGCTCTCTTACAAAGAGGGTATATTGCAGCAAGTTCAAAGTTTCCACATTTTTACAATCTAACAAGTGGTACAATGTACTAGGTTCGTTTCATTTCTAATGCAGTTTTCTTTGGAAAGAAACACCTTCATTGCTGAACTATCTCCTGTATGAAATAGGCTAGGTAAGTTCGTGCAATGACTTCCTTGTTTATGAAGAGGGTACATTGGGGCAAGTTCAAACTTTCCTCGTTTGTACAAACTGAAAACACGTACAATTAAGTAGGTTCATTTCCTTTCTAATGTAGTTTGGTTAGAAAAGAACCACTTTCATTGCTGAATGCTGTACTGTTTGAAATAGGCTAGTTCAGTTCTTGGAATGAGTTACTTTCTTATGAAGAGTGTATATTGCAGCAAGATCAAAGATTCCTCCTTTGTACAATCTAACAAGTTGTATAATTTAGTAGGTTTCTTTCATATCTAATGTTGTTTGGTTAGAAAAGAAACACCTTCATTGCTGAACGCTGTACTCTATGAAATAGGCTACTTCACTTCCTGGAATGAGTTGCTTTCTTACGAAGACGGTTTTACAATCTCAGAAGTTGTACAATTTAGTAAGTTCGTTTCATTTCGAATGTACTTTTCTTAGACAAGATACACCTTCATTGCTGTATGCTGTACTGAATAAAATAGTCTAGTTCAGTTCTTGGAATGAGTTGCTCTGTTACGTAGAGGGTAGACTTCAGCAAGTTCAAAATTTCCTCGTGTGTAAAATCTAAGAAGTCGTACAATTTAGTCAGTTCCTTTCATTTCAAAAGTAGTTTGGTTAGAATAGAAACACCTTCCGTGCTGTACGCTGCACTGTATGAAATATGCTACTTCAGTTCTTGGAATGAGTTGCTCTCTTATGAAGAGGGTAGATTGCAGCAAGTTCAAACTTTCCTCGATTGAATAATCTAACAAGTTGTACAATTTAGCAAGTTTGTTTCAGTATTAGTGTAGTTTTCTTAAGAAAGAAACACCTTCATTTCTGAAGGCTGTGCTGTATAAAATAGGCTAGTTCAGTTCTTGGAATGAATTGCTTTGTTACATAGACAGTAGATTGCAGCAAGTTCAAACTTTCCACTTTTATAAAATGTGACAAGTTGTACAATTTAGTAGGTTCATTTCATTTCTATTGTTGTTTGCTTAGAAAAGAACCAACTTCATTGCTGAACGCTGTACTGTATGAAATAGGCTACTTCAGTTCTTGGAATGAGTAGCTTTGTTACGAAGATGGTAGTTTACAGCAAGTTCAAATTTTCCTCGTTTGGAAACTCTAACAAGTTGTAAAATGTAATAGGTTCGGTTAATTTCTAATGTATTTTTCTAAGGAAATAAACACCTTCATTGCTGAACGCTGTACTGTATAAAATAGGCTAGTTCAGTTCTTGGAATGAGTTGCTTTCTTACGAAGAGGGTAGATTGCAGTAAGTTGAAAGATACCTCATTTGTACAATCTACCAAGTTGTACAATTTAGTAGGTTCGTTTCATATCTAATGTTGTTTGGTTAGAAAAGTAAGATCTTTATTGCTGAATGCTGTACTGTATGAAATAGGCTAGTTCAGTTCTTTGAATGAGTTGCTTTCTTACGAAGAGGGTAGATTGCAGCAAGTTCAAACTTCCTCATTGGTACAATCTAACAAGTTGTACAATTTCGTTGGTTCATTTAATTTTTAATGTAGTTTGGTTAGAAAAGAAACACCTTCATTGCTGAACAATATACTGTATGAAATAGGATAGATCAGATCTTGGAATTAGTTGCATTCTTACGAAGAGGTTATACTTCAGCAAGTTCAACCTTTCTACTTTTTTATAATTTAACAAGTTGTACAATTTAGTAGGGTCCTTTCATTTCTAATTTAGTTTGGTTAGAAAAGAACCACCTTCATTGCTGAACGCTCTACTGTAAGAAATAGGCTAGTTCAGTTCTTGCAATGAGTTCCTTTTTTACTAAAGAGGGTACATTGCAGCAAGTTCAAAATTTCCTCGTTTGTACAATCTAAAAAGACGTACAATTTACTAGGTTCATTTAATTTCTAATGCATTTTGTTAGAAAGAAATAACTTCATTTCTGAACGCTGTACTGTATGAAATAGGCTACTTCAGTTCTTGGAATGAGTTGCTTTCTTATGAAGAGGGTAGTTTGCAGCAAGTTCAAACTTTCCTTGTTTGTCAAATCTAACAAATTGTGCAATTTAGTAGGTTCGTTTCATTTCTAACATAGTTTTCTAAGAAAAGAAACACTTTAATTGCTGAAAGCTGCACTGTATGCAATAGGCTAGTTCAGTTTGTGGAATGAGTTGCTTTTTAAGGAGGGTAGAGTGCAGCAACTTCAAATATTCCTCTTTTGTACAATCTAACAAGTTGTACAATTCAGTAGATTTGTTTTATTTCTAATGTATTTTTTTTTTTTTTTTTAGAAAAGGAAGACCTTCATTGCTGAAAGCTGTACTGTATGAAATAGGCTGGTTTAGTTCTTGGAATGAATTGCCTCTTACGAAGAGGGTAGATTGCAGCTAGTTCAAAATTTCTTCGTTTGTACAATCTACCAGGTAGTACAATTTAGCAGGTTTGTTTCATTTCTAATGTAGTTTGTTTAGAATAGAAACACCTTCATTGCTGAATTCTGTACATTATGAAATAGTCTAGTTCAGTTCTTGGAATGAGTTGCTTTCTTATGAAGAGGGTAGATTGCAGCAAGTTCAAACTTTCCTCGTTTGTACAATCTAACAAGATGAAAATTTTGGAGGATCTTTTCATTTCTAATATAGTTTTCTTAGAAACAAACACTTTAATTCCTCAAAGCTGTACTGTATGAAATAGGCTAGATTTCTTGGAATGAGTTGCTTTTTATGAAGAGGGTATTTTGCAGCAAGTTCAAACGTTCCACGTTTGTACAATCTAATAAGTTTTACAATTGAGTAGTTTCGTTTAATTTCTAATGTAGTTCATTTAGAAAATAAAGACCTTCCTTGCTGAACTCTGTACTGTATGAAATAGGCTAATTCAATTCTTGGAATGAGTTGCTTTCTTATGAAGATAGTATATTGCAGAAAGTTCAAACTTTCCTCGTTTGTACAGTCTAACAAGTTGTACAATTGAGTAGTTTCTTTAATTTCTAATGCAGTTTGGTTTGAAAAGAAACAACTTCATTCCTGAAGGCTGTACTGTATGAAATAGGCTACTTCAGTTCTTAGAATGAGTTGCTTTCTTAAAAAGAGGGTAGATTGCAGCAAGTTCAAACTTTCCTCGTTTCTAAAATCTGACAAGTTGTACAATTTAGTAAGTTTGTTTCATTTCTAATGTAGTTTTCTAAAGAAAGAAACACCTTCATTGCTGAAAATGTACTGTATGAAATAGGCTAGATCAGTTCTTGGAATTAATTGCTTTCTTATGATGATTGCAGAGTGCAGCAAATTCAAACTTTCATCATTTGTACAATCCAAAAGTCATACAATTTAGTCAGATCGTTTCATTTCAAAAGTAGTTTGTTAAAAATAGAAACATCTTCATTCCTGAATCCTGTACTGTATGAAATAGGCTAATTTGGTTCTTGGAATGAGTTGCTCTCTTACAAAGAGGGTAGATTGCAGCAAGTTCAAAGTTTCCTCATTTTTACAATCTAATAAGTTGTACAATTGAAGGTTCATTTCATTTCTAATGCAGTTTTCTTAGAAAGAAAAACCTTCATTGCTGAACTATGTATTGTATGAAATAGGCTAGTTAAGTTCTTGGAATGACTTCCTTGTTATGAAGAGGGTACATTGCAGCAAGTTCAAAATTTCCTCATTTGTACAAACTAACAATTTGTACAATTTATTAGGTTCATTTCATTTCTAATGTAGTTTTCTTAGAAAAGAACCACATTCATTGCTGAATGCTGTACTGTTTGAAATAGGCTAGTTCAGTTCTTGGAATGAGTTACTTTCTTATGAAGAGTGTATATTGCAGCAAGATCAAAGATTCTCCTTTGTACAATCTAACAAGTTGTATAATTTAGTAGGTTTCTTTCATATCTAATGTTGTTTGGTTAGAAAAGAAACACCTTCATTGCTGAACGCTGTACTCTATGAAATAGGCTACTTCACTTCCTGGAACAAGTTGTACAATTTTAGTAGAAGTTCATTTCATTTCATTTCTATGTTCTTTTCTTAGACAAGATACACCTTCATTGCTGAATGCTGTACTGAATAAAATAGGCTAGTTCAGTTCTTGGAATGAGTTGCTCTCTTACGTTTGACTTCAGCAAGTTCAAAATTTCTACATTTATAAAATCTAACAAGTTGTACAATTTAGTAGGTTCATTTCATTTCAAATGTTGTTTGGTTAGAATAGAAACACCTTCATTGCTGAATGCTCTGCACTGTATGAAATATGCTACTTCAGTTCTTGGAATGAGTTGCTTTCTTACAAGAGGGTAGATTGCAGCAAGTTCAAACTTTCCTCGATTGAATAATCTAACAAGTTGTACAATTTAGTAAGTTTGTTTCATTTCTAATGTAGTTTTCTTAAGAAAGAAACACATTCATTTCTGAAGGCTGTGCTGAATAAAATAGGCTAGTTCAGTTCTTGGAATGAATTGCTTTGTTACATAGACAGTAGATTGCAGCAAGTTCAAACTTTCCACTTTTGTAAAATGTGAATAAGTTGTACAATTTAGTAGGTTCATTTCATTTCTAATGTTGTTTGCTTAGAAAAGAACCAACTTCATTGCTGAACGCTGTACTGTATGAAATAGGCTAGTTCAGTTCTTGGAATGAGTTGCTTTCTTACAAGATGGTAGTTTACAGCAAGTTCAAATTTTCCTCGTTTGGAAACTCTAACAAGTTGTAAAATGTAATAGGTTGCTTAATTTCTAATGTATTTTTCTAAGGAAATAAACACCTTCATTGCTGAACGCTGTACTGTATAAAATAGGCTAGTTCAGTTCTTGGAATGAGTTGCTTTCTTTACGAAGAGGGTAGATTGCAGTAAGTTGAAAGATACCTCATTTGTACAATCTAACAAGTTGTACAATTTAGTAGGTTCGTTTTATCTAATGTTGTTTGGTTAGAAAAGATAGATCTTTATTGCTGAATGCTGTACTGTATGAAATAGGCTAGTTCAGTTCTTTGAATGAGTTGCTTTCTTACGAAGAGGGTAGATTGCAGCAAGTTCAAACTTCCTCATTGGTACAATCTAACAAGTTGTACAATTTCGTTGGTTCATTTAATTTTTAATGTAGTTTGGTTAGAAAAGAAACACCTTCATTGCTGAACAATATACTGTATGAAATAGGATAGATCAGATCTTGGAATTAGTTGCATTCTTACGAAGAGGTTATACTTCAGCAAGTTCAACCTTTCTACTTTTTTATAATTTAACAAGTTGTACAATTTAGTAGGGTCCTTTCATTTCTAATTTAGTTTGGTTAGAAAAGAACCACCTTCATTGCTGAACGCTCTACTGTAAGAAATAGGCTAGTTCAGTTCGTGCAATGAGTTCCTTTTTTACGAAGAGGGTACATTGCAGCAAGTTCAAAATTTCCTCGTTTGTACAATCTAAAAAGACGTACAATTTACTAGGTTCATTTAATTTCTAATGCATTTTGTTAGAAAGAAATAACTTCATTTCTGAACGCTGTACTGTATGAAATAGGCTACTTCAGTTCTTGGAATGAGTTGCTTTCTTATGAAGAGGGTAGTTTGCAGCAAGTTCAAACTTTCCTTGTTTGTCAAATCTAACAAATTGTGCAATTTAGTAGGTTCGTTTCATTTCTAACATAGTTTTCTAAGAAAAGAAACACTTTAATTGCTGAAAGCTGCACTGTATGCAATAGGCTAGTTCAGTTTGTGGAATGAGTTGCTTTTTACGAGGAGGGTAGAGTGCAGCAACTTCAAATATTCCTCTTTTGTACAATCTAACAAGTTGTACAATTCAGTAGATTTGTTTTATTTCTAATGTATTTTTTTTTTTTTAGAAAAGGAAGACCTTCATTGCTGAAAGCTGTACTGTATGAAATAGGCTGGTTTAGTTCTTGGAATGAATTGCCTCTTACGAAGAGGGTAGATTGCAGCTAGTTCAAAATTTCTTCGTTTGTACAATCTACCAGGTAGTACAATTTAGCAGGTTTGTTTCATTTCTAATGTAGTTTGTTTAGAATAGAAACACCTTCATTGCTGAATTCTGTACATTATGAAATAGTCTAGTTCAGTTCTTGGAATGAGTTGCTTTCTTATGAAGAGGGTAGATTGCAGCAAGTTCAAACTTTCCTCGTTTGTACAATCTAACAAGATGAAAATTTTGGAGGATCTTTTCATTTCTAATATAGTTTTCTTAGGAAACAAACACTTTAATTCCTCAAAGCTGTACTGTATGAAATAGGCTAGATCAGTTCTTGGAATGAGTTGCTTTTTTACGAAGAGGGTAGATTGCAGCAAGTTCAAACGTTCCACGTTTGTACAATCTAATAAGTTTTACAATTGAGTAGTTTCGTTTAATTTCTAATGTAGTTCGTTTAGAAAATAAAGACCTTCCTTGCTGAACTCTGTACTGTATGAAATAGGCTAATTCAATTCTTGGAATGAGTTGCTTTCTTATGAAGATAGTCGATTGCAGAAAGTTCAAACTTTCCCCGTTTGTACAGTCTAAGAAGTTGTACAATTGAGTAGTTTCTCTTAATTTCTAATGCAGTTTGGTTTGAAAAGAAACAACTTCATTCCTGAAGGCTGTACTGTATGAAATAGGCTACTTCAGTTCTTAGAATGAGTTGCTTTCTTAAAAAGAGTGTAGATTGCAGCAAGTTCAAACTTTCCTCGTTTCTAAAATCTGACAAGTTGTACAATTTAGTAAGTTTGTTTCATTTCTAATGTAGTTTTCTAAAGAAAGAAACACCTTCATTGCTGAAAGCTGTACTGTATGAAATAGGCTAGATCAGTTCTTGGAATTAATTGCTTTCTTATGATGATTGCAGAGTGCAGCAAATTCAAACTTTCATCATTTGTACAATCCAAAAAGTCATACAATTCAGTCAGATCGTTTCGTTTCAAATGTAGTTTGTTAAAAAGGAAACATCTTCATTCCTGAATCCTGTACTGTATGAAATAGGCTAATTTGGTTCTTGGAATGAGTTGCTCTCTTACAAAGAGGGTAGATTGCAGCAAGTTCAAAGTTTCCTCATTTGTACAATCTAATAAGTTGTACAATTGAGTAGGTTCATTTCATTTCTAATGTGGTTTGGTTAGAAAAGAAAAACCTTCCTTGCTGAACGCTGTATTGTATGAAATAGGCGAGTTCAGTTCTTGGAATGAGTTGCCTCTTATGAAGAGGGTAGATTGCAGCAAGTTCAAAATTTCCTCATTTGTACAATCTAACAATTTGTACAATTTATTAGGTTCATTTCATTTCTAATGTACTTTTCTTAGACAAGATACACATTCATTGCTGAATTCTGTGCTGAATGAAATAGGCTAGTTCAGTTCTTGAAATGAGATGCTCTCTTTTGAAGAGTGTAGATTGCAGAAACTTCAAACTTTCCATGTTCATACAATCTAACAAGATGTACAATTTAGTAGGTTCATTTCATTTCTAATGTTCTTTTCTTAGACAAGATACACATTCATTGCTGAATTCTGTACTGAATGAAATAGGCTAGTTCAGTTCTTGGAATGCGATGTTCTCTTACGAAGAGTGTTGATAGCAGAAATTTCAAACTTTCTACATTTATACAATCTAACAAGTTGTACTATTTAGTAGGTTCATTTCACTTCAAATGTTGTTTGGTTAGAAAAGAAACACCTTCATTGCTGAATGCTCTTCTGTATGAAATAGGGTAGTTCAATTCATGGAAAGAGTTCCTTTCCTACAAAGGGGTAGATTGCAGCAAGTTCAAACTTCCTCGTTTGTACAATCTAACAAGTTGTACAATTTAGTAGGTTCATTTCATTTCTAATGTACTTTTCTTAGACAAGATACACATTCATAGCTGAATTCTGTACTGAATGAAATAGGCTATTTCATTTATTGGAATGAGATGGTCTCTTATGAAGAGTGTAGATTGCAGAAATTTCAAACTTTCTACGTTTGTACAATCGAATAAGTTGTACAAATTAGTAGGTTCATTTCACTTCAAATGTTGTTTGGTTAGAAAAGAAACACCTTCATTGCTGAATGCTCTTCTGTATGAAACAGACTAGTTCAGTCCTTGGAATGATTTGCATTCTTACAAAGATGGTAGATTGCTGCAAGTTCAAACTTTCTACGATTGTACGATCTAACAAGTTGTAAAATTTAGTAGGTTGCTTCATTTCTAATATAGTTTTCTTAGGAAAGAAACACTTTAATTGCTGAAGGCTGTACTGTATGAAATAGGCTAGTTCAATTCTTGGAATGAGTTGCTTTTTTACGAAGAGGGCAGATTGCAGCAAGTTCAAAGATACCTCATTTGTAAAATCTAACTAGTTGTACAATTTAGTAGGTTCGTTTTTTTTCTAGTGTACTTTTCTTAGACAAGATACACCTTCATTGCTGAATGCTGTACTGAATGAAAAAGGATAGTTCACTTCTTGGAATGAGTTGCTCTCTTACAAAGAGGGTAGATTGCAGCAAGTTCAAACTTTTCTCGTTTTTAAAATCTATCAGGATGTACAATTTATTAAGTTCATTTCATTTCTAATGTAGTTTGGTTAGAAAAGAAACACCTTCATTGCTGAACCGTGTACAGTATGAAATAGGCTAGTGCAGTTCTTGCAATGAGTTGTTCTCTTACGAAGAGGGTATATTGCAGCAAGTTCAAACTTTCCACGTTTGTACAGTCTAACAAGTTGTACAATGGAGTAGGTTCATTTCATTTCTAATGTAGTTTGGTTACAAAAGAAACACTTTCATTTCTGAATGCTGTGCAGTATGAAATAGGCTAGTTCAGGGTTTGGACTGGGTTGCTGTTTTACGAAGACAGTAGATTGCAGCAAGTTTCAACTCTCCTCGTTTTTACAATCTAACAAGTTGTACAATCCATTAGGTTCATTTCATTTCTAATGTAGTTTGGTAAGAAAAGAAACCCCTTCATTGCTGAAGGGTGTACTGTATGAAATAGGCTAGTTCATATCTTGGACTGAATAGCTTTCGTACGAAGACGGTAGATTGCAACAAGTTCAAACTTTCCAAGTTTGTACAATCTAAGAAGTTGCACAATATAGTAGGTTTGTTTCATTTCTAATGTAGTTTGGTTAGAAAAGAAAGACCTTCATTTCTGAATGCTGTACTGTATGAAATAGGCTAGTTCAGTTCTTGGAATGAGGTGCTTTCTTACGAACAGCGTAGATTGCAGCAAGATCAAAGATTCCTCATTTGTAAAATCTAACAAGTTGTACAATTTAGTAGGTTCGTTTCATGTCTAATGTAGTTTGGTTAGAAAAGAAACACCTTCATTTCTGAATGCTGTACTGTATGAAATAGGCTAGTTCAGTTCTTGGAATGAGGTGCTTTCTTACGAACAGCGTAGATTGCAGCAAGTTCATACTTTCCTCGTTTGTACAATCTAACAAGTTGTACAATTTAGTAGGTTCGTTTCATTTCTAATGTACTTTTCTTAAGCAAGATACACCTTCATTGCTGAATGCTGTACTGTATGAAATAGGCTAGTTCAGTTCTTGGAATGAGTTGCTCTCTTACAAAGAGGGAAGAGTGCAGAAAGTTCAAATTTTCCTCCTTTGTACAATCTCACAAGTTGTACAATTTTTTCGTTTCATTTCATTTCTAAAGTACTTTGGTTAGAAAAGAAACACCTTCATTCCTGAATGCTGTTCTGTATCAAATAGGGCTAGGTCACTTCTAGGAATGAGATGCTTTTTTACGGGGAGTGTAGATTCCAGCAAGTTCAACCTTTCCTCGTTTGCACAATCTAAGAAGTTGTACAATTTATTCAGTTTGTTTCATTTCTAAAGTATTTTTGTTAGAAAAGAAACACCTTCATTGCTGAACGCTGTACTGTATGAAATAGGCTAGTTCAGTTAGTTTGTTGTATTAGTTGATTTCCTACGAAGACTGTAGAGTGCAGCAAGTTCAAACTACCCACGTTTGTACACTCTAAGAAGTTGTACAATTTAGTAGGTTCATTTCATTTGTAATGTAGTTTGGTGAGAAAAGGAAGACCTTCATTTCTGAACGCTTTACTGTATGAAATAGGCTAGTTCAGTTCTTGGAACGAGTTGCTTTCTTACGAGGAGTGTAGATTACAGAAGGTGTAAAGATTCCTCAGTTGTACAATCTAAGAAGGTGTACAACTTTGTAGGTTCGATTCATTTCTTATATACTTTGGTTAGAAAAAGAAAGACGTTCATGGCTGTAGGCTGTACTATACTTAATAGTCTAGTTCTGTTCCTGGAATGAGTTGCTCTCTTACGAAGAGGGTAGATTGCAGCAAGTTCAATCTTTCCTCGTTTGTACAATCGAAGAAGTTGTACAATTTAGTAGGTTTGTTTCATTTCTAATGTACTTTGGTTAGAAAAGAAACTCCTTCATTGCTGAATGCTGTACTTTATTAAATAGCTTAGTTCAGCTTTTGGAATGAGTTGCTTTCTTACAAGGAGTGTAGATTGCAGCAAGTTCAAAGATTCCACGTTTGTACAATCTAACAAGTTGTACAATTTAGTAGGTTCATTTCATTTCTAATGTAGTTTGGTTAGAAAAGAAACACCTTCATTGCTGAACGTTGTACTGTATAAAATAGGCTAGTTCAGTTTTTGGAATGAGTTGCTCTCTTACAAAGAAGGTAGATTGCAGCAAGTTCAAACTTTCCACATTTGTACAATCTAACAAGTTGTATAATTTAATATGTTCGCTTCATTTGTAATGTAGTTTGGTTAGAATAGAAATACCTTCATTGGTGATCGCTGAACTGTATCAAATAGGCTAGTTCAGTTCTTGGAATGAATTGCTCTCTTACGAAGAAGGTAGATTGAAGCTAGTTCAAACTTTCCACCTTTGTACAATATAAGAATTTGTACAATTTAGTAGGTTCATTTCATTTCAAATATACTTTGATTAGAAAGGAAACACCTTCATTGCTTAACACTGTTCTGTATGAAATAGGCTAGTTCAGTTCTTGGAATGAGTTGCTATCTTAAGAAGACGGTAGATTGCTGCCAGTTCAACCTTTCCACGTTTGTACAATCTAACAAGTTTTACAAGTTAGTAGGTTCGTTTCATTTTTAAAGTAGTTTGCTTAGAAAAGAAAGACCTTCATACCTGAACACTTGTACTGTATGAAATAGGCTAGTTCAGTTCTTGGAATGAGTTTCTCTCTTATGAAGAGGGTAGATTGCAGCAAGTTCAAACTTTCCTCATTTGTACAATCTACCAAGTTGTACAATTTATTCAGTTCATTTCATTTCTCATGTAGTTTGGTTAGAAAAGAAACACCTTCATTGCTGAACGCTGTACTGTATGCAATAGGCTAGTTCAGTTCATGGAATGAGTTGCTTTCTTAAGAGGCATGTAGATTGCAGCAAGTGTAAAGATTCCTCAGTTGTACAAACTAACAAGTTGTACAATTTGGTAGGTTACGTTCATTTCTTATTTACTTTGATTAGAAAAGAAAGGCGTTCATGGCTGAAGGCTGTACTCTGCTTAATATCCTAGTTCAGTTCTTGGAATGAGTTGCTCTCTTACGAAGAGAGTAGATTGCAGCAAGTTCAAACTTTCCTCATTTGTACAATCTACCAAGTTGTACAATTTATTCAGTTCATTTCATTTCTCATGTAGTTTGGTTAGAAAAGAAACACCTTCATTGCTGAACGCTGTACTGTATGCAATAGGCTAGTTCAGTTCATGGAATGAGTTGCTTTCTTAAGAGGCATGTAGATTGCAGCAAGTGTAAAGATTCCTCAGTTGTACAAACTAACAAGTTGTACAATTTGGTAGGTTACGTTCATTTCTTATTTACTTTGATTAGAAAAGAAAGGCGTTCATGGCTGAAGGCTGTACTCTGCTTAATATCCTAGTTCAGTTCTTGGAATGAGTTGCTCTCTTACGAAGAGAGTAGATTGCAGCAAGTTCAAACTTTCCTCTTGTGTACAATCGAACAAGTTGTACAATTTAGAAGGTTCGTTTCCTTTCTAATGTAGTTTGGTTAGAAAAGAAACACCTTCATTGCTGAATGCTCTACTGTATGAGATAGGCTATTTCACTTGTTCGAATAGGTTGCTTTCTTACAAAGACAGTAACTTGCAGCCAGTTCAAACTTTCCATGTTTGTACAATCTAAGAAGTTGTACAATTAAGTAAGTTCGTTTCTTTTCTAATGTAGTTTGTTTAGAAAAGAAAGACCTGCATTGCTGAATGCTTTACTGTATGAAATAGGCTAGTTCAGTTCTTGGAATGAGCTGCTCTCTTACGAAGAGGGTAGATGGCAGCAAGTTTGAACTTTCCTACTTTGTACAATCTAACAAGTTGTATAATTGAGTAGGTTCGTTTCATTTCCAGTGCAGTTTGGTGAGAAAAGAAACACCTTCATTGGTGAAGGCTGTACTCTATGAAATAGGCGAGTTCAGTTCCTGGAATGAGTTGCTTTCTTACGAAGACCATAGATTGCAGCAAGTTCAAACTTTCCACGTGTGTACAGTCTAACAATTTTTACAATTCACTAGGTTCGTTTCTTTTCTAATGTACTTTGGTTATGAAAGAAACACCTTCATTCCTGTACACTATAGTTTATGAAATAGGCTAGTTCAGTACTTGGAATGAGTTGCTTTCTTATGAGGAACATAGATTGCAGCAAGTTCAAACTTTCCACATTTGTACAATCTAACAAGTTGTGAAATTTACTAGGTTCGTTTCATTTGTAATGTAGTTTAGTTAGAAAAGAAAGACCTTCATTGCTGAATGCTGTACTGTATGAAATAGGCTAGTTCAGTTCTTGGAAGGAGTTGCTCTCTTACGAAGAAGGTAGATTTCAGCAAGTTCAAACTTTCCACGTTTGTACAATCTAACAAGTTGTACAATTTAGTAGGTTCCTTTCATTCGTAAGGTAGTTTGGTTACAAAAGAAAGAACTTCATTGCTGAATGCTGTACTGTATGAAATAGGCTAGTTCAGTCCTTGGAAAGAGTTGCTCTCTTAAGAAGAGTGTAGATTGCAGCAAGTTCAAAGACTCCTCAGTTGTACAATCTAACAAGTTGTACAATTTGGTAGGTTCGAGACATTTCTTATATACTTTGGTTAGAGCAGAATGACGTTCATTGGTGAAGGCTGTACTATACTTAATAGCCTACTTCAGTTATTGGAATGAGTTGCTCTCTTACAATGATGGTAGATTGCAGGAAGTTCAAACTTTCCTCGTTTGTACAATATAACAAGTTGTACAATTTATTCTGTTCGTTTCATTTCTAATGTAGTTTGTTTAGAAAAGAAACACCTTCATTGCTGAAAGATGTACTGTATGAAATAGGCTAGTTCAGTTCTTGGAATGAGTTGTTATCTTTAGAAGACTGTAGATTGCAGTCAGTTCAAACTTTTCACGTTTGTACAATCTAACAAGTTGTACAATAGAGTAGGTTCATTTCCTTTCTAATGTAGTTTGGTTAGAAAATAAAGACCTTCATTCCTGAATGCTGTACTGTATGAAATTGGCTGGTTCAGTTCTTGGAAGGAGTTGCTCTCTTACGAAAAAGGTAGATTGCAGCAAGTTCAAACTATCCACGTTGGTACACTCTAATAAGTTGTACAATTTAGTAGGTTCCTTTCATTTGTAATGTAGTTTGGTTAGAAAAGAAAGACCTTCATTGTTGAACGCTCTACTGTATGAAATAGGCTAGTTCAGTTCTTGGAATGAGTTGCTCTCTTATGAAGAAGATAGATTGGAGCAAGTTCAAACTTTCCACCTTTGCACAATCTAACAAGTTGTACAATTTAGTAGGTTCGTTTCATTTGTGATGTAGTTTGGTTAGAAAAGAAAGACCTTCATTGCTGAACGCTTTACTGTATGAAATAGGCTAGATCAGTTCTTGGAATTACTTGCTTTCTTAAGAGGAGTGTAGATTGCAACAAGGTCAAAGATTCCTCAGTTGTAAAATCTAACAAGTTGTTCAATTTGGCAGGTTTGATTCATTTCTTACATACTTTGGTTACAAAAGAAAGATCTTCATTGCTGAAGGCTGTACTATACGTAATATCCTAGTTTAGTTCTTGGAATGAGTTGCTCTATTACAAAGAGTGTAGATTTCAGAAAGTTCAAACTTTCCTCATTTGTACAATCTAACAAGTTGTACAATTTAGTGGTTTCATTTCATATCTAATGTAGTTTGGTTAGAAAAGAAAGACCTTCATTGCAGAACGCTGTATTCTATGAAATAGGCTAGTTCTGTTCTTGCAATGAGTTGCTCTCTTACAAAGAGGGTAGATTGCAGCCAGTTCAAAATTTCCTCGTTTGTACAATCTAACAAGTTTTACAATTTATTCAGTTCGTTTCATTTCTAATATAGTTTGGTTAGAAAATAAACACCTTCATTTCTGAATGCTGTACTGTATTAAATAGGCTACTTCAGTTCTTGGAATGAGTTGCTCTCTTACAAAGAAGGTAGATTGCACCAAGTTCAAACTTTCTATGTTTTTACAATTCAACAATTTGTTCAATTTAGTAGGTTCATTTCATTTGTAATATACTTTCTTAGAAAACAAACACCTTCATTTCTGAATGCTGTACTGTATGAAATAGGCTAGTACAGTTCTTGGAATGAGTTGCTTTCTTATAAGGAGTATAGATTGCAGCAAGTTTAAAGATTCCTCATTTGTAAAATCTAACAAGTTGTACCATTTAGTAGGTTCGTTTCATTTCTAATGTAGTTTGTTTAGAAAAGAAACACCTTCATTGCTGAATGCTTTACTGTGTGAAATAGGCTAGTTCAGTTCTTGGAATGAGTTGCTCTCTTATGAAGACAGTAGATTGCAGCAAGTTCAAACTTTCCAAGTTTGCACAATCTAACAAGTTGTACAATATAGTAGGTTCATTTCATTTCTAATGTAGTTTGCTTACAAAATAAAGACCTTCATTCCTGAACAGTGTAGTCTATTAAATAGGCTAGTTCAGTTCTTTGAATGAGTTGCTTTCTTACGAATATGGTGGATTGCAGCAAGTACAAAATTTCCTCATTTGTAAAAGCTAACAAGTTGTACAATTTAGTAGGTTCCATTAATTTCTAATGTATGTTCCTTAGAAAAGAAAGACCTTCATTGCTGAATACTGTACTGAATGAAAAAGGCTAGTTCAGTTCTTGGAATGAGTTGCTTTCTTACGAAGAGGGTAGATTGCAGCAAGTTCAGTGTTTCCTCGTTTGTACAATCAAAGAAGTCATACAATTTAGTAGTTTAATTTCAATTCAAATGTAGTTTGGTTAAGAAGGAAACACCTTCATTGCTAAATGCTGTACTGTATGACGTAGGCTGGTCCAGTTCTTGGAATGAGTTGCTGTCTTATGAAGAGGGTAGATTGCAGCAAGTTCAGACTTTCCTCGTTTATGCAATCTAACAAGTACAACTGAGGAGGTTCATTTCATTTCTAAGGTAGTTTGGTTAGAAAAGAAACACCTTCATTGCTGAACCCTGTACTGTATGAAATAGGCTAGTTCAGTTCTTGGAATGAGTTGCTCTCTTATGAAGAGGGTAGATTGCAGCAAGTTCAAACTTTCCACGTTTGTAGAGTCTAAGAGATTTTACAAGGGAGTAGGTTTGTTTCATTTCTATTTTAGTTTGTTTAGAAAAGAAACACCTTCATTGCTGAACGCTGTATGGTATGAAATAGGCTACTTCAGTTTTTGGAATGAGTTGCTGTCTTATGAAGATGGTAGATTGCAGCAAGTTCAAACTTTCCTCATTTGTACAATCTAAGAAATTGTACAATTTAGTAGGCTGCTTTCATTTCTAATGTAATTTGGTTAGAAAAGAAAAATCTTCATTGCTGAACGCAATACTCTCTGAAATAGGCTAGTTCAGTTCTTGGAATGAGTTGCTTTCTTAAGAAGAGTGTAGATTGCTGCAAGTTCAAAGATTCCTGAGTTGTACAATCTTACAAGTTGTACAATTTAGTAGGTTCGATTCATTTCTAATGTACTTTGTTTAGAGAAGACAGACATTCATTGATGAACGCTGCAATGTATGAAATTGCCTAGTTCGGTTCTTGGAATGAGTTGCTCTCTTACGAAAAGGGTAGATTGCAGCAAGTTCAAACTTTCCCTGTTTGTACAATCAGACAAGTTATGCGATTTATTAGGTTCATTTCATTTCTAATGTAGTTTGCTTAAAAAAGAAACACCTTCATTACTGAACAGTGTACTGTATGTAATAGGCTTATTCAGATCATGGACTGAGGTGCTTTCTTACGAAGATGGTAGATTGCAAGAAGTTCAAACTTTCCACATTTGTACAATCTAACAAGTTTCACAATTAAGTAGAACTGCTTCATTTCTAAAGTAGTTTGGTTAGAAAAGAAAGATCTTCATTGCTGAACACAGTACCATAAGAAATAGGCTAGTTCAGTTTTTGGAATGAGTTGCTTTCTTACGAAGAGGGTAGATTGCAGCAAGTTCAAACTTTCCTCGTTGGTACAATCTAAGAAGTTGTACAATTTCGTAGGTTCCTTTCATTTCTAATTTCGTTTGGTTAGAAAAGAAAGACCTTTATTTCTGAACGCTGTATTGTATGAAATAGGCTAGTTCAGTTCTTGGAATGAGTGGCTTTGTTACGATGAGGGTAGACTGCAGCAAGTTCAAAGATTCCTCATTTGTACAATCTAACATGTTGTGCAATTTAGTAGCTTCATTTCATTTCTCATGTAGTTTGGTTAGAAAAGGAAGATCTTTGTTGCTGATCACTGTACTGTATGAAATAGGCTAGGTCAGTTCTTGGAATGAGTTGCTCTGTTACAAAGAATGTATATTGCAGCAAGTTCAAACATTCCTCGTTTGTACAATCTAACAAGTTTTACAAGTTATTAGGTTCATTACTTTTCTAATGTAGTTTGGTTAGAAAAGAAACACCTTCATTGCTGAATGTTGTACTGTATGAAATAGGCTAGTTCAGTTCTTGGAATGAGGTGCTTTCTTACGAAGAGGGTAGTTTGCAGCAAGTTCAAAGATTCCTCATTTGTACAATCTAACAAGTTGTACAATTTAGTAGCTTCATTTCATTTCTACTGTAGTTTGGTTAGAAAAGGAAGACCTTCATTGTTGATCGCTGTACTGTATGAAATAGGCTAGTTCAGTTCTTGGAATGAGTTGCTCTCTTACGAAGAAGGTATATTGCAGCAAGTTCAAATGTTCCTCGTTTGTAAAATCTAAAAAGTTTTACAATTTAGTAGGTTCCTTTCATTTCTAATGTACTTTTCTAAGACAAGATACACCTTCATTGCTGAATGCTATACTGAATGAAATAGGTTAGTTCAGTTCTTGCAATGAGTTGCTCTCTTATGAAGAAGGTAGATTGCAGCAAGTTCCAAGATTCCTCATTTGTAAAATCTAACAAGTTGTACAATTTAGTAGGTTCGATTCATTTCTAATGTACTTTGTTTAGAGAAGACAGATCTTCATTGCTGAATGCTGCACTGTATGAAATAGGCTAGTTCGGTTTTTGGAATGAGTTGCCTGTTATGAAGAGGGAAGGTTGCAGTGATTTCAAAATTTCCTCGTTTGTACAATCAAAAAAGTTGTACAATTTAGTACGTTCACTTCATTTCTAATGTAGTTTCATTAGAAAAGAAACACATTCATTGCTGAATGCTGTATTGTATGAAATAGGCTAGGTCAGTTCTTGAATTGAGTTGCTTTCTTATGAAGAGGGTAGACGACAGCAAGTTCAAACTTTCCGCCTTTGTACAACCTAACAAGTTGTACTATTTTGTAGGTTCGTTTCATTTTTAACCTACTTTTCTTAGACAAGAAACACCTTCATTGCTGAATTGTGTACTGATTGAAATAGGCTAGTTCAGTTCTTGGAATGAGTTGCATTCTTACCAAGATGGTAGATTGCGGCAAGTTCAAACTTTCCACGTTTGTACAATCTAACAAGTTGTAAAATTTAGTAGGTTCATTTCATTTCTAATATAGTTTGGTTAGAAAACTAAGACCTTCATTTCTGAACAATGTACTGTATGAAATAGGAAACTTCAGGTTTTGGAATGAGTTATTCTCTTACGAAGAGGGTAGATTGCAGCAAGTTCATACTTTACTCGTTTGTAGAATCCAACAAGTCGTACAATTCAGTCAGTTACTTTATTTCAAATGTAGTTTGGTTAAAAACGAAACACCTTCATTCCTGATCGCTCTACTGTACAAAATAGGCTAGTTCAGTTTTTGGACTTAGTTGCTTTCTTACGAAGAGAGTAGATTTCAGCAAGATCAAAGTTTCCTCATTTGTACAGTCTAACAAGTTGTACAATTAAGTAGGTTCGTTTCATTTCTTACATAGTTTGATTAGAAAAGAAAGACCTTCCTTGCTGAACGCTGTACTGTATGAAATAGGCTAATTAACTCTTTGGATTGAGTTGCTTTCTTATGAAGATTGTAGATTGCAGCATGTTCAAACTTTCCCTGTTTGTAATGTCTAACAAGTTGTAAAATTGAGTAGTTTCATTTAATTTCTAATGTAGTTTGGTTAGAAAAGAAACACCTTCATTGCTGAATGCTGTACAGTATGAAATAGGTTACTTCAAGTCTTGGAATGAGTTGCTCTCTTACGAATACAGTAGATTGCAGCAAGTTCAAACTTTCCTCATTTATACAATTTAAGAAGTTGTACAATTTAGTACGTTCATTTCATTTCTAATGCAGTTTTCTTAGGAAAGAAACACCTTTATTGCTGAATGCTGTACTGTATAAAATAGGCTAATTCAGTCCTTGGAATGAGTTGCTTTCTTATGAAGAGTGTAGATTGGGGCAAGTTCAAACTTTCCTCCTTTGTACAATCTAACAAGGTGTACAACTTATTAGTGTCATTTCATTTCTAATGTAGTTTGGTTAGAAAAGAAACACCTCCATTGCTGAATGCGGTACAGTATGAAATAGGCTAGTTCAGTTCTTGGAATGAGTAGCTTTCTTACGAAGACAGCAGATTGCAGCAAGTTCAAACTTTCCACGTTTGTACAATCTAACAATTTGTACAATACAGTAGGTTCATTTCATTTCTAAGGTAGTTTAGTTAGGAAATAAAGAACTTCATTGCTGAATGCTCCAGTGTATGAAATAGGCTTCTTCATTTCTTGGAATGAGTTGCTTTCTTACGAAGAGGGTAGATTGCAGCAAGTTCAAACTTTCCTCGTTTTTAAAATCTAACAAGTCATACTATTTAGTAGGTTCATTTCACTTCTAATGTACTTTTCTTAGACAAAATACACCTTCATTTCTGAATTCTGTACTGAATGAAATAGGCTAGTTCAGTTCTTGGAATGACTTGATTTCTTGTGAAGACGGTAGATTGCAGCCAGTTCAAACTTTCAACGTTTGAACAATCTAACAAGTTGTACAATTTAGTAGGTTCGTTTCATTTCTACTGTAGTTTGGTTAGAAAAGAAAGACCTTCATTGCTGAACACTGTACTGAATGAAATAGGCTAGTTCAGTTCTTGGAATGAGTTGCTTTCTTACGAGGAGTGTAGATTGCAGCAAGGTCAAAGTTTCCTCAGTTGTACAATCTAACAAGTTGTACAGTTTGGTAGGTTTGATTCATTTCTTATATACTCTGGTTAGAAAAGAAAGACGTTCATTGCTGAAGTCTGCACTATACTTAATAGCCTAGTTCAGTTCTTGGAATGAGTTGCTCTCTTATGAAGAGGGTAGATTGCAGCAAGTTCAAACTTTCCTCTTTTGGACAATCTAACAAGTTGTACAATTTAGTAGGTTCATTTCATTTCTAATACAGTTTGGTTAGAAAATAAAGACCTTCATACCTGAACGTTGTACTGTACGAAATAGGGTAGTTCAGTTCTTGCAATGAATAGCTCTCTTACGAAGAGGGTAGATTGCAGCCAGTTCAAAATTTCCTCATTTGTAAAATCTAACAAGTTGTACAATTTATTCCTTTCGTTTCTTTTCTAATATAGTGTGGTTAGAAAAGAAACACCTTCATTGCTGAATGCTGTACTGTATGAAATAGGCTAGTTCTGTTCTTGGAATGAGTCGCTCTCTTACGAAGAAGGTAGATTGCAGCAAGTTCAAATTTTCCACGTTTGTACACTCTAACAAGTTGTACAAGTTAGTAGGTTCGTTTCATTTGTAATGTAGTTTGGTTAGAAAAGAAAGACCTTCATTCTTGAACGCTGTGCTGTATGAAATAGGCTAGTTCAGTTCTTCGAATGAGTTGCTTTCTTACGAGGACTGTAGATTGCAGCAAGTCCAAAGATTCCTCAGTTGTACAATCTAACAAGTTGTACAATTTGGTAGGTTCGATTCATTTCTTATATAATCTGGTTAGAAAAGAAAGACATTTATTGCTGAAGGCTGTACTATACTTAATGGCCTAGTTCAGTTCTTGGAATGAGTTGCTCTCTTAAGAAGAGGGTAGATAGCAGCAAGTTCAAACTTTCCTCGTTTGTACAATGTAACAAGTTGTATAATTTAGTGAGTTCATTAGAAAAGAAACACCTTCATTGCTGAACGCTGTACTGTATGAAATAGGGTATTTCCCTTCTTGCAATAGGTTGCTTTCTTACGAAGACGGTAGATTGCAGCCAGCTTTAACATTCAAAGTTTGTACAATCTAACAAGTTTTACAATTTAGTAGGTTCATTTCATGTCTAATGTAGTTTGGTTAGAAAAGAAAGACCATCATTCCTGAACACTGTACTGTTTGAAATAGGCTAGTTCAGTTCTTGGAATGTGTTGTGCTCTTATGAAGAAGGTAGATTGCAGCAAGTTCAAACTTTCCACATTTGTACAATCTAACTAGTTGTACAATTTACTACATTCATTTCATTTGTAATATAGTTTGGTTAGAAAAGAAAGACCATCATTCCTGAATGTTGTACTGTATGAAATGGGCTAGTTCAGTTCTTGGAATGAGTTGCTCTGTTACAAAGAAGTTAGATTGCAGCAAGTTCAAACTTTCCACGTTTGTACACTCTAACAATTTGTATAATTTGGTAGGTTCATTTCATTTGTAATGTAGTTTGGTTAGAAAAGAAAGACCTTCATTGCTGAATGCTGTAATGTATGACATAGGCTAGTTCAGATCTTGGAAAGAGTTGCTTTCTTACGAAGTCTGTAGATTGTAGCAAGTTCAAAGATTCCTCAGTTGTGAAATCTAACACATTTTACAAATTGGTAGGTTCGATTCATTTCTTACATACTTTGTTGAGAAAAGAAAGACGTTCCTTGCTGAAGGCTGTTCTATACTTAATAGCCTAGTTCAGTTATTGGAATGAGTTGCTCTCTTACGAAGACGGTAGATTGCAGCAAGTTCAAATTTTCCTCATTTGTACAATCTAACAAGTTGTACAATTTTTCGGTTCATTTCATTTTAATGTACTTTGCTTAGAAAAGAAATACCATCATTGGTGAACGCTGTACTGTATGAAATAGGCTAGTTCAGTTCTTGGAATGAGTTGTTACCTTACGAAGATGGTAGATTGCTGCTAGTTCAAACTTACCATGTTTGTATAATTTAACAAATTGTACAATTTAGTAGGTTCGTTTCATTTCTAAAGTAGGTTAGAAAAGAAAGACCTTCATTCCTGAACGCTGTACTTTATGTAATAGGCTAGTTCAGTTCTTGGAATGAGTTGTTCTGTTATGAAGAGGGTATTTTGCAGGAAGTTCAAACTTTCCTCGTTTGTACAATCTAAAAAGTTGTACAATTTAATAGGTTCATTTCATTTCTAATGTACTTTGTTTATAAAAGAAACACCTTCATTCCTGAACGCTGTACTGTATGAAATAGGCTAGTTCAGTTCTTGCAATGAGTTGCTTTCTTACGAGGAGTGTAGATTGCACCAAGTTTAACCTTTCCCCGTTTGTACAATCTAACAAGTTGTACAATTTAATAGGTTCAATTTATTTCTAATATAGTTTGGTTAGAAAAGAAAGACCTTCATTGCTGAATGCTGTACTGTATGTAATAGGCTAATTCAGTTCTTGGAATGAGTTGCTTTCTTACGAGGAGTGTAGATTGCAGCAAGTTCAACCTTTCCTCGTTTGTATAATCTAACAAGTTGTACAATTTGGTTGGTTTTTTCATTTGTAATGTAGTAGGTTAGAAAAGAAGGACCTTCATTGCTGAACGCTGTACTGTATGAATTAGGCTAGTTCAGTTCCTGGAATTTGTTGCTTTCTTACGAGGAGTGTAGATTGCAACAAGGTCAAAGATTCCACAGTTTTACAATCTATCATGTTCTACAATGTGGTAGGTTCGATTAATTTCTTATATAATTTTGTTAGAAAAGAAAGACGTTCATTGCTGAAGGCTGTACTATACTTAATAGCCTAGTTCATTTCTTGGAATGAGTTGATCTCTTCCGAAGAGGGTAGATTGCAGCAAGTTCAAATTTCCTCATTTGTAAAAATCTCACAAGTTGTACAATTTATTCTGTTCATTTCATTTCTAATGTTGTTTGATTAGAAAAGAAAAATCTTCATTGCTGAACACTGTACAGTATGAAATAGGCTAGTTCAGTTCTTGGAATGAGTTGCTTTCTTATGACGACAGTATATTGCTGCCAGTTTAAACTTTCCACCTTTGTACAATCTAACAAGTTGTACAATGTAGTAGGTTCGTTACATTTCTAGTGTAGTTTGGTTAGAAAAGAAAGACCTTTATTCCTGAAGGCTGTACTGTATGAAATAGGCTAGTTCAGTTCTTAGAATGATTTGCTCTCTTACGAAGAGGGTAGATTGCAGCAAGTTCAAACTTTCCTCGTTTGTGCAATCTAACAAGATGAACAATTTAGTAGGACCTTTTCATTTCTGATATAGTTTTCTTAGGAAAGAAACGCTTTAATTGCTGAAAGCTGTACTGTATGAAATAGGCTAGTTCAGTTGTTGGAATGAGTTGCTTTTTTACGAAGAGGTTAGATTGCAGCAAGTTCAAATGTTCCCCGTTTGTACAATCTAACAAGTTTTACAATTGAGTAGTTTCATTTAATTTCTAATGTAGTTTGGTTAGAAAAGAAAGTCCTTACTTGCTGAACTCTGTACTGTATGAAATAGGCTAATTCAGTTCTTGGAATGAGTTGATTTCTTATGAAGATAGTAGATTGCAGAAAGTTCAAACTTTCCCCATTTGTACAGTCTAAGAAGTTGTACAATTGAGTAGTTCCTCTTAATATCTAATGCAGTTTGGTTCAAAAAGAAACACCTTCATTCCTGAAGGCTGTACTGTATGAAATAGGCTACTTCAGTTCTTAGAATGAGTTGCTTTCTTAAGAAGAGTGTAGATTGCAGCAAGTTCAAACTTTCCTCGTTTGTACAATCTAACAAGATGAACAATTTAGTAGGACCTTTTCATTTCTGATATAGTTTTCTTAGGAAAGAAACACTTTAATTGCTGAAAGCTGTACTGTATGAAATAGGCTAGTTCAGTTGTTGGAATGAGTTGCTTTTTTACGAAGAGGGTAGATTGCAGCAAGTTCAAATATTCCCCGTTTGTACAATCTAACAAGTTTTACAATTGAGTAGTTTCGTTTAATTTCTAATGTAGTTTGGTTAGAAAAGAAAGTCCTTACTTGCTGAACTCTGTACTGTATGAAATAGGCTAATTCAGTTCTTGGAATGAGTTGATTTCTTATGAAGATAGTAGATTGCAGAAAGTTCAAACTTTCCCCGTTTGTACAGTCTAAGAAGTTGTACAATTGAGTAGTTTATCTTAATTTCTAATGCAGTTTGGTTCGAAAAGAAACAACTTCATTCCTGAAGGCTGTACTGTATGAAATAGGCTACTTCAGTTCTTAGAATAAGTTGCTTTCTTAAGAAGAGTGTAGATTGCAGCAAGTTCAAACTTTCCTCATTTCTAAAATCTAACAAGTTGTACAATTTAGTAAGTTTGTTTCATTTCTAACGTAATTTTCTAAGGAAAGAAACACCTTCATTGCTGAAAGCTGTACTGTATGAAATAGGCTAGATCAGTTCTTGGAATTAATTGCTTTCTTATGATGATTGCAGAGTGCAGCAAATTCAAACTTTCATCATTTGTACAATCCAAAAAGTCGTACAATTCAGTCAGATCGTTTCATTTCAAATATAGTTTGTTAAAAAGGAAACACCTTCATTCCTGAACACTGTACTGTATGAAATAGGCTAATTCAGTTCTTGGAATGAGTTTCTCTCTTACGAAGAGGGTAGATTGCAGCAAGTTCAAAGTTTCCTCATTTGTACAATCTAATAAGTTGTACAATTGAGTAGGTTCATTTCATTTCTAATGTGGTTTGGTTAGAAAAGAAAAACCTTCCTTGCTGAACGCTGTATTGTATGAAATAGGCGAGTTCAGTTCTTGGAATGAGTTGCCTCTTACAAAGAGGGTAGATTGCAGCAAGTTCAAAATTTCCTCGTTTGTACAATCTAACAATTTGTACAATTTATTAGGTTCGTTTCATTTCTAATGTACTTTTCTTAGAGAAGATACACCTTCATTGCTGAATTCTGTACTGAATAAAATAGGCTAGTTCAGTTCTTGGAATGAGATGGTCTCTGATGAAGAGTGTAGATTGCAGAAACTTCAAACTTTCCATGTTCATTCAATCTAACAAGTTGTACAATTTAGTAGGTTTGTTTCATTTCTAATGTACTTTTCTTAGACAACATACACATTCATTGCTGAATTTTGTACTGAATGAAATAGGCTAGTTCAGTTCTTGGAAAGAGATGCTCTCTTATGAAGAGTGTAGGTTGCAGAAACTTCAAACTTTCCATGTTCATACAATCTAACAAGTTGTACAATTTAGTAGGTTCATTTCATTTCTAATATACTTTTCTTAGACAAGATACACATTCATTGCTGAATTCTGTACTGAATGAAATAGGCTAGTTCAGTTCTTGGAATTAGATGCTCTCTTACGAAGAGTGTAGATTGCAGAAATATTAAACTTTCCATATTCGTACAATCTAACAAGTTGTACTATTTAGCAGTTTAGTTTCACTTCAAATGTTGTTTGGTTAGAAAAGAAACACCTTCATTGCTGAATGCTCTTCTGTATGAAATAGGGTAGTTCAATTCTTGGAATGAGTTCCTTTCCTACAAAGAGGTAGATTGCAGCAAGTTCAAACTTTCCTCGTTTGTACAATCTAACAAGTTGTACAATTTAGTAGGTTCGTTTCATTTCTAATGTACTTTTCTTAGACAAGACACACGTTCATTGCTGAATTCTGTACTGAATGAAATAGGCTAGTTCAGTTCTTGGAATGAATTGCTTTCTTATGAAGACGGTAGATTGCAACAAGTTCAAATATTCCTCATTTGTACAATCTAAGAAGTTGTACAATTACTAGGTTCGTTTCATTTCTAATGTAGTTTGGTTAGAAAAGCAAGACCTTCATTGCTGAATGCTCTTCTCTATGAAATAGGCTTGTTCAGTCCTTGGAATGAGGTGCATTCTTACGAAGACGGTAGATTGCTCCGAGTTCAAACTTTCTACGATTGTACAATCTAACAAGTTGTAAAATTCAGTAGGTTGGCTTCATTTCTAATATAGTTTTCTTAGGAAAGAAACACTTTAATTGCTGAAAGCTGCACTGTATGAAATAGGCTAGTTCAATTATTGGAATGAGTTGCTTTTTTATGAAGACGGTTGATTGCAGCAAGTTCAAAGATACCTCATTTGTAAAATCTAACTAGTTGTACAATTTAGTAGGTTCATTTTGTTTCTAATGTAATTTTCTCAGACAAGATACACCTTCATTGCTGAATGCTGTACTGAATGTAAAAGGATAGTTCAGTTCTTGTAATGAGTGGCTCTCTTACGAAGAAGGTAGATTGCAGCAAGTTCAAATTTTCCTAGTTGGTACAATTGAACAAGTTGTACAATTTAGTAGGTTCGTTTCATTTGTAAGGTAGTTTGGTTAGAAAAGAAAGGCCTTCATTGCTGAACACTGTACAGTATGAAATAGTCTAGTTCACTTCTTGGAAAGAGTTGCTTTCTTAAGAAGAGTGTACATTGCAGCAAGTTCAAAGATTCGTTAGTTGTACAATCTAACAAGTTGTACAATTTGGTAGTTTCGATTCATTTCTTATATACTTTGGTTAGAACAGAAAGACGTTCATGGCTGAAGGCTGTACTATACCTAATAACCTAGTTCAGTTATTGGAATGAGTTGCTCTCTTATGAAGAGGGTGGATTGCAGCAAGGTCAAACTTTCCTCGTTTGTACAATCTAACAAGTTGTACAATTTAGTAGGTTCGTTTCATTTGTAATGTGCTTTGCTTAGAAAAGAAAGGCCTTCATTCCTGAATGCTGTACTGTTTGAAATAAGCTAGTTCAGTTCCTGTAATGAGTTCCTTTCTTAAGAGGAGTGTAGATTGCAGCAAATGTAAAGTTTCCTCAGTTGTACAATCTAACAAGTTGTACAATTTGGTAGATTCAATTCAATTCTTATTTACTTTGTTTAGAAAAGAAAAACGTTCATGCCTGAAGGCTATACTATACTTAATATCTTAGTTCAGTTCTTGGAATGAGTTGCTCTCTTATGAAGAGGGTAGATTGCAGCAAGTTCAAACTTTCCTCGTTTGAACAATCTAAGAAGTTGTACAATTAAGTAAGTTCGTTTCTTTTCTAATGTGGTTTGGTTAGAAAAGAAAGACCTAAATTGCTGAACACTGTACTGTATGAAATAGGCTAGTTCAGTCCTTGGAATGAGTTGCTTTCTTACAAAGACGGTAGATTGCTGTGAGTTCAAACTTTCCACGTTTGTACAATCTAACAAGTTGTACAATGTAGTAGGTTCATTACATTTCTAATGTAGTTTCGTTAGAAAACAAAGACCTTAATTTCTAAGTGCTATATTGTATGAAATAGGTTAGTTCAGTTCGAGGAATGAGGTGCTCTCTTACGAAGAGGGTATATTGCAGCAAGTTCAAATTTTGATCGTTTGTACAATCTAACAAGTTGTACAATTTATTTGGTTCATTTCATTTCTAATGTAGTTTGGTTAGAAAAGAAAGACCTTCATTCCTGAATGCTATCCTGTATGAAATAGGCTAGTTCAGTTCTTGGAATGAGTTGCTCTCTTACGAAGAGTGTAGATTCCAGCAAGTTCAAACTTTCCTCGTTTGTACAATCTAAGAAGTTGTACAATTTATTTAGTTTGTTTCATTTCTGAAGTACTTTGGTTAGAAAATAAACACCTTCATTTCTGAAATCTCTACTGTATGAAATAGGCTAGTTCAGTTCTTTGAATGAGTTGCTTTCTTACGAGGAGTGTAGATTGCAGCAAGTTTAAAGATTCCTCGTTTGTACAATCGAACACGTTGTACAATTTAGTTAGGTTTGTTTCATTTCTAGTGTAGTTTGGTTAGAAAAGAAACACCTTCATTGATGAATGCTATACTGTATGAAATAGGCTAGTTAAGTTCTTGGAATAGGTTGCTTTCTTACGAAGACAGTTGATTGCAGCAAGTTGAAAATTTCCACATTGGTATAATCTAATAAGTTGTACAATTTAGTAGGTTCATTTCATTTCTAATGTAGTTTGGTTAGAAAAGAAAGACATTAATTTCTAAATGCTATATTGTATGAAATAGGCTAGTTCAGTTCGAGGAATGAGGTGCTCTCTTACGAAGAGGGTAGATTGCAGCAAGTTCTAAATTTCCTCATTTTCCAATCTAACAAGTTGTACAATTTAATAGGTTCATTTCATTTGTAATGTAGTTTGGTTAGAAAAGAAAGACCTTCATTGCTGAAGGCTGCACTGTATGAAATAGGCTAGGTCAGTTCTTGGAATGAGTTGCTCTCTTACAAAGAAAGTAGATTGCAGCTAGTTCAAACTTTCCACCTTTGTACAGTATAACAATTTGTACAATTTAGTTGGTTCATTTCATTTGTAAAGTACTTTGGTTAGAAAAGAAACACCTTCATTCCTGAACGCTGTCCTGTATGAAATAGGCTAGTTCAGTTTTTGGAAAGAGTTGCTTTCTTACGAAGAGTGTAGATTGCAGCAAGTTCAAAGAATCCTCAATTGTACAGTCTAACAAGTTGTACAATTTGGTAGGTTCGATTCATTTCTTATATACTTTGTTTAGAACAGAAAGACATTCATTGCTGAAGGCTGTACTATAATTAATAGCCTAGTTCAGTTATTGGAATGAGTTGCTCTCTTACAAAGAGGGTAGATTGCAGCAAGTTCAAATTTTCCTCATTTGTACCATCTAACACGTTGTACAATTTATTCGGTTCATTTCATTTCTAATGTAGTTTGGTTAGAAAAGAAACACCTTCGTTGCTGAACACTGTACTGTACGAAATAGGCTAGTTCACTTCTTGGAATGAGTTGTTATCTTTAGAAGACGGTAGATTGCTGCTAGTTCAAACTTTCCATATTTGTACAATCTAACAAGTTGTATAATTTAGTGGGTTCGTTTCATTTCTGAGGTAGTTTGGTTAGAAAAGAAAAAAACCTACATTCCTGAACGCTGTACTGTATTATATAGGATAGTTCAATTCTTGGAAAGAGTTGCTTTCTTACGAGTGTAGATTGCAGCAAGTTCAAAGATTCCTCGTTTGTACAATCTAAAAAGTTTTACAATTTAGTAGGTTAGTTTCATTTCTAATGTAGTTTGGTTAGAAAGGAAACACCTTCATTACTGAACGTTGTACTGTAGCAAATAGGCTAGTTCAGTTCTTGGAATGAGTTGCTCTCTTACAAAGAAGTTAGATTGCAGCAAGTTCAATCTTTCCATGTTTGTACAATCTAACAAGTTGTACAATTTAGTAGGTTCATTTCATTTCTAATATAATTAGGTTAGCAAAGAAAGACCTTCATTGCTGAACGCTGTACTGTATGAAATAGGCAAGTGCAGTTCTTGGAAATAGTTGCTTTCTTATGAAGAGGGTAGATTGCAGCAAGTTCCAAGTTTCCTCGTTTGTATAATCTAACAAGTTGTACAATTTAGTAGGTTCATTTAATTTCTAATGTAGTTTTCTTTGGAAAGAAACAACTTCATGGCTAAACGCTCTACTGTATGAAAGAGGCTAGTTCATTTCGTGTAATGAGTTCATTGTTTACAAAGAAGGTATATTGCAGCAAGTTCAAACTTTACTCGTTTGTACAATCTAAAAAGCCGTACAATTTAGTAGGTTCGTTTCATTTCTAATGTAGTTTGGTTTAAAAAGAAACACCTTCAGTGCTGAACGCTGTACTGTATGAAATAGGCTAATTAATTCAGTTCTTGGAAGGAGTTGCTTTCTTACGAAGATGATAGATTGCAGCAAGTTCAAACTTCCCATGTTTGTACAATCTAACAAGTTGTACAATTTAGTAGGTTCGTTTCATTTCTAATGTACATTCCTTAGAATAGAAAGTCCTTCATTGATGAACTCTGTACTATAGAAATAGCCTAGTTCAGTTCTTGGAATGAGTTGCTCTCTTACGAAGAGGGTAGATTGCAGCAAGTTCAAACTTTCCTCGTTTGTACAATCTAACAAGTTGTACAATTCAATAGGTTTGTTTCATTTCTAATGTAGTTTGGTTAGAAAAGAAACACCTTCAGTGCTGAACGCTGTACTATATGAAATAGGCTAGTTCATTTCGTGCAATGAGTTCCTTGCTTATGAAGAGGATACATTGCAGCAAGTTCAAACTTTCTGTTTGTACAATCTAAAAAGACGTACCATTTAGTAGGGTCATTTCATTTCTAATGTAGCTTGGTTACAAAAGAAACACCTTCATTGCTGAACACTGTACTGTATGAAATAGGCTAGTTCAGTTCGTGGAATGACTTGCTTTCTTACGGAGACGGTAGATTGCAGCAAGTTCAAACTTTCTGTTTGTACAATCTAAAAAGAGGTACAATTTAGTAGGTTCATTTCATTTCTAATGTAGTTTGGTTACAAAAGAAACACCTTCATTGCTGAACACTGTACTGTATGAAATAGGCTAGTTCAGTTCGTGGAATGACTTGCTTTCTTACGGAGACTGTAGATTGCAGCAAGTTCAAACTTTCCACATTTGTAAAATCTAGCAAGTTGTAATATTTAGTAGTTTCGTTTCATTTCTAATGTAGTTTGGTTAGAAAAGATAGATCTTCAGTGTTGAACGCTGTAATGTATGAAATAGGCTAGTCACTTTGTGGAATGGGTTGCTTTTTAAAGAAGACGGTAGATTGCAGCAAGTTCAAACTTTCCACATTTGTACAATGTAACAAGTTTTATAATTTAGTAGGTTCGTTTCATTTGTAATGTACTTTTCTTAGAAAAGAAAGACCTTCATTGCCGAGCGCTGTACTATATGAAATAGCCTAGTTGAGTTCTTCGAATGAGTTGCTCTCTTACGAAGATGGTAGATTGCAGCCAGTTCAAACTTTCCTCGTTTGTAGAATCTAACAAGTTGTACAATTAGTTACATTTGTTTCATTTCAAATGTAGTTTGATTAGCAAATTAACACCTTCATTCCTGAATGCTATCCTGTATGAAATAGGCTAGTTCAGTTCGTGGAATGAGTTGCTTTCTTACGAAGATGGTAGATTGCAGCCAGTTCAAACTTTCCACGATTGTACAATCTAACAAGTTGTAGAATCTAATAGGTTCATTTCATTTCCAATGTAGGTTGGTTAGAAAAGAAAGACCTTCATTGCTGAACGCTGTACTGTATAAAATAGGCTAGTTCAGTTCTTGGAATGGGTAGCTCTCTTACGAAGAGGGTAGATTGCAGCAAGTTCTAACTTTCCACGTTTGTACAATCTTACAAGTTGTACAATTTAGTAGTTTAGTTTAATTTGTAATGTAATTTTCTTTGGAAAGAAACACCTTCATTGCTGAATGCTGTACTTTATGAAACAAGCTAGTCAATTCGTGGAAAGAGTTGCTTTCTTATGAAAACGGTAGATTGCAGCATGTTCAAACTTCCCACATTTGTACAATCTTACAAGTTTTACAATTTAGTAGGTTCGTTTCATTTCCAATGTAGTTTGGTGAGAAAAGAAAGATCTTCATTCCTGAATGCTGTACTGTATGAAATAGGCTAGTTCAGTTCTTGGAATGAGTACCTCTTTTACGAAGAGGGTAGGTTGCAGCAAGTTGTGACTTTCCTCGTTTGTACAGTCTAACAAGTTGTACAATTCAATAGGTTTGTTTCATTTCTAAAGTAGTTTGGTAAGAAAAGAAACACCTTCATTCCTGAACACTGTACTGTATCAAATAGGCTAGTTCCCTACTAGGAATTGGAGGTCTCTTACGAAGAGGGTAGATTGCAGCCAGTTCAAACTTTACACGTTTGTACAATCTTACAAGTTGTACAATTTAGTAGGTTCATTTAATTTCTAATGTAATTTTCTTTGGAAAGAAACGCCTTCATTTCTGAATGCTCTACTTTATGAAATAGGCTACTACAGTTCGTGGAATGAGTTGCTTTCTCACGAAGACGGTAGATTACAGCACGTTCAAACTTTCCATGTTTGTACAATCTAACAATTTGTACAATTTAGTAGGTTCGTTTCATTTCTAATGTAGTTTGTTTAGAAAAGAAACACCTTCATTCCTGAACGCTGTACTGTATTAAATAGGCTAGTTCAGTTCTTGGAATGAGTTGCTCTCTACAAGGAGTGTCGATTGCAGGAAGTTCAAAGATTCCTCATTTGTACACTCTAACAAGTTGTACAATTTAGTAGGTTCGTTTCATTTGTAATGTAGTTTGGTTAGAAAAGAAAGACCTTAATTGCTGAATGCTGTACTGTATGACATAGGCTAGTTCAGTTCCCGGAAACAGTTGCTTTCTTACAAAGAAGGTATATTACAGCAAGTCCGAAGATTCCTCATTTGTACAATCTAAAAAGTTGTACAATTTATTAGGTTCGTTTCATTTCTAATGTAGTTTTGTTAGAAAAGAAACTCCTTCATTGATGAACGCTGTACTGTATGAAATAGGCTAGTTCAGTTCTTGGAATGAGTTGCTTTCTAATGAAGAAGGTATATTATAGCAAGTTCAATAATTCCTTATTTGTACAATCTAAAAAGTTGTACAATTTAGTAGGTTCGTTTCATTTCTAATGTAGTTTGGTTAGAAAAGAAAGACCTTCATTGCTGTACGCTGTACTGTATGAAATAGGCTAGTACAGTTCTTGGAATGAGTTGCTATCTTATGACGAGTGTAGATTGCAGCAAGTTCAACAATTCCTCATTTGTACAATCTAACAAGTTGTACAAATTAGCAGGTTCGTTTCATTTCTAATGTAGTTTGGTTAGAAAAGAAACTCCTTCATTGCTGAACTCTGTACTGTATGAAATAGGCTAGTTCAGTTCTTGGAATGAGTTGCTCTCTTAAGAAGAGGGTAGATTGCAGCAAGTTCAATCTTTCTACGTTTGTACATTCTAAGAAGTTGTACAATTTAGTAGGATCATTTCATTTCTAATATAGTTAGGTTAGAAAAGAAAGACCTTCATTGCTGAATGCTGTACTGTATGAAAACGGCCGGGGCAGTTCTTGGAATGATTTGCTTTCTTAGGAAGAGGGTAGATTGCAGCAAGTTCAAAGTTTCCTTGTTTGTACAATCTAAAAAGTTGTACAATTTAGTAGGTTAATTTCATTTGTAATGTAATTTTCTTTGGAAAGAAACACCTTCATTGCTGAGCACTCTACTGTATGAAATAGGCTAGTTCAGTTCATGCAATGAGTTCCTTGTTTACGAAGAGGGTACATTGCAGCAAGTTCAAACTTTCCTCATTTGTAGAATCTAAAAAGCCGTACAAATTACTAGGTTCATTTCATTTCTAATGTAGTTTGGTTAGAAAAGAAACATCTTCATTGCTTAACGCTGTACTGTATGAAATAGGCTAGTTCAGTTCTTGGAATGAATTGCTCTCTTACGAAGAGGGTAGATTGCAGCAAGTTCAACCTTTTGACATTTGTACACCCTAACAAGTTGTACAATTTCATAGGTTTGTTTCATTTCTAATATACTTTCGTTACAAAAGAAAGACCTTCATTGGTGAACGCTGTACTGTATGAAATAGCCTAGTTCAGTTCTTGGAATGAGTTGCTCTCTTACGAAGAGGGTAGATTGCAGCAAGTTCAAACTTTCCTCGTTGGTACAATCTAACAAGGTGTACAATTCAGTAGGTTCATTTCATTTCTAATGTAGTTTGGTTAGAAAAGAAACACCTTCATTGCTGAATGCTGTACAGTATGAAATAGGCTAGTTCAGTTCTTGGAATGTGTACCTCTCTAATTAAGAGCGTAGATTGCAGCAAGTTCTAACTTTCCTCGTTTGTACAATCTAACAAGCTGTACAATTCAGTAGGTTCATTTCATTTCCAATGTCGTTTGGTTAGAAAGGAAACACCTTCATTGCTGAACGCTGTACTGTATGAAATAGGCTAGTTCCGTTCTTTGAATGAGTAGCTCTCTTACAAAGAGGGTAGATTGCAGCCAGTTCAAACTTTCAACGTTTGTACAATCTTACAAGTTGTGCAAATTAGTAGGTTCGTTTCGTTTGTCATGTAATTTTCTTTGAAAGAAACACCTTCATTCCTGAATACTCTACTTTATGAAATAGGCTAGTTCAGTTCGTGGAATGAGTTGCTTTCTTTTGAAGACAGTAGATATCAGCAAGTTCAAACTTTCCACGTTTGTACAATATAACAATTTGTACAATTTAGTAGGTTTGTTTCATTTCTAATGTACCTCAGTTAGAAAAGAATTACCTTCATTCCTGAATGCTGTACTGTTTGAAATAGGCTAGTTTAGTTCTTGGAATGAGATGCTATCTTATGAGGAGTGTAGATTGTAGCAAGTTCAAAGATTCCTCATTTGTACACTCTGACAAGTTGTACAATTTAGTAGGTTCGTTTCATTTGTAATGTAGATTGGTTAGAAAAGAAACACCTTCATTGCTGAACGCTGTACTGTATGAAATAGGCTAGTTTAGTTCCTGTAATGAGTTGCTTCCTTACGCGGAGTGTAGATTGCAAAGTTCAAAGATTCCTCAGTTATACAACATAACAAATTGTACAATTTGGTAGATTAGATTCATTTCTTATGTCCTTTAGTTAGAAAAGAAAGACTTTCTTTGTGGAAGGCTGTACTATATTTAATAGCCTAGTTCAGTTCTTCAAATGAGTTGCTCTCTTACAAAGAGGGTAGATTGCAGCAAGTTCAAACTTTCCTCGTTTGTACAATCTTACAAGTTGTATAAGTTAGTAGGTTCGTTTCATTTCTAATGTAGTTTGGTTAGAAAAGAAACACCTTCATTCCTGAATGCTGTACTGTATGAAATAGGCTAGTTCAGGTCTTGGAATAGGTTGCTTTCTTGGGAAGACGGTAGATTGCAACAAGTTCCACCTTTCCATGTTTGTACAATCCAACAAGTTCTACAATTTGGTAGGTTCATTTCATTTCTAATGTAGTTTGGTGAGAAAAGAAAGACATTCATTGCTGAACGCTGTACTGTTTGAAATAGGCTAGTTCATTTCTTTGAATGAGTTGCTCTCTTACAAACAGGGTAGATTGCAGCAAGTTCAAACTGTCCTTGATTGTACAATGTAATAAGTTGTACAATTTAGTAGGTTCATTTCATTTCTAATATAGTTTTCTTTGGAAAGAAACACCTTCATTGCTGAACTC
Organism: Orientallactaga sibirica; assembly: GCA_036365145.1. Lineage (NCBI taxonomy): Eukaryota > Metazoa > Chordata > Mammalia > Rodentia > Dipodidae > Orientallactaga > Orientallactaga sibirica. The sequence goes on along the minus strand of JAEOAD010001219.1, from coordinate 7,629,611 downwards.
TGTATTGTATGAAATAGGCTAGTTCAATTCTTGAAATGAGTTCCTTGTTTATGAAGAGGGTACATTGCAGCAAGCTCAAACTTTCCTCGTTTGTACAACCTAAAAAGACATACAATTTAATAGGTTCATTTCATTTGCAATGTAGTTTGGTTAGAAAAGAAAGACTTTCAGTGCTGAAAGCTGTTCTGTATGAAATAGGCTAGTTCAGTTCCTGAATGAGTTGGTTTCTTATGAGGAGTGTAGATTGCAGCAAGTTCAAAGATTCCTCGTTGTACAATCTAACAAATTGTACAATTTGGTATGTTCGATTCATTTCTTATGTACTTTGGTTAGAAAAGAAAGAAGTTCTTTGCTGAAGGCTGTACTATATATTTAATAGCCTAGCTCACTTCTTGGAATGAGTTGCTCTCTTACGAAGAGGGTAGATTGCAGCTAGTTCAAACTTTCCACATTTGTACAACATACCAAGTTGTATAAATTAGTAGGTTCGTTTCATTTCTAATGTACTTTGGTTAGAAAATAAAGACCTTCATTGCTGAATGCTGTACAGTATGAAATAGGCTAGTTCAGTTCTTGGAATATGTTGCTTTCTTACCAAGATGGTAGATTCCAGCCAGTTCAAACTTTCCACCTTTGTACAATCCAACAAGCTGTACAATTTAGCAGGTTCGTTTCATTTCTAAAGTAGTTTGTTTAGAAAAGAAAGACATTCACTGCTGAACGCTGTACTGTATGAAATAGGCTAGTTCATTTCTTCAAATGAGTTGCTGTCTTACGAAGACAGTAGATTGCAGCAACTTCAAACTCTCCTCGTTTTTACAATGTAACAAGTTTTACAATTTAATAGGTTCATTTCATTTCTAATGTAGTTTGGTTAGAAAAGAGAGACCTTCATTGCTGAATGCTGTACTGTATGAAATTGGCTAGTACATTTCTTCGAATGAGTTGCTCTCTTATGAAGTGGGTAGATTGCAGCAAGTTCAAAGTTTCCTCCTTTGTACAATCAAACAAGTTGTACAATTTAGTAGGTTCATTTCATTTCTAATGTAGTTTTCTTTGGAAAGAAACACCTTCAATCCTGAACTCTCTACTGTATGAAATAGGCTAGTTCAATTCTTGCAATGAGTTCCTTGTTTACGAAGAGCGTACATTGCTGCAAGTTCAAACTTTCCTCGTTTGTCCAATCTAAAAAGATGTACAATTTAGTACATTCATTTCATTTCTAATGTAGTTTGGTTAGAAAAGAAACACCTTCATTGCTGAACGTTGTACTGTATGAAATAGGCTGGCTAGTTCAGTTCTTCGAATGAGTTGCTTTTTTACGAAGAGGGTAGATTGCAGCATGTACAAACTTTCCTCGTTTGTACAATCTAAAAGTTGTACAATTTAGTAAATTCGTTTCATTTCTAAAGTAGTTTGGTTAGAAAAGAAATATCTTCATTGCCGAACACTGTACAGTCTGAAAGAAGCTTGTTCAGCTCTAGGAATGAGGTGCTTCCCTACGAAGGGTGGGGATTACAGCAAGTTCAAACTTCATTCGTTTGTACAATCCCACAAGTTGTACAATTTGCAGCTTCGTTTAAATTCTAATGTAGTTTGGTAAGAAAATAAACATCTTCATTGCCAAACACTGTACTGTGCAAAATAAACCTGTTCAGCTCTAGGAATGAGTTGCTTTCGTACAAACACAGGTATTCACAGCAAGTTCAAACTTTCCTCATTTGTACAATATAACAAGTTGTACAATTTAGTAACTTCGTTTCATTTCTATTGTAGTTTGGCAAGGAAAGAAACATATTCATTACCAAACACTGTACTGTGTGAAATAAGCCTGCTCAGCTCTAGGAATGTGTTGCTTTCCTGCGGAGAGTGTAGATCACAGCAAGTTAAAACTTCATTAGTTTGTACAATGTAACAAGTTGTACAATCTGGTAACTTCGTTTCATTTCTAATGCAGTTTGATTAGAAAAGAAACACTTTCATTGCTGAACACTGTACGGTATGAAATAGGCTAGTTCAGTTCTTGGAATGAGTTGCTTTTTATCGAAGGCGGTAGATTGTAGCAAGTTCAAAGTTTCCTTGTTTGTAAAATCTAACAAGTGGTACAATTTAGTTGGTTCATTTCATTTCTAATGTAGTTTGCTTAGAAAAGAAACACCTTCATTTCTGAACGCTGTACGGTATGAAATAGGCTAGTTCAGTTCTTGGAATGAGTTGCTTTCTTACGAAGTGGGTAGATTGTAGCAAGTTCAAACTTTCCTCATTGGTACAATCTAACAAGTTTTAGAATTTCGTTGGTTCATTTCATTTCTCATGTAGTTTGGTTAGAAAAGAAACACCTTCATTGCTGAACGCTGTACTGTATGAAATAAGCTAGTTCAGTTCTCGGAATGAGTTGCTTTCTTACGAAGAGGGTAGATTGCAGAAAGTTCATGTGTTCCCCATTTGTACAATATAACAAGTTGAATGATTTAGTAGGTTCATTTCATTTCTAATGTCGTTTGGTTAGAAAAGAAACACCTTCATCGCCAAATGCTGTACTGTATGAAATAAGCCAGTTCAGTACTTGTTATGAGATGCTTTCTTACGAAGGGGTTAGATTGCAGCAAGTTTAAAGTTTCCTCGTTTGTACAATCTTACAAGTTGTACAATTATGTAGGTTCGATTCATTTCTCATGTAGTATTCTTTGGAAAGAAACACCTTCAATGCTGAATGCTCTACTGTATGAAATAGGCTAGTTGAGTTCCCGTATTGAGTTGCTCTCTTACGAAGAGAGTAGACTGCAGCAATTTCAAAATTTCCTCGTTTGTAAAAACTAACATGCTGTACAATTTAGTAGGTTCATATCATTTCTAATGCAGTTTGGTTAGAAAAGAAACACCTTCATTGCTGAACGCTGTACTGTATGAAATAGGCTACTTTAGTTCTAGGAATGAGTTGCTTTCTTATGAAGAGTGTAGATTCCAGCAAGTTCAAAGATTCCTCAGTTGTACAATCTAACAAGTTGTATAATTTAGTGAGTTTGATTCATTTCTAATGTATTTTGGTTAGAAAAGGAAGACCCTCATTGTTGAACGCTGCACTGTATGAAATAGGCTAGTTCAGTTCTTTGCTTGAGTTGCTCTCTTATGAAGAGGGTAGACTGCAGCAAGTTAAACTTTCCTCGTTTGTACAATCTAACAAGGTGTAGTATTTATTTGGTTCATTTCATTTCTAATGTAGTTTGGTTATAAAAGAAAGACCTTCATTGCTGAACACCCTCCTGTATCAAATAGGTTAGTTCAGTTCTTGGAATGAGTTGCTCTCTTACGAAGAGGGTGGATTTCACGAAGTTCAAACTTTCCTCGTTGGTACGTTCTAAGACGTTGTACAGTTTAGCAGGTTCATTGCATTTCTAATGTAGTTCAGATAGAGAAGAAACACCTTCATTGCTGAACGTTGTACAGTATGAAATAGGCTATTTCAGTTCGTGGAATGAGTTGCTTTCTTTCGTAGAGGGTAGATTGCAGCAAGTTCAAACTTTCCTCTTTTGTACAATCTAACAAGATGTACCATTCAGTAGTTTCATTTCATTTCTAATGTAGTTTTTTTAGGAAAGAAACAACTTCATTGCTGAATGCTGTACTGTATGAAATAGGCTAGTTCAGTTCTTGGAATGAGTTGCTTTATTACAAACATGGTAGATTGCAGCAAGTTGAAATTTACCTCCTTTATACAATCTAACAAGTTGTACAATTTAGTAGACGTTTCATTTCTAATGTAGTTTGGTTAGAAAAGAAACCCCTTCATTCCTGAATGCTGTACTGTATGAAATAGGCTAGTTCAGTTCTTGGAATGAGTTGCTCTCTTACGATGAGGGTAGATTGGATCAAGTTCAAAATTAGCTCGTTTGTACAATCAAACAAGTTGTACAATTTAGTAGGTTCGATTCAATTATAATGTAGTTTGGTTAGAAAAGAAACACTTTCATTGCTGAACACTATGCTGTATGAAATAGGCTAGTTAAGTTCGTGGAATGTGTTGTTTTCTTACGAAGAGTGTAGATTGCAGCAAGTTCAATGATTCCTCAGTTGTACAATCTATGGAGTTGTACAATTTAGTACGTTCTATTCATTTCTAATGTACTTTGGTTAGAAAAGAAAGACCTTCATTGCTGAATGCTGTACTGTATGAAATAGTCTAGTTCAATTCTTGGAATGAGTTGCTCTCTTACGAACAGGGTAGATTGCAGCAAGTTCAAAGCTTCCTCGTTTGTACAATCTAATAAGTTGTACAATTTAGTAGGTTCATTTCATTTCTAATGTAGTTTGGTTAGAAAAGAAAGACCTTCATTGCTGAACGCTCTACTGTCTGAAATCAGTTAGTTCAGTTCTTGGAATGAGTTCCTCTCTTACGAAGAGGGTACATCGCAGAAACTTCAGACTGTCATGGTTTATACAATCTAAAAGTTCTACAATTTAGTCAGTTCATTTCATTTCTGTTGTAGTTTGGTTAGAAAAGAAACACCTTAATTGCTCAGCGCTGTAATGCATGAAATTGACTAGTTCAGTTTTTCGAATGAGTTGCTTTCTTACAAAGAGGGTAGATTCAATCAAGTTCAAACTTTCCCTGTATGTACAATCTAACAAGTTGTACAATTTAGTAGCTTCGTTTCATTTCTAATGTAGTTTGGTTAGAAAGGAAATACCTTCATTGCTGAACACTGGAGTGTATGAAATAGGCTAGTTCAGATCTTGGAATTAGTTGCATTCTTACAAAGAGGTTAGATTGCAGCAATTTCAAAATTTGCTTGTTTGTACAATCTAACAAGTTGTACAATTTAGTAAGTTCTCATCATTTCTAATGTAGTTTGGTTAGCAAAGAAACACCTTCATTTCTAAATGGAGTATAGTATGAAATAGGCTAGTTCAGTTCTTGGAATGCATTGCGCTCCTACAAACACAGTAGATTGAAGCAACTTCAAATGTTCCTCATTTGTACTATCATAGAAGTTGTACAGTTCAGTCAGTTCGTTTCATTTGTAATGTAGTTTTCTTAGGAAAGAAACACCTCCATTGCTGAACGCTGTACTGTATGAAATAGGCTATTTCAGTTTTTGGAATGAGTTGCTTTTTTATGTAGAGGGTAGATTGCAGCAAGTTCAATATTTCCTCGTTTGTAGAATCTAACAAGTTGTACAATTTAATATGTTCATTTCATTTCTAATTTAGATGGTTAGAAAAGAAACACCTTCATTGCTGAACACTGTAGTGTAGGAAATAGTCTTTTTCAGTTCGTGCAAGGACTTCCTTGTTTACGAACAGGGTACATTGCAGCAAGTTCAAACTTTCCTCAGTTGTACAATCTAAGAAGTTGTATAATTTAGTAGGTTTGTTTCATTTCTAATGTAGTTTGGTTAGAAAAGATATACCTTCATTGCTGAAAACTGTACTCTATGAAATAGGCTACTCGGTTTTTGGAATGGGTTGCTTTCTTACAAAGATGGTACGTTGCAGTAGGTTCAAACTTTCCTAGTTTGTACAATGTAACAAGTTGTACAATTTAGTAGGTACGTTTCATTTCTAATGTAGTTTTCTTTGGAAAGAAACACCTTCAATGCTTAATGCGCTACTGTATGAAATAGGATAGTATAGTTCTGGGAAAGAGTTCCTTTCTTATAAAATGGGTCGATTGCAGCAAGTTCAAACTTTCCTCATTTGTAAAATCTAACAAGTTGTACAATTTAGTAGGTTCGTTTTATTTCTAATGTAGTGTGTTTAGAAAAGAAATACCTTCATTGCTGAATGCTGTACTTTATAAAATAGGCTAGTTCAGTTCTTGGAATGAGTTGCTTTCTTATGAAGAGGTTAGATTGCAGCAAGTTCAAACTTTCCTCTTTATACAATCTAACAAGTTGTACAATTTAGCAGGTTCGTTTCATTTGTAATGTAGGTTCTTTAGAAAAGAAACACCTAAATTGCTAAACGTTGTATAGCATGAATTAGGCTACTTCAGTTTTTGGAATGTGTTTCTCTCCTACGAAGACGGTAAATTGCAGCAAGTACAAACTTTCCTCATTTGTACTATCTAAGAAGTTGTACAATTTATTCAGTTCTTTCATTTCTAAGGTAGTTTTCTTAGGAAAGAAACACCTTCATTCCTGAACGCTCTACTGTATGAAATAAGCTATGTCAGTTTTTGGAATGAGCTGCTTTTCTATGAAGAGGGTAGATTGCAGCAAGTTCAAATATTCCTCATTTGTACAATCTAACAAGTTGTACAATTTAGTAAGTTTCTTTCATTTCTAAGGTAGCTTGGTTAGAAAAGAAACACCTTCATTTCTGAATGCTGTACTGTATGAAATTGGCTAGTTCAGTTCTTGCAATGAGTTGCTTTCTTACGAAGAGGGTAGATTGCAGCAAGTTCAAATTTCCTCGTTTGTACAATCTAACAAGTTGTACAATATAGTAGGTTCGTTTCCTTTCTAATGTAGTTTGGTTAGAAAAGAAACACCTTCATTGCTGAATGGTGTACTGTATCAAATATGCTAGTTCAGTTTTTGGAATGAGTTGCCTTCTTATGAAGAGGGTAGATTGAATCAAGTTCAAACTTTCCTCGTATGTACAATCTAACAAGTTGTAAAATTTAGTAGGTTCGTTTCATTTCTAATCCAATTTGTTTAGAAAAGAAACACCTTCAATGCTGAACGCTGTATTGTATTAAATAGTCCAGTTCAGTTCGTGGAATGAGTTGTTATCTTACGAAGAGGGTAGATTGCAGCAAGTTTAAACTTTCCTCATTTGTACAATCTAACAAGTTGTGCAATTTAGTAGGTTCATTTCATTTCTAATGTAGTTTTGTTAGAAAAAAAACACCTTCATTGCTGAACGCTGTACTGTATGAAATAGGTTAGTTCAGTTCTTTTAATTAGTTGCTTTCTTTCGAAGAGTTTAGATTGGAGGAAGTTTAAACTTCCCACGTTTGTAAAAATGTAACAAGTTGTACTATTTAGTAGGTTCCTTTCATTTCTAGTGTAGTTTGTTTAGAAAGGAAATACCTTCATTGCTGAATGCTGTACTATATGAAATAGGCTAGTTCAGTTCTTGGAATGAGTTGCTTTCTTACAAAGAGGTTATATTGCAGCAAGTTCAAAGATTCCTCGTTTGTAAAATCTAACATGTACCATTTAATAGGTTCATTTCATTTCTAATGTAGTTTCGTTAGAAAAGAAACATCTTCGTTACTGAACGCTGTACTGTATGAAATAGACTAGTTCAGTTCTTGGAATGAGTTGCTTTCTTACTAACAGGTTAGATTGCAGCAACTTCAAAGTTTCCTTGTTTGTACAATCTAACAAGTTGTACAATTTATTAGGTTCGTCTCATTTCTAATATAGTTTAGTTAGAAAAGAAACACCTTCATTGCTAAATACTGTATAGCATGAAATAGTCCAGTTCAGTTCTTGGAATGAGTTGCTCTCTTACGAAGACTGCATTTTGCAGCAAGTTCACACTTTCCTTATTTGTACAATCTAACAAGATGTACCATTTAGTAGGTTCATTTCATTTCTAATGGAGATTGCTTAGAAAAGAAACACCTTAATTGCTGAACACTGTACTGTATGAAATAGACTAGTTCAGTTCTTGGAATGATTTGCCTTCTTACGAAGAGTGGAGATTTCAGCGAGTTCAAAGATTGCTCAGTGTTACAATCTAAGAAGTTGTACAATTTAGTAGGTTCGATTCCTTGCTAATGTACTTTGGTTAGAAAAGAAAGACCTTCATTGCTGAACGCTGTACTGTATGAAATAGGCTAGTTCAGTTCTTGGAATGAGTTGCTCTCTTACGAACAGGGTAGATTGCAGCAAGTTCAAAGTTTCCTCCTTTGTACAATCTAACAAGTTGTACAATTTAGTAGGATCGTTTCATTTCTAATGTAGTTTGTTTAGAAAAGAAAGACCTTCATTGCTGAACGCTCTACTGTATGAAATAAGGTAGTTCAGTTCTTGGAATGATTTCCTCTCTTACAAAGAGGGTAGATTGCAGGAAGTTCAAAGTTTCCTCATATGTACAATCTAACAAGTTGTACAATTTAGTAGGTTGGTTTCATTGCAAATGTGATTTGCTTAGAAAAGAAACACCTTCATTGCTGAACGTTGTACTGTCGGAAATAGGCTAGTTCAGTTCTTGGAATGAGTTCGTCTCCTACAAAGAGGGTAGATTGCAGCAAGGTCAAAATTTCCTCCTTTTTACAACCTAACAAGTTGTACAATTGAGTAGGTTCGTTTCATTTCTTATGTAGTTTGGTTAGAAAAGAAACACCTTCATTGCTGAACGCTGTACAGTATGAAATAGGCTAGTTCAGTTCTTGGAATGAGTTGCTTTCTTACAAAGACGGTAGATTGCAGCAAGATCAAACTTACAATCTCTTTAAAATCTAACAAGTTGTAAATTTACTTCGTTAGTTTCATTTCTAATGTAGTTTGTTTAGAAAAGAAAGACCTTTATTCATGAACACTGTAATGTATGAAATAGTGTAGTTCAATTCTTGGGATGTGTTGCCTTCTTATGAAGAGGGTATATTGCAGCAAGTTCAAATTTTGCTCGTGTGTACAATCTACAAAGTTGTGCAATTTATGGGGTTCATTTCATTTCTAATGTAGTTTGGTTAGAAAAGAAAAACCTTCATTGCTGAACGCTGTACTGTATGAAATAGGCTAGTTCACTTCATGGAATGAGTTGCTTTCTTATGAATATGGTAGATTGCAGCAAGTTCAAACTTTCCACGTTTGTACAATCTAACAATTTTACAGTTTAGTAGGTTCGTTTCATTGCTAATATAGTTTGGTTAGAAATGATAGACCTTCATTGCTGAATGCTGTAATGTATGAAATACGCTACTTCAGTTCTTGGAATGAGTTTCTCTCTTACAAAGAAGGTACATTACAGCAAGTTCAAAGTTTCCTTGTTTGTAAAATCTAACAAGTTGTTCAATTTAGTAGGTTCATTTCACTTCTATTGTAGTTTGGTTAGAAAAGAAACACTGTTATTGGTGAACACTGTACTGTATGAAACAGGCTAGTTCAGTTCTTGGAATAAGTTGCTTTCTTACGAAGAGGTTAGATTGTGGCAAGTTCAAACTTTCTTCGTTTGTACAATCTAACAATTTGTAAACTTAGTTGGTTCATTTCATGTATAATGTAGTTTCGTTAGAAAAGAAATACCTTCATTTCTGAATGCTGTACACTATGAAATAGGCTAGTTCAGTTCTTCGAATGACTTGCTCTCTGATGAAGGGGCTAGATTGCAGCAAGCTCAAACTTTCCTCTTTGGCCAATCTAGAAAGTTGTACAATTTATTAGCTTCATCTCATTTCTAATGTATTTGGTTAGAAAAGAAACACCTACATTGCTGAATGCTGTACTGTATGAAATAGGCTGGTTCAGTTCTTGGAATGAGTTGCTCTCTTACGAAGAGTGTAGAGTGCAGCAAGTTCAAAGTTTCGTCATATGTACAATCTAACAAGTTTTACAATTTGGTAGTTTGGTTTCATTTCCAAAGCAGTTTGGTTAGAAAAGAAACACCTTCATTGCTCAACACTGTACTCTATGAAATGGCCTATTTCAGTTCTTGGAATGAATTGCTCTCCTACGAAGATGGTAGATTGCAGCAAGGTCAAACTTTCCTTGTTTGTACAATCTAACAAGTCATACAATTCAGTAGGTTCATTTCGTTTCTCACGTAGTTTGGTTATAAAAGAAAAGTTTCATTCCTGAATGCTGTACAGTATGAAATAGGCTACTTCATTTCCTGGAATGAGTTGCTCTCTTACGATTAGGGTAGATTGCAGCAAGGTCAAACTTTCCTTGTTTGTACCATCTAACAAGTCGTACAATTTAGTGGGTTCATTTCATTTCTAACGTAGTTTGGTTATAAAAGAAACACCTTCATTCCTGAATGCTGTACAGTATGAAATAGGCTACTTCAGTTCGTGGAATGAGTTGCTCTCTTACAATTAGGGTAGATTGCAGCAATTTCAAACTTTCCCCATTTGTACAATCTACTAAGTTGTATAGTTTAGTAGGTTCATTTCATTTCTAATGTAGTTTGGTTAGAAAAGAAACACCTTCATTGCTGAATGATGTACTGTATGAAATAGGCTAGTTCAGTTCTTGGAATGAGTTGCTCTCTTAAAAGAAGGTAGATTGCAGCAAGTTTTAAGTTTCCTCGTTTGTACAATCTAACAAGTTGTACAATTTAGTAGGCTCATTTCATTTATAATGTAGTTTGGTTAGAAAGGAAACACTGTCATTGCTGAACACTGTACTGTATGTAATAGGCTAGTTCAGTTCTTGGAATGAGTTGCTCGCTTATGAAGAGGGCATATTGCAGCAAGTTCAAACCTTCCTTGTGTGTAACAAGTTGTGCAATTTATTAGGTTCATTTCATTTCTAATGTAGTTTGTTTAGAAAAGAAAGACCTTCATTGCTGAACAGTATACTGTATGAAATAGGCTAGGTCAGGTCTTGGAAAGAGTTGCTTTCTTACGAAGATGGTAGATTGCAGCAAGTTCAAATTTTCCTCGTTTGTTCAAACTAACAAGGTGTACAAGTTATTAGGAAATCTCATTGCTAATGCAGTTTTGTTAGAAAAGAAAGACCTTCATTGCTGAACGCTGTACTGTGTGCAATAGGCTAGTTCAGTTTGTGGAATGAGTTACTTTCTTATGAAGAGTGTAGATTGCAGGAAGTACAAACTTTCCTTGTTTGTACAATCTAACAAGTTGTACCATTTGGTAGATTAGTTTCATATCTAATGTAGTTTGGTCAGAAAAGAAACACCATCATTGCTGAACTCTGTACTGTATTAAATAGGCTACTTCAGTTCTTGGAATGAGTTTCTCTCTTACGAACAGGGTAGATTGCAGCAAGTTCAAACTTTCCTCGTTTGTACAATCTAACAAGGTGTACAATTTATTACGTTTGTTTCATTTCTAACGTAGTTTGGTTAGAAAATAGACACCTTCATTGCTGAACGCTGTACTGTATGAAATAGGATAATTCAGTTCTTGGAATGAGTTGCTTTCTAATGAAGATGGTAGATTGCAGCAAGTTCAAACTTTCCTTGTTTGTACAATCTAAAAAGTTGTACAATTAAGTAGGTTTGTTTCATGTCTAATGGAGTTTGGTTAGAAAAGAAAAACCTTCATTTGCTGAATGCTGTACTGTATGAAAAAGTCTAGTTCACGTCGTGGAATGAGTTGCTCTATTACAAATAGGTTAGATTGCAGCAAATTCAAACTTTCCTCGTTTGTACAATGTTAACAAGTTGTACAGTTTACTAGGTTTATTTCATTTCTAATGTAGTTTGGTTAGAAAAGAAACACCGTCATTGGTGAAGGCTGTACTGTATGAAGTAAGCTACTTAAGTTCTTGGAAAGAGTTGCTTTCTTACGAAGACAGTAGATTGCAACAAGTTGAAACTTTCCACGTTGGTACTATCTAACAAGCTTCACAATTTATTATTAAGATGGTATGTTGCAGCAAGTTCAAACTTTCCTCATTTGTAAAATCTAACAAGTTGTACAATTTATTAGGTTCGTTTCATTTCTAATGTAGTTTGCTTAGAAAAGGTAGAACTTCATTGCTGAACAGTGTACAGTAAGAAATAGGATAGTTCACTTCTTGGAATGAGTGGCTGTCTTACGAAGAGGGTAGATTGCAGCAAGTTCAAACTTTCCTCGTTTGAACAATCTAACAAGTTGTACTATATAGTAGGTTCGTTTCATTTCTAATGTAGTTTGGATAGCAAAGAAACACCTTCATTGCTGAACACTGTACAGTACGAAATAGGTTAGTTCAGTGCTTGGAATGAGTTGCTCTCTTACGAAGGGGGTAGATTGCAGCAAGTTCATACTTTCCTCGTTTGTAAAATCTAACAAGTTGTAAAATTTAGTATGTTCCTTTCATTTCTAATGTAGTAGGGTTAGAAAAGAAAGACCTTCATTGCTGAATGCTGTACTGTATGAAATGAGCTACTTCAGTTCTTGGAATGAGTTGCTTTCTTAAAAAGAGTGTAGATGGCAGAAAGTTCAAAGATCCATCAGTTGTACCATGTAAAGTGTACAATTTAGTAGGTTTGATTCATTACCAATGTACTTTGGTTAGAAAAGACCTTCATTGCTGAATGCTGTACTGTATGAAACAGGCTAGTTCAGTTCTTGGCATTAGTTCATTTCTTATGAAGATGATACATTCCAGCAAGTTCAATTTTCCAAGTTTGTAAAATCTAACAAGTTGTACCACTTACTAGGTTCGTTACATTTCTAATATAGTTTGGTTAGAAAAGAATGAATTTTTTTGCTGAACTCTGTAGTGTATGAAGTAGGCTAGTTCAGTTCTTCGGATGTGTTCCTTTCTTACGAAGAGGGTAGATTGCAGCATGTTCAAACTTTCCTCGTTTGTACAATCTAACAAGTTGTACAATTTAGTAGGTTCGTTTCATTTCTAATATAGTTTGGTTAGAAAATAAAGACCTTCATTGCTTAATGCTGCACTGTATGAAATAGGCTAGTTCAGTTCTGGAAATGAGTTGCTTTCTTACTAATACGGTAGATTGTAGCAAGTTAAAACTTTCCATGTTTGTAAAATCTAACAAGTTGTACAATTTATTATGTTCGTTTCATTTCTAATGTAGTTTGATTAGAAAAGAAAGATCTTATTTATGAACTCTGTAATGTATGAAATAGGATAGTGTAGTTCTTGAGATGTGTTGCTTTCTTAAGAAGAGGGTAGCAAGTAGTACAAACGTAGCAAGTTCAAACTTTGCTTGTGTGTGCAATCTAACAAGTTGTGGAATTTATTAGGTTCATTTCATTTCTAATGTAGTTTGGTTAGAAAAGAAAGACCTTCATTGCTGAACGCTGTAATGTACGACATAGGCTAGTTCAGTTCTTGGAATGAGTTGCTTTCTTACGAAGAAGGCAGATTGCAGCAAGTTCAAACGTTCCACATTTGTACAATCTGACAAGTTGTACAATGTAGTAGGTTCGTTTCATTTCTAATGTAGTGTGCTTAGAAAAGAAACAACTTCATTGCTGAACACTGTACTGTATGAAAACGTCTAGTTCAGTTTGTGGAATGAGTTGCTCTATTACGAAGAGGGTAGGTTGCAGCAAGTTCAAAATTTCCTAGTTTATACAACGTAACAAGTTGTACAATTTACTAGGTGCGATTCATTTCTAATGTAGTTTGGTTAGAAAAGAAACACCATCATTGCTGAACGCTCTACTGTATGAAATAGGGTAGTTCAGTTCTTGGAATGAGTTGCTTTCCTATGCAGACGGTAGATTGCACCAAGTTGAAACTTTCCACGTTTGTACTATCTAACAAGTTTTACAATTTAGTTGGTTCGTTTCATTTCTAATGTAGTTTGTTTAGAAAAGATAGACCTTCATTGCTGAACACTGTACTGTATGAAATAGGCTAGTTCAGCTCTTGGAATGAGTTGCTCTCTAACGAAGAGGGTAGGTTGCAGCAAGTCCAAACGTTCCTTGTGTGTACAATCTAACAAGTTGTACAATTTATTATGTTCATTTCATTTCTAATGTGGTTTGTTTAGAAAAGAAAGACCTTCATTGCTAAACGCTGTACTGTATGAAATAGGCTAGTTCAGTTCTTGGAATGAGTTGCTTTCTTATGAAGACGGTAGATTGCTGCAAGTTCAAACTTTCTTCGTTTGTTCAAACTAACAAGGTGTACAATTTATTAGGTTCGTCTCATTTCTAAAGTAGTTTTCCTGGAAATGAAAGACCTTCATTGCTGAACGCTGTACTGTGTGAAATGGGCTAGTTCAGTTCGTGGAATGAGTTGCTTTCTTACGAAGAGTGTAGCTTGCAGCAATTTCAAACTTTCATTTGTACAATCTAACAAGTTGTACCATTTAGTAGTTTCATTTCATTTCTTGTGTAGTTTTGTTAGAAAAGAAACACCATCATTGCTGAAAGCTGAACTGTATGAAATATTCTACTTCAGTTCTTGGAATGAGTTGCTCTCTTACGAAGGGGCTAGATTGCAGCAAGTTCAAACTTTCCTCGTTTGTCCAATCTAGCAAGTTGTACAATTTATTAGGTTCATTTAATTTCTAATGTACTTTGGTTAGAAAAGAAACACCTACACTGCTGAACACTGTACTGTATGAATTAGGCTAGTTCAGGGCTTGGGATGAGTTGCTTTCGTAAGAAGAGGGTAGATTGCAGCAAGTGCAAAGTTTCCTCATATGTACAATCTAACACGTTTTACAATTTAGTAGTTTGGTTTCATTTCAAAAGTAGTTTGTTTGGAAAAGAAACACCTACATTGCTGAACTCTGTACTGTATGAAATAAGGTAGTTCAGGGTTTGGGATGAGTTGCTTTTTTAAGAAGAGGGTAGATTGCAGGAAGTTCAAATGTTCCTCATTTGTACAATCTATCAAATTGTTCAATTTAGTAGGTTCATTTCATTACTAATGTAGTTGTATTAGGATAGAAACACCTTCATTGCTGAACACTTTATTGTATGAAATAGGCTAGTTCAGTACTTGGAATTATTTGCTTTCTTACGAAGAGGGTAGATTGCAGCAAGTTCAAACTTGATGCATTCGTACAATCTAAGAAGTTTTACAATTAAGTAGGTTCGTTTCATTTCTAATGTAGTTTGGTTAGAAAAGAAACACTTTGATTGCTGAACACTGTACTGTATGAAATACGCTACATCAGTTCTTGGAAAGAATTTCATTCTTACGAAGAGGTTAGACTGCAGGAAGTTGAAACTTTCCTCGTTTATTCAATCTATAAAGTTGTACAATTTAGTAGCTTCATTTCATTTCTAATGTAGTTTGTTTAGAAAAGAAACACCTTCATTGCTGAACGCTGTACTGTATGAAATAGGCTTGTTCAGTTCTTGGAAAGAGTTGCTCTCTTATGAAGAGGGTCGATTGTAGAAAGTCAAACTTTCCGCGTTTGTAAAATCTAAAAAGTTGTGCAATTTAGTACGTTTTTTTCATATCTAATCTGGTTTGGTTAAAAAAGGAACTTTTTTTAACTTTGGTTAAAAAAGGAACTTTCATTGCTGAACGCTGTACTGTATAAAATAGGCTAGTTCAGTTCTTGGAATGAGTTGCTTTCTTATGAAGAATGCATGTTACAGCAAGTTCAAAGATTCCTAAATTGTACAATCTAAAAAGTTTTACAATTTAGTAGGTTCAATTCATTTCTAATGTACTTTAGTTAGAAAAGAAAGACCTTCATTGCTGAATGCTGTACTGTATGAAGTACGCTAGTTCAGTTTTTGGAATGAGTTGCTCTATTACGAAGAGGGTAGATTATAGCAAGTTCAAACTTTCCTCATTTGTACAAACTAACAAGTTGTACATTTTATAAGGTTCGTTTCATTTTTAATGTAGTTTGGTTAAAAAGAAACACCTTCATTGCTGAATGCTGCTGTACTGTATGAAATAGGCTACTTCAGTTCTTGGAATGAGTTGCTTTTTTACGACGAGGGAAGATTGTAGCGAGTTCAAACTTTCCTCATTTATACAATCTAACATGTTGTTCTGATTACTAGGTAGGTTTCATTTCTAATGTAGTTTGGGTTAGAAAAGAAAGACCTTCAGTGCAGTACTGTATGAAACAGGCTAGTTCAGTGCTTGGAATGAGTTGCTCTCTTATGAACAGGGTAGATTGCAGCAACTTCAAAGTTTCCTCATTTGTACAATCTACAAGCTGTACAATTTCGTAGGTTCATTTCATTTCTAATGTAGTTTCTTTAGAAAACCAACACCTTCATTGCTGAACAATGTACAGTATGAAATAGTCTAGTTTAGTTCTTGGAATGAGTTGCTTTCTTATGCAGAAGTTACATTGCAGCTAGTTCAAACTTTCCTCGTTTGTAAAATCTAACAAGTTGTACAACTAGGTAGGTTTGTTTCATTTCCAACGTAGTTTCATTAGAAAAGAAACACCTTCATTGCTGAACGCTGTACAGTATGAAATAGGCCAGTTCAGTTCTTGGAATGAGTTGCTCTCTTACGAAGAGGCTAGATTGCAGCAAGTTCAAACTTTCCTTGTTTGTCCAATCTAACAATTTGTACAATTTATTAGGTTCGTTTCATTTCTAATGTACTTTGGTTAGAAAAGAAACACCTTCATTCCTGAACGCTGTACTGTATGGAACAGGCTAGTTCAGGGCTTGGAATGAGTTGCTTTCTGACTAAGAGGGTAGATGTCAGCAAGTTCAAAATTTCCTCATATGTACAATCTAACAAGTTTTACAACTTAGTAGGTTGTTTTCATTTCAAATGTAGTTCTCTTCGAAAAGAAACACCTTCATTGCTAAATGCTGTACTGTATGAAATAGGCTAGTTCAGTTCTTGGAATGAGTTGCTCTTGTACGAAGAGGGTAGATTGCAGCAAGTTCAAAATTTCCTCGTTTTTATAATCTAACAAGTTGTACTATTGATTAGGTTAGTTTCATCGCTAAGGTAGTTTCATTAGCAAAGAAACACCTTCATTGCTGAATGCTGTACAGTACGAAATAGGCTAGTTCAGTTCTTGGAATAAGTTGCTCTCTTACGAAGAGCGTAGATTGCAGTCAGTTCAAGCTTTCCTCATTTGTACAATCTAACAAGATGTACAATTTAGCAGGTTCTTTTCATTGGTAATGCAGTTTGGATAGAAAAGAAACAGCTTCATTGCTGAACACTGTACTGTATGAAAGAGACTAGTTCAGTTCTTGGAATGATTTGCCTTCTTACCAAGAGTGTAGATTACAGCAAGTTCTAAGATTCCTCAGTTATACAATATAACAAGTTTTACAATTTAGTAGGTTCGATTCATTTCTAATGTAGTTTGGTTAGAAATGAAAGACCTTCATTGCTGAATGCTGTAAAGTATGAAATAGGTAGTTGAGTTCTTGGAATGAGTTGCTCTCTTACGAAGAGTGTAGATTGCAGCAAGTTCAAACTTTCCTCGTTTGTACAATCTAACAAGTTGTACAATTTAGTAGGTTCATTTCATTTCTAATGTAGTTTGGTTACAAAAGAACACCGTCATTCCTGAACGCTGTATTGTGTGAAATAGGCTCGTTCCGGTCTTGGAATGAGTTGGTCTCTTACACACATGGTAGATTGCAGCAGCTACGAAGTTTCCTCATTTGTACAATCTAACCAGCTGTACAATTTTATAGGTTCGTTTAATTTCTAATGTAGTTTCTTTAGAACGGAACTCCTTCATTCCTGAATGCTGTACTGTATTAAATAGGCTATTTCAGTTCGTGGAATGTTGCTTTCTTACGAAGAGGGTAGAGTGCAGCAAGTTCAAAGATTCCTATGTTGTACATCCAACAAGTGGTATAATTTTGTAGGATCGATTCAATTCTAATGTACTTTGGTGAAAAAAGAAAGACCTGCATTGCTGAATGCTTTTGTATGAAATAGGCTAGCTCACTTCTCAGAATGATATGCTTTCTTATGAAGACGGTAGATTGCAGCAAGTTCAAACTTTCCACGTTTGTACTATCTAACAATTTTACAATTTAGTATGTTCATTTCATTTCTAATGTAGTTTGTTTAGAAAAGATAGCCCTTCATTGCTGAATGCTGTACTGTATGAATTAGGCTAGTTCAGTTATTGGAATGAGTTGCTCTACTACAAAGAAGGTAGATTGCAGCAAGTTCAAAGTTTCCTCATTTGTACAATCTAACATGTTTTACAATTTAGTAGGTTCATTTCATTTCTAATATAGTTTGGTTAGAAAAGAAACACCTTCATTCCTGAATGCTGAACTGTATGACATAGGCTAGTTCAATTCTTGGAATGAGTTGCTCTCTTACGAAGAGGTTAGATTGCAGCAAGTTTAAACTTTCCTCGTTTATACTGTCTAAAAGTTGTACAATTCAGTAGGTTCATTTCATTTCCAACGTAGTTTGGCTAGAAAAGAAACACCGTCATTGCTAAACGCTGTACTGTATGAAATACGCTAGTTCAGGTTTTGGAATGAGTTGCTCTCTTACAAACATGGTAGGTTGCACCAACTTCCAAGTTTCCTCATTTGTACAATCTAACCAGCTGGACAATTTAGTAGGTTTGTTTCATTTCTAATGTAGTTTGTTTGGAAAAGAAACACCTTCATTGCTGAACGCTGTACTGTATGAAATAGGCTAGTTCAGTTCTTGGAATGAGTTGGATTCTTACGAACAGGTTAGATTGCAGCAATTTGAAACTTTCCTCGTTTGTACAATATAACAAGTTTTACAACTTGGTAGGTTCGTTTCATTTCTAATATAGTTTGGTTAGAAAAGAAACACCTTCATTGCTGAACGTTTTACAGTATGAAATAAGCTAATTCAGTTCTTGGAATGATTTGCTCTCCTACGAAGAGGCTAGATTGCACCAAGTTCAAAGTTTCCTCGTTTGTCCAATCTAACAAGTTGTACAATTTATTAGTTTCATTTCATTTCTAATGTAGTTTGGTTAGAAAAGAAACACCTTCATTTGTGAACTCTATACTGCATGAAATAGGCTAGTTCAGGGCTTGGAATGAGTTGCTTTCTTATGAAGAGAGTAGATTGCAGCAAGTTCAAAGTTTCCTCATATGTACAATCTAACAAGTTGTACGATTTAGTAGGTTGGTTTCATTTCAAATGTAGTTTGGTCAGAAAAGAAACACCTTCAATGCTGAATGTTGTACTGTATGAAATAGGCTATTTCAGTTCTTGGAATGAGTTGCTTTCTTACGAAAAGGGCAGATTGCAGCAAGGTCAAAATTTCGTAGTTTTTACAATCTAACAAGTTGTACAATGGAGGAGGTTCTTTTCATTTCTGATGTAGTTTGGATAGAAAAGAAAAACCTTCATTCCTGAACGCTGAAATGTATGAAATAGGCTAGTTCAGTTCTTGGAATGAGTTGCTTTCTTATGAAGAGTGTAGATTGCAGCATGTTCAAACCTTCCTAAATTGTATAATCCAACAAGTAGTACAATTTAGTAAGTTCGCTTCATTTGCAATGTACTTTGGTTAGAGAAGAAAGATTTTTTTTGCTGAGCACTGTACTGTATGATATAGGCTAGTTCAGTTCTTGGAACGAGTTGCTTTCTTAGGAAGAGGGTAGATCAGTTCTTGGAGTACAATTTAGTAATTGCAATTGTACTTTGTTTAGAAAAGAAAGACCTTCATTGCTGAGATGCTGTATGTTCAAACATTCCTAAATTGTACAATCCAACAAGCAGTTCAATTTAGTAATTGCAATCATTTCTAATGTAAAGAAAAAAATTTTCATTGCTGAATGCTGTATTGTATGAAATAGGCTAGTTCAGTTCTTGGAATGAGTTGGTGTCTTACAAAGAAGGTAGATTGCAGCAAGTGCAATCTTTCCCCGTTTGTACAATCTAACAAGTTGTACAATTTAGTAGATTCTATTCATTTCTAATATATTTTTCTTAGGAAAGAAAGACCTTTTTGCTGAACGCTGTACAGTTGAAATAGGCCAGTTGAGTTACTGGAATGAGTTGCCTTCTTACGAAGACGGTAGATTGGAGCAAGTTCAAAGTTTCCTTCTTTGTACAATCTAACAAGTTGTACAATGTAGTAGGCTCGTTTCATTTCTAATGTAGTTTGTATACAAAAGAAACACCTTCATTGCTGAACGCTGTACTGTATGAAATAGGCTAGTTCAGTTCTTGGAATGAGTTGCTTTCTTACGAAGAGTGTAGATTGAAGCATGTTCAAACCTTCCTAAGTTGTATAATCCAACAAGTAGTACAATTTAGTAAGTTCGCTTCATTTCCAATGTACTTTGGTTAGAGAAGAAAGACCTTCTTTGCTGAGCATTGTACTGTATGAAATAGGCTAGTTCAGTTCTTGGAATGAGTTGCTTTCTTAGGAAGAGTGTTGATTGCAGCATGTTCAAACATTCCTAAGTTGTACAATCCAACAAGCAGTACAATTTAGTAATTGCAATTCATTTCTAATGTGCTTTGTTTAGAAAAGAAAGACCTTCATTGCTGAATGCTGTACTGTATGAAATAGGCTAGTTCAGTTCTTGGAATGACTTGCTCTCTTACATAGAAGGTAGATTGCAGACAGTTCAATCTTTCCACGTTTGTACAATCTAACAAGTTGTACAATTTAGTTGATTCTATTAATTTCTAATCTATTTTTCTTAGGAAAGAAAGACCTTTTTGCTGAACGCTGTACAGTTGAAATAGGCCAGTTGAGTTATTGGAATGAGTTGCTTTCTTACGAAGATGGTAGATTGCAGCAAGTCAAAGTTTCCTTCGTTGTACAATCTAACAAGTTGTACAATGTAGTAGGTTCATTTCATTTCTAATGTAGTTTGGATCGAAAAGAAACACCTTCATTGCTGAATGCTGTACTGTATGAAATAGGCTAGTTCAGTTCTTGGAATGAGTTGCTTTCTTACGAAGAGTGTAGATTGCAGCATGTTCAAACCTTCCTAAATTGTATAATACAACAAGTAGTACAATTTAGTAAGTTCGCTTCATTTGCAATGTACTTTGGTTAGAGAAGAAAGACCTTCTTTGCTGAGCACTGTACTGTATGAAATAGTTCTTGGAATGAGTTGCTTTCTTAGGAAGAGTGTAGATTGTAGCATGTTCAAAAATTCCTAAGTTGTACAATCCAACAAGCAGTACAATTTAGTAATTGCAATTCATTTCTAATGTGCTTTGCTTAGAAAAGAAAGACCTTCATTGCTGAATGCTGTACTGTATGAAATAGGCTAGTTCAGTTCTTGGAATGATTTGCCTTCTTACGAGGAGTGTATATTTCAGCAAGTACAAAGATAACTCAGTTGTACAATCTAACAAGTTGTTCAATTTAGTAGGTTTGATTCATTTCTAATGTACTTTGGGTAGAAAAGAAAGACCTGCCTTGCTGAATCCTGTACTGTATGAAATAGGTATTTCAGTTCTTGGAATGAGTTGATCTCTTACAAAGAGGGTATATTGCATGAAGTTCAAAGTTTCCTCGTTTGTACAATCTAACAAGTTGTACAATGTAGTAGGTTCGTTTCATTTCTAATGTAGTCTGGTTAGAAAAGAAACACCTTCGTAACTGAATGCTCTCCTGTATGAAATAGGGTAGTTCAGTTGTTGGAATGAGTTCCTCTCTTACGAAGAGGGTAGATTTCAGCTAGTTCAAAATCTCCTCATTTGTACAAACTAACAAGTTGTAAAATTTAGTAGGTTCGTTACATTTCCAATGTAATTTGGTTAGAAAAGAAACACCTTCATTGCTGAACGTGGTACTGTATAAAATAGGGTAATTCAGTTCTTTGAAAGAGTTGCTGTCTAATGAAGAGGTTAGATTGCAGCAAGTTCAAATTTTCCTCGTTTGTACAATCTCCCAAGTTGTACAATTTAGTAGGTTTGTTTCATTTCTAATGTAGTTTGGTTAGAAAAGAAACACATTCAATGCTGGGTGCTGTACAGTATGAAATAGGCTAGTTCAGTTATTGGAAATACTGGTTCTCTTACGAAGATGGTAGATTGCAGCAAGTTCAAACTTTCCACGTTTGTACAATCTAGCAACGTGTATAATTTAGTCAGTTTCTTTCATTTTTCATATGGTTTGGTTAGAAAAGAAAGCCCTTCATTCATGAACACTGTACTGTATGAAATAGGCTAGTTCAGTTCTGGGAAATAGTTGTCCTCTTACGAAGACAGTAGATTGCAGCAAGTTCAAACTTTCCTCGTTTGTACAAACTAACAAGTTGTACAATGTAGAAGGTTCATTTCATTTCTAATGTACTTTGATTAGAAAAGAAACACCTTCATTGCTGAACGCTGTACTGTATGAAATAGGCTAGTTCAGTTCTTGGAATGATTTGCTTTTTTATGAAGACGGTAGATTGCAGCAAATTCAAACTTTCCACGTTTGTACAATCTAACAAGTTTTACAATTAGTATGTTCATTTCATTTCTAATGTAGTTTGGTTAGAAAAGATAGACCTTCATTGCTGAACGCTGTACTGTATGAAATAGGCCAGTTCAGTTCTTTGAATGAGTTGCTTTCTCACGATAATTGCAGATTGCAGCAAGTTCAAAGATACCTCACTTTTACCATCTAAAGAGTTGTACAATTAAGTAGGTTTGTTTCATTTCTAATATAGTTTGGTTAGAAAAGAAAGACCATCATTGCGGAACACGGTACTGTATGAAATAGGCTAGTTCAGTTCGTGGAATGAGTTGCTTTCTTATGAAGACGGTAGATTGCAGCAAGTTCAAAATTTCTACATTTGTACAATCTAAAAAGTTGTACAATGTAGTAGGTTCATTTCATTTCTAATGTTGTTTGGTAAGAAAAGAAAGACCTTCATTGCTGCATGCTATACCGTATGAAATAGGCTAGTTTAGTTCTTGGAATGAGTTATTTTCTTAGGAAGACGGTAGATTGCAGCAAGTTCAAACTTTCCAAGTTTGTACAATCTAACACGTTGTACAATTTAGTAGCTTCATTTCATTTATAATGTAGTTCGGTTAGAAAAGAAAGACCTTCATTGCTGAATGCTGTACTGTATGAAATAGGTAGTTCAGTTATGGAATGAATTGCTTTCTTATGAAGACGGTAGATTGCAGCAAGCTCAAACATTCCACGTTTGTAAAATCTAACAAGTTTTACAATTTAGTAGGGTCGTGTCATGTCTAATATAGTTTGGTTAGAAAAGATAGACCTGCATTTCTGAAGGTGGTACTGTATGAAATAGGCTAGTTCAGTTCTTGGAATGAGTTGTTCTCTTACAAAGAAGGTAGATTGCAGCAAGTTCAAAGTTTCCTCGTTTGTACAATTTAACATGTCTTACAATTTAGGAGGTTCATTTCATTTCTAATGTAATTTGGTTAGAAAAGAAACACCTTCATAGCTGAACGCTGTACAGTATGAAATAGGATACTCCAGTTCTTGGAATGATTTGCTCTCTTACGAAGAGGGTAGATTGTAGCAAGTTCAAACTTTCCTCGGTTGTACAATCTAACAATTTGTACAATTTAGTAGGTTCATTTCATTTCCAGTGTAGTTTGGATAGAAAGGAAACACCAAGTAGATTGCACCAAGTTCAAACTTTCCTCGTTTGTACAATCTAACAAGTTGTACTATTTAGTAGGATCATTTCATTTTAATATAGTTTGGTTAGGAAAGAGAGACCTTCATTGCTGAATGCTGTACTGTACAAAATAGGGTAGTTCAGTTCTTGGAATGAGTTGCTTTCTTACGAAGATGGTAGATTGCAGCAAGTTCAAACTTTCCATGTTTGTACAATATACCAAGTTGTACAATTTGCTATGTTCGTTTTATTTCTAATGTCGTTTGGTTAGAAAAGAAAAACCTTCATTACTGAACCCTGTACCGTATGAAATAGGCTAGTTCAGTTCCTGGAATTTGTTGCTTTCTTATGAAGACGGTAGATTGCAGCAAGTTCAAACTTTCCACGTTTGTACAATCTAACACATTGTCCAATTTAGTGGCTTTGTTTCATTTCTAATGTAGTTTGTTTAGAAAAGAAACACCTTCACTGCTCAACACTGTACTGTATGATATAGGCTAATTCTGTTCTTAGAATGAGTTTGTTTCTTACAAAGACGATAGATTTCAGCAAGTTCAAAATTATAATGTTTGTAAAATCTAAGAAGTTTTACAATTTATTAGGTTCGTTTCATTTGTAACATAGTTTGGTTAGAAAAGAAAGACCTTTATTGCTGAACGCTGTAATGTATGAAATAGGCTAGTTCAGTTCTTGGGATGCATTGCTTTCTTACGATGAGGGTAGATTGCAGCATGTTCAAACTTTCCTCTTTTGTAAAATATAACAAGGTGGACAATTTAGTAGGTTCATTTCATTTCTAGTACAGTTTGGTTAGAAAGGAAACACGTTCATTGCTGAATGCTGTATTGTATGAAATAGGCTAGTTCAGTTCTTGGAATGAGTTGCTTTCTTTCGAAGAGGATAGATTGCAACAAGTTCAAACTTTGCTTATGTTTGCAATCTAACAAGTTGTACAACTTATTAGGTTCATTTCATTTCTAATGTAGTTTGGTTAGAAAAGAAAGACCTTCATTGCTGATCACTGTACTGTATGAAATAGGCTAGTTCAGTTCTTGCAATGAGTTGCTTTCTTACGAAGAGGGTAGATTGCAGCAAGTTCAAATTTTCCTCGTTTGTTCAACCTAACAAGTTGTATAATTTAGTAGGTTCGTTTCATTTCTGATCCATTTTGGTTGGAAAAGAAACACCTTCATTGCTGAAGACTGTACTGTCTGAAATAAACTAGTTCAGTTCTTGGAATGAGTTGCTCTCTTACGAAAATTGGAGATTGCACCAAGTTCATACTTTCCTCATTTGTACAATCTAACAAGTTGTACAATTTAGTAGGTTCGTTTCATTTTTAATGTAGTTTGGTTAGAAAAGAAACTCCGTCATTGCTGAATGCTGTACTGTATGAAATAGGCTAGTTCAGTTCTTTGAATGTGTTTATCTCTTAGGAACAGGGTAGATTGCAGCAAGTTGAAAGATTCCTCAGTTGTACAATCTAAAAAGTTGTACAATTTAGTAGGTTCGATTCATTTCTAATGTAGTTTGGTTAGAAAGGAAAGACCTTCCTTGCTGAACACTGTACTGTGTGAAAAAGGCTAGTTCAGTTCTTGGAATGATTTGCTCTCTCACGAAGAGGGTAGACTGCAGGAAGTTCAAACTTTCCTCATTTGTACAATCTAACAAGTTGTACAATTTGATAGGTTCATTTCATTTATAATGTAGTTTCATTAGAAAAGAAAGACCTTCTTTCCTGAATGCTCTACTTCATGATATAGGGTAGTTCAGTTTAGAAATGAATTCCTCTCTTACAAAGAGTGTAGATTGCAGCAAGTTCAAACTCTGCTCATTTGTACAAACTAGCAAGTTGTACAATTTAGTAGGTTCATTACATTTCTTATATAATTTGGTTAGAAAAGAAAAACCTTCATTGCTGAACGCTGTACTGTATGAAATAGGCTAGTTCAGTTCATGGAATGAGTTGCTTTCTTAGGAAGAGGTTAGAGTGCAGCAAGTTCAAAGATTCCTAATTTGTACAATCCAACAAGCAGTACAATTTAGTAGGTTCGATTCATTTCCAATGTACTTTGGTGAGAAAAGAAAACCCTTTATTGCTGAACGCTGTTCTGTATGAAATAGGCTAGTTCAGTTCTTGGAATGAGTTTGCTTTCTTACGAAGACAGTCAATTGCAGCAAGTTCAAACTTTCCACGTTTGTACTCTCTAACAAGTTGTACAATTTAGTAGGTTTTTTTTTTCATTTTTAATGTAGTCTGGTTAGAAAAGAAACACCTTCATTTCTGAATGCTGTACAATATGATACAGGCTAGTTCAGTTCTTGCAATGAATTGCTCTCTCATGAAGAGTGTAGATTGCATCAATTTCAAAGATCCTCAGTTGTACAATCTAACAAGTTGTAGTATTTATTAGGTTCGTTTCACTTCTAATGTAGGTTGGTTAGAAAAGAAACACCTTCATTGCTGAATGCTGTATAGTATGAAATAGGCTAGTACAGTTCTTGGAATGAGTTGCTGTCTTACGAAGAGGGTAGATTGCAGCAAGTTCAACTTTCCTCTTTTGTACAATCTAACAAGTTGTACAATTTAGTAGGTTCACTTCATTTCTAATTTAGTTTGGTTAGAAAAGAAACACCATAATTGCTGAATGCTGTACAGTATGAAATAGGCTAATTCAGTTCTTGGAATGAGTTGCTCTCTTACGAAGATGGTGGGTTGGGGCAAGTTCAAACTTTCCTCGTTTGTACAATCTAACAAGTTGTACAATTTATTAGGTTTGTTTAATTTCTAATGTAGCTTGGTTAGAAAAGAAGCACCTTCATTGCGGAACACCGTACTGTATGAAATAGGCTCTTTTAATTTTTGGAATGTGTTGCTTTCTCATAAAGATGAGAAATTACAGCAAGTTCAAACTTTCCTCGTGTGTACAATATAACAAGTTGTACAATTTAGTAGGTTCTTTTCATTTCTAATGTACTTTTCTTAGACAAGATGCACCTTCATTGCTGAATGCTGTACTGAATGAAATAGGCTAGTTCATTTCTTGGAATGAGTTGCTTTCTTACGAAGAGGGTAGATTGAAGCAAGTTCAAAGTTTCCTCGTTTGTACAATCTAAGAAGTTATACAATTTAGTAGTTTTGTTTCATTTGACATGTAGTTTGGTTAGTAAAGAAACACCTGCATTGCTGAATGCTGTACTGTCTGACATAGGTTAGTCCAGTTCTTGGAATGAGTTGCTCTCTCATGAAGAGGGTAGATTGAAGCAAGTTCAATCTTTCCTCGTTTGTACAGTCTAACAACTTGTACAATTGAGTAGGTTCGTTTCATTTCCAATGTAGTTTGGTTAGAAAAGAAACAGCTTCATTGCTGAACGCTGTACTGTAGGCAATAGTCTAGTTCAGTTCTTGGAATGAGTGGCTTTCTTATGAAGAGGTTAGATTCCATCAAGTTCAAAGTTTCCTCATTTGTACAATCCAACAGTTATACAATTCAGCAGGTTCGTTCCATTTCTAATATAATTTGGTTGAAAAGAAACACCTTCATTGCTGAACACTGTACTATATGAAATAGGCTAGTTCAGTTCTTAGAATGAGTTGCTTTCTTATGAAGAGGGTAGATTGCAGCATGTTCAAACTTTCCTTGTTTCTACAATCTAAGAAGTTGTACAATTTAGTAGGTTCATTTCATTTCTAATGTACTTTTCTTAGACAAGATGCACCTTCATTTCCTGAATGCAGTACTGAATGAAATAGGCTAGTTCAGTTCTTGGCATGAGTTGTTCTCTTACGAAGAGTGTAGATTGCAGCAAATTCAAACTTTCCTCGTATGTACAATATAACAAGTTGTACAATTTCATAATTTCTTTTCATTTCTAATATACTTTTCTTAGACAAGATACACTTTCATTTCTGAATGCTGTACTGAATGAAATAGACTAGTTCAGTTCTTGGAATGAGTTGCTTTCTTACGAAGAGGGTAGATTGAAGCAAGTTCAAAGTTTCCTCATTTGTACAATGTAAGAAATCGTATAATTTAGTAGTTGAGTTTCATTTGACATGTACTGTGGTTAGAAAAGAAACACCTTCATTGCTGAACACTGTACTGCAGTCAAGAGGCTAGTTCAGTTCTTGCAATGAGTTCCTTGTTTACGAAGGAGCTACGTTGCCGCAAGGTCAAACTTTCCTTGTTTGTACAATGAAAAAAGACATACACTTTAGTACGTTCATTTTATTCCTAATGTAGTTTGTTTAGAAAAGAAACACCTTCATTGCTGAATGCTGCAGTGTATGAAATAGGCTTCTTCAGTTCATGGAATGAGTTGCTTTCTGATGAAGAGGGAAGATTGCAACAAGTTCAATCTTTCCTCGTTTGTAATATCTAACAAGTTTTACAATTTAGTAGGTTCGTTTCATTTCTCATGTAGTTTTCTTAGGAAAGAAACACCTTCATTGCTGCAAGCTGTACTGTATTAAATAGGCTACTTCAGTTCTTGGAATGAGTTGCTTTCTTACGAAGAGTGTAGATTGAAGCAATTTCAAAGATTCCTCTTTTGTACAATCTAATAAATTATACAATTTAGTCGGTTCATTTCATTTCTAAAGTGCTTTTCTTAGACAAGATAGACCTTCATTGCTGAATGCTGTACTGAATGAAATAGGCTACTTCAGTTGTTGGAATGAGTTGCTCTCTTATGAAGAATGTAGATTGCAGCAAGTTCAAACTTTCCTCGTTTGTACAATCTAACAAGTTGTACAATTTAGTAAGTTCATTTCATTTCAAATGTAGCTTGGTTAGAAAAGAAACACCTTCATTGCCGAACACTGTACTGTAATAAATATGCTAGTTAAGTTCTTGAAATGAGTTGCTCTCTTACGAAGAGGGTAGATTGCAGCAAGTTCAAACTTTCGTCGTGTGTACAACCTAACAAGTTGTAAAATTTATTAGGTTCATTTCAATTCTAATGTAGTTCGGTTAAAAAAGAAACACCTGCATTTCTGAAGGCTGTACTGTATGAAATAGGCTTGTTCAATTCTTGGAATGAGTTGCTTACTTACGAAGACAGTAGATTGCAGCAAGTTCAAACTTTCCACGTTTGTACAATCGAATAATTTGTACAATTTAGTAGGTTCGTTTCATTTCTAATGTAGTGTTCTTTGGAAAGAAACACCTTCATTGCTGAACGCTCTACTGTATGAAATAGGCTAGTTCATTTCATGCAATGAGTTCCTTTTTTACGAAGAGGGTACATCGCAGCAAGTTCAAACTTTCCTCGTTTGTACAATCTACATAGACGTACAATTTTGTAGGTTTGTTTCATTTCTAATGCAGTTTGGTTAGAAAAGAAACAACTTCATTCCTGAACGCTGTAACTGTATGAAATAGGCTAGATCAGTTCTTGAAATGAGTTGCATCTTATGAAGAGGTAGATGGCAGAAAGTTCAAAATTTCCTCGTTTGTACCATCTAACAAGTTGTACAATTTAGTATGTTAGTTTCCTTTCTAATGTGGTTTGGTTAGAAAAGAAACACCTTCATTGCTGAACGCTGTACTCTATGAAATAGGCTAGATCAGTTCTTGGAATGAGTTGCTTACTTACGAAGAGCATAGATTGCAGCAAGTTCAAACTTTCCTCATTTGTACTGTCTAACATGTTGTACAATTTGGTATGTTCTTTTCATTTCTAATGTACTTTTTTTAGACAAGATACACCTTCATTGATGAATGCTGTATTGAATGCAATAGGCTAGTTCAATTCTTGGAATGAGTTGCTATCTTACGAAGAGGGTAGATTGTAGCAAGTTCAAACTTTCCTCGTTTATACAATCCAATAATTCTTACAATTCAGTACATTCGTTACATTTCAAATGTGGTTTGGTTAGACAAGGAACACCTTCAGTGCTGAATGCCATACTCCATGAAGTAGGCTAGTTCAGTTCTTGGAACGAGTTACTTTTTTTTGAAGATGGTAGTTTGCAGCAATTTCAAAGATTCCTCATTTGTACAATCTAACAAGTTGTACAGTTTAGTAGATTATTTTCATTCCCAATGTAGTTTGGTTAGAACAGAAAGACCTTCATTGCTGAATGCTGCACTCTATGAAATACGCTAGTTCAGTTCTTGGAATGAGTTGTTTTCTTACCAAGACTGTAGAATGCAGCAAGTTCAAACTTTCCACGTTTGTACAATCTAACAAGTTGTACAATATAGTAGGTTCGTTTCATTTCTAATGTAGTTTGGTTAGAAAAGAAAGACCTTCATTCCTGTACACTGTATTGTATGAAATAGGCTAGTTCAGTTCTTGGAATGAGTTGATTTCTTATGAAGAGGGTAGATTGCAGCAAGTTCTAAATTTCCTGCTTTATACAAGCTTACAAGTTGAACATTTATTAGGCTCGTTTCCTTTCTAATGTAGTTTGGTTACAAAAGAAACACCTTCATTATGGAACACTGTACTGTATGAAATAGGCTCTTTTAACTCTTGGAATGAGTTGCTTTCTTAAAAGAGGGCAGATTCCAGCAAGTTCAAAGTTTCCTCGTTTGTACAATCTAACAATTTGTGCAATTTAGTAGGTTCGTTTCATTTCCAGTGTAGTTTGATTAGAAATGAAACACCTTCATTCCTGAATGCTGTACTGTATCAAATAGACTATTTCAGTTCTTGGAAAATGTTGCTTTTTTATGAAGGGGGTAGATTGCAGCAAGTTCAAAGATTCCTTATTTTTACAATCTAACAAGTTGTACAATTTAGTAGGTTTGTTTCATTTCTAATGTAGTTCAGTTAGAAAAGAAACACCTATATTGCTGAATGCTGTACTGTATGAAATAGGCTAGTTAAGTTCTTGGAATGAGTTGCTTTCTCACGAAAATTGTAGATTGAAGCTGGTTCAAACTTTCCTCTTTTGTACAATCTAACAAGTCACACAATTTAGTAGGTTCACTTCATTTCAAATGTTGTTTGGTTAGAAAAGAAACACCTTCATTGCTGAATGCTGTACTGTATGAAATAGGCTAGTTCAGGTCTTGGAATGAGTTGCTTTCTTACGAAGACGGTAGATTGCAGCAGTTGAAACTTTCAATGTTTGTATAATCTAAGAAGTTTTACAATTTAGGAGGTTTATTTCACTTCTAATATAGTTCGGTTAGAAAAGAAAGACATTCATTGGTGAACACAATACAGTAGGAAACAGGCTATTTCAGTTCTTTCAATGAGTTCCTTGTTTACGAAGAGATTACATTGCAGCACGTTCAAACTTTCCTTATTTGTACAATGTAAAAAGACGTACAATTTAGTATGTTCGTTTCATTCCTAATGTAGTTTGTTTAGAAAAGAACACCTTCATTGCTGAACACTGCAGTGTATGAAATAGGCTTCTTCAGTTCTTGGAATGAGTTGGTTTCTTATGAAGAGGGTAGATTGCAGCAAGTTCAAACTTTCTTCGTTTGTAATATCTAACAAATTTTACAATTTAGTAGGTTCGTTTGATTTCTAATGTAGTTTTCTTAGGAAAGAAACACCTTCATTGCTGAAAGCTGTACTGTATGAAATAGGCTAGTTCAGTTCTTGGAATTAGTTGCTTTTTTACGGAGAGGGTAGATTGAAGCAAGTTCAAAGATTCCTCATTTGTTCAATCTAACATTGTGCATAATTTTGTAGGTTCGGTTTATTTCTAATGTAGTCTGGTTAGAAAAGGAAGACCTTCATTGCTGAACACTGTACTGTATGAAATAGGCTAGTTCCATTGTTCAAATGAGTTCCTCTCCTACAAAAAGGGTAGATTGCAGCAAGTTCAATATTTCCTTGTTTATACAATCTAACAAGTAGTACAATTTAGTAGGTTCATTTCATTTCTAATGTAGTCTGGTTAGAAAAGAAAAACTTTCATTGCTGAATGCTGTAGGCTAGTTCAGTTCTTGGAATGAGTTGCTTTCTTATGAAGAGGGTAGATTGAAGCAAGATCAAACATTCCTCGTTTGTACAATGTAACAAATTATACAATTTACTAGGTTCGTTTCATTTCAAATGTGGCTTGGTTAGAAAAGAAACACCTTCATTGCTGAACACTGTACTGTAAGCAATATGATAGTTCAATTCTTGGAATGAGTTTCTCACTTATGAACAGGGGAGATTGCAGCAAGTTCAAACTTTCCATGTGTGTACAATCTAACAAGTTGTACAATTTAGTAGGTTCGTTTCATTTCTAATGTAGTGTTCTTTGGCAAGAAACACCTTCATTGCTGAATGCTGTACTATATGAAGTAGGCTAGGTCATTTCGTGCAATGAGTTCCTTTTTACGAAGAGGGTACATTGCAGCAAGTTCAAACTTTCGTCGTTTTTACAATCTAAAAAGGCGTACAATTTAGTAGATTCATTTCATTTCTAATGTAGTTGCCTTAGGAATGAAACACATTCATTGCTGAAAGCTACACTGTATGAAATAGGCTAGTTCAGTTCTTGGAACGAGTTGCCTCTTTCACAGAGGGTACATTGCAGTAAGTTCAAAATTTCCTCATGTGTACATTCTAACAAGTTGTACAATTTAGTACATTTGTTTCCTTTCTAATGTAGTTTGGTTAGAAAAGAAACACCTTCATTGCTGAACACTGTACTGTATGAAATAGGGTAGTTCAGTTCTTGGAATTAGTTGCTTTCTTACGAAGAGGGTAGATTACAGCAAGTTCAAACTTTCCTCTTTTGTACAGTCTAAAAGGTTATACAATTTGATAGGTTCTTTTCATTTCTAAGGTACTTTTTTAAGACAAGATATACCTTCATTGCTGAATGCTGTACTGAATGAAATACACTAGTTCAATTCTTGGAATGAGTTGCTCTCCTACAAAGAGGGTAGAATGTAGCAAGTTCAAACTTTCCTCATTTGTACAATCCAACAAGTCTTACAATTCAGTACATTCGTTTCATATCAAATGTGGTTTGGTTAGAAAAGGAACACCTTCATTGCTGATTGCTGTACTGTATGAAATAGGCTACTGCAGTTCTTGGAATGACTTGCTTTTTTTCAAAGATGGTAGGATGCAGCAATTTCAAAGATTCCTCATTTGTACAATCTAACAGGTTGTACAATTTAGTAGGTTCTTTTCATTTCTAATATAGGTTGCTTAGAAAAGGAAGAACTTCATTGCTGAACGCTGTACTCTATGAAATAGACTAGTTCAGCTCTTGGAATGAGTTGCTTTCTTACAGAGAGGGTAGATTCCAGAAAGTTCAAACTTTCCCCATTTGTACAATCTAACAAGTTGTACAATTGAGTAGGTTTGTTTCATTTCTATTGTAGTTTAGTTAGAAAAGAAAGACCTTCATTCCTGAATGCTGTACTGTATGAAAAAAGTTAGTGCACTTCTTGGAATGAGTTGCTCCCTTACGAAGAGGGTAGATTGTAGCAAGTTCAAATTTTCCTCATTTGTACAATCTAAGAAGTTGTACAATTTAGTAGGATCAGTTCATTTCTATGTAGTTTGGTTAGAAGAGAAACACCTTCATTGCTGATTGCTGTTCTGTATGAAAAAGGCTACTTCAGTTCTTGGAATGAGTTGCTTTCTTATGAAGAGGGTAGATTGCAGCAAGATCAAACTTTCCACGTTTGTACAATCGAACAAGTTGTACAATTTAGTAGGTTCGATTCATTTCTAATGTAGTTTTCTTTGGAAAGCAACACCTTCATTGCTGAACGCTCTACCGTATGCAATTGGCTAGCTCAGTTCTTGCAATTAGTTCCTTTTTTATGGAGAGGGTACATTGCTGCAAGTTCAAACTTTCTGCGTTTGTACAATCTAAAAAGACCTACAATTAGTACATTCATTTCATTTCTATGTAGTTTGTTTAGAAAAGAAACACCTTCATTGCTGATTGCTGTACCGTATGAAATAGGCTACTTCAGTTCTTGGAATGAATTGCTTTCTTACGAAGAGGGTAGGTTGCAGCAAGTTCAAAGATTCCTCAATTGTACAATCTAACAAGTTGTACAATTTAGTAGGTTCGTTTCATTTCTAATGTAATTTTGTTAGAATAGGAAGACCTTCATTGATGAAAGCTTTACTGTATGAAATAGGCTAGTTCAGTTCTTGGAATGAGTTGCCTTTTACCAAGAGGGTAGATTGCAGCAAGTTCAAAATTTACCCATTAGTACAATCTAACAAGTTGTACAATTTAGTAGGTTCATTTAATTTCTAATGTAGTTTGCTTAGAAAAGAAACACCTTCATTTCTGAACGCTGTACATTATGAAATGGGCTAGTTCAGTTCTTGGAATGAGTTGATTTCTTACAAAGAAGGGAGATTGCAGCAAGTTCAAGGATTCCTCGTTTGTACAATCTAACAAGTTGTAAAATTTAGTAGATTTGTTTCATTACTAATGTAGTTTTCTTAGGTAGGAAACACCTTCATTGCTGAAAGCTACACTGTATGAAATAGGCTAGTTCAGTTCTTTGAATGAGTTGCCTCTTACGAAGAGGGTAGATTGCAGAAACTTCAAAATTTCCTCGTTTGTAAAATCTTACAAGTTGTACAATTTAGGAGGTTCGTTTCCTTTCTAATGTAGTTTGGTTAGAAAAGGAAGACCTTCATTGCTGAACGCTGTACTGTATGTAATAGGCTAGTTCAGTTCTTAGAGTGACTTGCTTTCTTACGAAGAGTGTAGATTGCAGCAAGTTCAATGTTTCCTCGTTTGTACAACCTAAGAAGTTGTACAATTTAGTAGGTACGTTAATTTCTAATGTAGTTTTCTTTGGAAAGAAACACCTTCATTCCTGAATGCTCTACTGTATGAAATAGGCTAGTTCAACTCGTCTAATGACTTCCTTGTTTACGAAGAGGGTACATGGCAGCAGGTTCCTACTTTCCTCGTTTGTACAATCTAAAAAAAAACGTCACTTCTAATGTAGTTTGCATAGAAAAGAAACAACTTCCTTCCTGCACACTTAAATATATGAAATAGGCTACTTCAGTTCTTGGAATGAGTTGCTTTCTTAAGAAAGGGTAGATTGTAGCAAGCACAAACTTTCCTTGTTTGTACAGTCTAACAAGTCCTACAATTGACTAGGTTAATTTCATTTCTAATGTAGTTTTCTTAGGAAAGAAACACCTTCATTGCTGAACGCTGTACTGTATGAAATAGGCTAGTTCTGTTTGTGCAATGACTTCCTTGTTTATGAACAGGGTATATTGCAGCAAGTTCATACTTTCCTCGTTTTTACTATCTAAAAAGACGTACAATTTAGTAGGTTCATTTCCTTTCTAATGTAGTTTGGTTAGAAAAGAAACATCTTCATTGCTGAACACTGTACTGTTTGATATAGGCTACTTCAGTACTTGGAGTGGGTTGCTTTCTTACGATGATGGTAGATTGCAGCAAGTTGAAACTTTCCTCTTTTGATCAATCTAACAATTTGTACAATTTAGTAAGTTCATTTCATTTCTAATGTACTGTGGTTAGAAAACAAACACCTTCATTCCTGAATGCTGTACTGTATGAAATAGGCTAGTACAGTTCTTGGAATAAGTTGCTTTCTTACGAGGAGTGTAGATTGCAGCAAGTTCAAAAATTCCTCATTTGTACAATCTAAAAAGTTGTACAATTTAGTAGGTTCATTTCATTTCTAATGTAGCTTAGTTAGAAAAGAAACACCTTCATTGCTGAACGCAGTACTGTATGAAATAGGCTGGTTCAGTTCTTGGAATAGGTTGCTTTCTTACGAAGACGGTAGATTGCAGCAAGTTGAAACTTTCCGTGTTTGTACAATCTAATAAGTTGTACAATTTAGTATGTTCGTTTCCTTTCTAATGTAGTTTGGTTAGAAAAGAAAGACCTTCATTGCTGAACGCTGTACTGTATGAAATAGGCTGGGTCATTTCCTGGAATGAGTTGCTTGCTTACGAAGAGTGTAAATTACAGCAAGTTCCATGATTCCTCAGTTGTAATATCTAACAAGTTGTACAATTTGGTAGGTTCAATTCATTTATTATATACTTTGGTTCATAAAGAAAGAGGTTCATTGCTCAAGGCTGTACAATATTTAATAGCCTAGTTCAGTTCGTGGAATGATTTGCTCTCTTATGAAGAGGGTAGATTACAGCAAGTTCAAACTTTCCTCGTTTGTGCAATCTAACAAATTGTACAATTTACTAGGTTTATTTCATTCCTAATCTAGTTTGGTTAGAAAAGAAACACCTTCATTGCTGAACGCTGAACTGTATGAGAAAGGCTATTTCAGTTCTTGGAATAGGTTGCTTTCTTAGGAAGACGGTAGATTGCAGCAAGTTCAAACTTTCCACGTTCCTGCAATCTAACAAGTTGTACAATTTAGTAAGTTCGTGTCATTTCTAATGTAGTTTGTTTAGAAAAGAAAGACCTTCATTGCTGAACATTGTATTGTATGAAATAGGCTAGTTCAGTTCTTGGAATGAGTTGCTCTCTTACGAAGAGGGTAGATTGTATCCAGTTCAAACTTTCCTCTTTTGTACAATGTAACAACTTGTACAATTTATTTGGTTGTTTCATTTCTAATGTAGTTTAGTTAGAAAAGAAAGACCTTCATTGCTGAACGCTGTATTGTATGAAATAGGCTAAATCAGTTCTTGAAATGAGTTGATCTCTTACGAAGAAGGTAGATTGCAGCAAGTTCAAACTTTCCACGTTTGTACAATCTAACAAGTTGTAGAAGTTAGTAGGTTCTTTTCATTTCTAAAGTAGGTTGTTTAGAAAAGAAGAACCTTCATTCCTGAACGCTGTACTGTATGAAATAGGCTAGTTAAGTTCTTGGAATGAGTTGCTTTCTTACGGCGAGTGTAGATTGGAGCAAGTTCAAAGATTCCTAGTTTGTCCAATCTAACAAGTTGTACAATTTAGTAGGTTCGTTTCATTTCTAATATAGTTAGGTTAGAAAACAAAGACCTTCATTGCTGAATGCTCTACTGTATGAAATAGGATAGTTCAGTTCGTGCAATGATTTCCTTGTTTATGAAGAGGGTACATTGCAGCAAGTTCAGACTTTACTCGTTTGTACCATCTAAAAAGCCGTACAATTTAGTAGGTTCATTTCATTTCTAATGTAGTTTGGTTAGAAAAGAAAAACCTTCATTGCTGAATGCTGTACTGTATGAAACAGGCTAGTTTAGTTCTTGGAATGAGTTGCTTTCCTATGAACATGGTAGATTGCAGCAAGTTCAAACTTTCCACGTTTGTACAATCTAACAAGTTGTACAATTTACTAGGTTCGTTTCATTTCTATTGTCCTTTCATTAGAAAAGAAAGACCTTCATTCCTGAACTCTGTACTGTATGAAATATCCTAGTTCAGTTCTTGGAATGAGTTGCGCTCTTACGAAGAGTGTAGATTGCAGCAAGTTCAAACGTTCCTCCTTCGTAAAATCTAACAAGTTGTACAATTCAGTAGGTTTGTTTCATTTCTAATGTAGTTTGGATAGAAAAGAAAGACCTTCATTGCTGATCGCTGTACTGTATGCAATAGGCTAGTTCAGTCCGTGCAGTGAGTTCTTTTCTTACGAAGAAGGTACGTTGCAGGAAGTTCAAACATTCTTCGTTTGTACAAACTAAAAAGACGTACAATTTAGTAGGTGTGTCATTTTTAATTTAGTTTGGTTAGAAAAGAAACACCTTCATTGCTGAACACTATACTGTATGAAATAGACTAGTTCAGTTCATGGAATGAGTTGCTTTCTTACGAAGACGGTAGATTACAGCAAGTTCAAACTTTCCACGTTTGTACAATCTAAGAAGTTGTACAATTTAGTAGGTTCATTTCATTTTTAATGTAGTATGGTGAGAAAAGAAAGACCTTCATTGCTGAACGCTGTAGTGTATGAAATAGGGTAGAGTTCTTGGAATGAGTTGCTCCCTTACGAAGAGGGTAGATTGCAGCTAGTTCAAAGTTTCCTCGTTGGTAAAATCAAACAAGTTGTACAATTTTTTTGGTTCGTTTCTTTTCTAATGTAGTTTGGTTAGAAAAGAAAGACTTCCATTGCTGAATGCTGTAATATATGAAATAGGCTTGTTCAGTTCTTGGAATGAGTTGCTTTCTTACACAGACAGTAGATTGCTGCCAGTTCAACCTTTCCATGTTTGTACAATCTAATAAGTTGTACAATTTAGTAGGTTCATTTATTTTCTAATGTAATTTGGTTAGAAAAGAAAGACCTTCATTGCTGAACGCTGTACTGTATGAAATAGGCTAGTTCACTTCTTGAACTGAGTTGCTCTCTTACGAAGAGGGTTGATTGCATCAAGTTCAAACTTTCTTAATTTGTACAATCAAAATAGTTGTATAATTGAGTAGGTTCGTTTCATTTCTAGTGTAGTTTGGTTAGAAAAGAAACACCTTCATTGCTGTACTCTGTACTGTATGAAATAGGCGACTTCAATTCGTGTAATGAGTTGCTTTCTTACAAAGTCCATAGATTGCAGCAAGTTCAAATTTTCCACATGTGTCCAATCTCACAATTTGTACAATTCAATTTGTTCTTTTCATTTCTAATGTACTTTGGTTAGAAAAGAAACACCTTCATTCCTGAACGCTGTATTGTGTGAAATATGCTAGTTTAGTTCTTGGAATGAGTTACTCCTATGAAGAAGGTAGATTGCAGCAAGTTCCAACTTTCTACATTTGTAAACTCTAACAAGTTGTACAATAGAGTAGGTTCGTTTCATTTCTAATGTAGTTTTTAGGGAAAGAAACACCTTCATTGTTGAACACTCTACCATATGAAATCGGCTAGCTCAGTTCGTGCAATTAGTTCCTTTTTTTCGAAGAGAGTACGTTGCAGCAAGTTCAAACTTTCCTCAATTGTACAATCTAAAAAGACCTACAATTTAGTAGGTTCATTTCATTTCTAATGCAGTTTTGTTAGAAAAGAAACAACTTCATTCCTGTACGCTGTACTGTATGAAATAGGCTACTTCAGTTCTTGGAATGAATTGATTTTTTACGAAGAGGGTAGATTGCAGCAAGTTCAAAGATTTCCTCATTTGTACAATCTACCACTTTGTACAATTTAGTAAGTTCATTACATTTCTAATGTAGTTTTGTTAGAATAGGAAGACCTTCATTGATGAAAGTGGTACTGTATGAAATAGGCTAGTTCAGTTCTTGGAATGAGTTGCTTTTTACCAAGAGGGTAGATTGCAGCAAGTCCAAAATTTCCTCGTTTGTACAATCTAACAATTTGTACAATTTAGTAGGTTCATTTCATTTCTAATGTAGTTTGCTTAGAACAGAAACACCTTCATTTCTGAACGCTGTGCATTATGAAATATGCTAGTTCAGTTCTCGGAATGAGTTGCTTTCTTACATAGCAGGTAGATTGCAACAAGTTCAAACGTTCCTCATTTGTACAATCTAACAAGTTGTAAAATTTAGTAGATTCGTTTCATTACTAATGTAGTTTTCTTAGGAAGGAAACACTTTCATTGCTGAAGCTACACTGTATGAAATAGGCTAGTTCAGTTCTTGGAATGAGTTGCCTCTTACGAAGAGGGTAGATTGCAGAAATTTCAAAATTTCCTCGCTTGTACAATCAAACAAGTTATACAATTTAGTAGGTTCGTTTTCTTTCTAATGCAGTTTGGTTAGAAAAGAAACACCTTCATTGCTGAACGCTATACTGTATGAAATAGGCTAGTTCAGTTCTTGGAATGAGTTGCTCTCTCACCAAAAAGGGTAGATTTCAGCAAGTTCAAACTTTCCTCGTTTGTACAATCTAAAAAGTTGTGCAATTTAGTAGCTTCGTTTT
This sequence comes from Orientallactaga sibirica, assembly GCA_036365145.1. NCBI lineage: Eukaryota > Metazoa > Chordata > Mammalia > Rodentia > Dipodidae > Orientallactaga > Orientallactaga sibirica. The sequence goes on along the minus strand of JAEOAD010001219.1, from coordinate 7,590,773 downwards.
ATTTCTAATGTAATTTGATTAGAAAAGGAAGACCTTCATTGCTGAACACTGTACTGTATGAAATAGGAAAATTCACTTCTTGGAATGAGTTTCTCTCTTACGAAGACGGTAGATTGGGGCAAGTTCAAACTTTCCTCGTTTGTAAAATCTAACAATTTGTACAATTTAGTAGGTTCATTTCATTTCTAATGTAGTTTGGTTAGAAAAGACACACCTTCGTTGTGGAATGCTGTACTGTATGAAATAGGCTCTTTTAATTTTTGAAATGTGTTGCTTTCTTATAAAGAAGAGAAATTGCAGCAAGTTCAAACTTTCCTCGTGTGTACAATATAACAAGTTGTACAATTTAGTAGGTTCTTTTCATTTCTAATATATTTTTCTTAGACAAGATACACCTTCATTGCTGAATACTGTACTGAGTGAAATGGGCTAGTTCATTTCTTGGAATGAGTTGCTTTCTTACGAAGAGGGTAGATTGAAGGAAGTTCAAAGTTTCCTCGTTTGTACAATCTAAGAAGTCATACAATTTAGTAGTTTTGTTTCATTTGACATGTAGTTTCATTAGTAAAGAAACACCTTCATTGCTGAACGCTGTACTGTATGACATAGGCTAGTCCAGTTCTTGGAATGAGTTGCTATCTTATGAAGAGGGTAGATTGCAGCAAGTTCAAACTTTCCTCGTTTGTACAATCTAACAAGTTGCACAATTGAGTATGTTCATTTCATTTCCAATGTAGTTTGGTTAGAAAAGAAACACCTTCATTTATGAACGCTGTACTTTATGCAATAGGCTAGTTCAGTTATTGGAATGAGTTGCTTTCTTACGAAGACGGTAGATTACATCAAGTTCAAAGTTTCCTTGTTTATACAGTCCAACAAGTTGTACAATTTAGTAGGTTCATTTCATTTCTAATGTACTTTTCTTAGACAAGATACACCTTCATTTCCTGAATGCTGTACTGAATGAAATAGGCTAGTTCAGTTCTAGGAATGAGTTGTTCTCTTACAAAGAGTGTAGATTGCAGCAAGTTCAAACTTTCCTCGTATGTACCATATAACAAGTTGTACAATTTAGTACTTTCTTTTCATTTCTAATATACTTTTCTTAGACAAGATACACCTTCATTGCTGAATGTTGTACTATATGAAATAGACTAGTTCAGTTCCTGTAATGAGTTGCTTTCTTACGAAGAGGGTAGATTGAAGCAAGTTCAAAGTTTCCTCGTTTGTACAATGTAAAAATCGTATAATTTAGTAGTTTCATATCATTTGACATGTAGTGTGGTTGGAAAAGAAACGCCTTCATTGCTGAACGCTGTACAGTAGGCAAGAGCTAGTTCAGTTCCTGGAATGAGTTGCTTTCTCACGAAGAGGGTAGATTCCAGCAAGTTCAAAGTTTCCTCAATTGTACAATCTAACAAGTTGTACAATTTAGTAGGTTCATTTCATTTCCAACGTAGTTTGGTTAGAAAAGAAACACCTTCATTCCTGAACACTGTACTGTATGAAATAGTCTATTTCTGTTCTTAGAATGAGTTGCTTTTTGACAAAGAGGGTAGATTGCAGCAAGTTCAAAGATTCCTCATTTTTACAATCTAACAAGTTGTTCAATTTAGTAGGTTCATTTCGTTTCTAATATAGTTTGGTTAGAAAAGGAAGACCTTTATTCCTGAATGCTGTACTGTATGAAACAGGGTATTTCAGTTCTTGTAATGATTTGCTTTCTCACGAAGAGGGTAGATTGCAGTTACTTCAAACTTGCCTCATTTGTACAATCTAAAAAGTCGCACAATTTAGTAGGTTTGTTTCATTTCAAATGTAGTTTGGTTAGAAAAGAAACACCTACATTGCTGAATGATGTAATGTATGAAATAGGCTAGTTCAGTTCTTTGAACGAGTTGCTTTCTTATGAAGACTGTAGATTGCAGCAGTTCATACTTTCAACATTTGTATAATCTAAGAAGTTTTACAATTGAGGAGGTTCTTTTCACTTCTAATATAGTTTGGTTAGAAAAGAAAGACCTTCATTGCTGAACAAAATACAGTATGAAATAGGCTAGTTCAGTTCTTGCAATGAGTTCCTTGTTTACAAAGGAGCTACGTTGCTGCAAGTCAAACTTTCCTTGTTTGTACAATAAAAAAATACATACAATATAGTACGTTCATTTCATTCCTAATGTAGTTTGTTTAGAAAAGAAACACCTTCATTGCTGAACGCTGCAGTGCATAAAATAGGCTTCTTCAGTTCTTGGAATGAGTTGTGTTCTGACGAAGAGGGTAGATTGCAGCAAGTTCAAACTTTCCTCGTTTGTAAGATCTAACAAGTTTCACAATTTAGTAGGTTCATTTCATTTCTAATGTAGTTTTCTTACGAAAGAAACACCTTCACTGCTGAAAGCTCTACTGTATTAAATAGGCTACTTCAGTTCTTGGAATGAGTTGCTTTCTTACGAAGAGGGTAGATTGAAGCAATTTCAAAGATTCCTCATTTGTACAATCTAATAAATTATACAATTTAGTTGGTTCATTTCATTTCTAAAGTGCTTTTCTTAGACAAGATATACCTTCATTGCTGAATGCTGTACTGAATGAAATAGGCTACTTCAGTTGTAGGAACAAGTTGCTCTCTTATGAAGAATGTAGATTGCAGCAAGTTCAAACTTTCCTCGTTTGTACAATCTAACAAGTTATACAATTTACTATGTTCATTTCATTTCAAATGTAGCTTGGTTAGAAAAGAAGCACCTTCATTGCCGAACACTGTACTGTAATAAATATGCTATTTAAGTTTGTGAAATGAGTTGCTCTCTTACGAAGAGGGTAGATTGCAGCAAGTTCAAACTTTTGTCGTGTGTACAACCTAACAAGCTGTAAAATTTATTAGGTTTGTTTCAATTCTAATGTAGTTTGGTTAAAAAAGAAACACCTGCATTTCTGAAGGCTGTACTGTATGAAATAGGCTTGTTCAGTTCTTGGAATGAGTTGCTTACTTACGAAGACGGTAGATTGCAGCAAGTTCAAACTTTCCACGTTTGTACAATTGAACAAGTTGTACAATTTAGTAGGTTCGTTTCATTTCTAATGTAGTGTTCTTTGGAAAGAAACACCTTCAATGGTGAACACTCTACTGTATGAAATAGGCTAGTTCATTTCGTGCAATGAGTTCCTTTTTTACGAAGAGGGTACATTGCAGCAAGTTCAAACTTTCCTCGTTTGCACAATCTAAAAAGACGTACAATTAGTAGGTTCGTTTCATTTCTAATGCAGTTTGGTTAGAAAAGGAACAACTTCATTCCTGAACGCTGTTCTGTATGACATAGGCTAGCTCAGGTTTTGGAGTGAGTTGCTTTCTTACGAAGAGTGTAGATTAATCAAGTTCAAACTTTCCTCGTATGTACAATCTAACAAGTTGTACAATTTAGTAGGTTCATTTCCTTTCTAATGTGGTTTGGTTAGAAAAGAAACACCTTCATTCCTGAACGCTGTACTGTATGAGATAGACTAGTTCAGTTCTTGCAATGAGTTGCTTTCTTACGAAGAGTGTAGATTCCAGCAAGTTCCAGCTTTCCTCGTTTGTAAAACCTAACAAAGTTTACAATTTAGTAGATTCGTTTCATATCTAATGTAGTTTGGTTAGAAAAGAAACACCTTCATTTCTGAACACTGTACTGTATGCAATAGGCTAGTTTAGTTTTTGGAATGAGTTGTTCTCTTAAGAAGAGGGTAGATTGCAGCAAGTTCAAACACTCCTCGTTTGTAAAATCGAACAAATTGTACAATTTAGTAGGTTCATTTAATTTCTAATGTAGTTTGATTAGAAAAGAAAGACCCTTATTGCTGATCGCTGTACTGTATGGAATAGGCTAGTTCATTTCTCGGAATGAGTTCCTTTCTTATGAAGAGTGTAGATTGCAGCAAGTTCAAAGATTCCTCAGTTGTAAAATCTGACAAGTTGTACAATTCACTAGGTTCATTTCATTTCTAATGTAGTTTCATTAGAAAAGAAACACTTTCATTGCTGTACACTCTACTGTATGAAATAGGCTAGTTCAATTCTTGGAATGAGTTGCTTCCTTACGAAGAGCGTAGATTGCAGAAAGTTCAAACTTTCCTCATTTGTACAATCTAACAAGTTGTACAATTTAGTAGGTTCATTTCATTTCTAATGTAGTTTGCTTAGAAAAGAAACACCTTCATTGTTGAATGCTGTTCTGTATGAAAGATGTTAGTTCCATTCTTCGAATGAGTTCCTTTCTTACGAAGATGGTAGACTGCAGCAAGTTCAACATTTCTTCGTTTTTACAATCTAACAAGTCGTACAGTTTCATAGGTTCGTTTCATTTCTAATGTAGTTTGGTTAGAAAAGAAAGACCTCCATTGCTGAAAGCTGTACTGTATGAAATCTACACTCTTCGTGAGAAATCAACTCATTCCAAGGTCTGAACTAGCCCATTTCCTACAGTATAGTGATCAGCAATGAAGGTGTTTCTTTCCTAAGTAAACTGCCTTAGAAATGAAATGAAGTTCCGAAGTTTTATATCTGCTTAGATTGTACAAACGAAGAAAGTTTGAACTGCTACAATCAACAGTCTTTGTTAGAAAGAAACTCTTTCCAAGAGCTGCAATAGCTTCTTTCACACAGTACAGAGTTCAGCAATGAAGGTGTTTATTTTCTAACAAATCTATATTAAAAAAGAATTGAACCAACTAAATTGTACATCTTCTTAGACTGTACAAAAGAGGAAAATTTGAACTTGCTGCAACTACCTCTTTAGAATGCAACTCATTCCAAGAACTTACCTAGCCTATTTCATACAGAACAGCGTTCATCAATGAAAGTGTTTTTTTCTAACAAAACTACATTAGAAATGAAACCAACGTACCAAATTGTACATCTTGTTAGATTGTACAAATGAGGAAAGTTTGAATTTGCTGCATTCTACCCTCTTTGAAAAAAAGCAACTCATTCCAAGAACTAAACTAGCCTATTTCATACAGTACAGCATTTAGCAATGAAGGTGTTTCTTCTCTAACCACACTACATTAGAAAGGAAATGAACCTACCTAAATTGTACATCTTGTTAGATTGTACAAACGAGGAAAGTTTGAACTTCCTGCAAACTACCCTGTTTGTAAGAAAGCAACTCATTCCAAGAACTGAACTACTTTATTTCATACAGTATATTTTACAGCAATGAAGGTGTTTCTTTTCTAATAAAACTACATTAGAAATGAAATGAACCTACTAAATTGTACATCTTGTTAGATTGTACAAACGAGGAATGTTTGAACTTGCTGCAATCTACACTCTTCATAAGGAAGCAACTCATTCCAAGAACTGAACTAGACTATTTCATACAGTACAGCGTTCAGCAATGAAGGTGGATCTTTTGTAAAAAAAAAAAAAAAAAAAAAAAAAAAAACTATGTTAGAAATGAAACCAAGCTACTAAACTGTGTATGTTGTTAGATAGGACTAATGAGGAAAGTTTGAAATTGCTGCAATCTACCATCTTCGGATGATAGCAACTCATTCCAAGAACTGGACTAGTCTATACCCTACAGTACATCGTTCAGCAACCAAGGTGTTTCTTTTCTAACAAAACTACATTAGAAATGAAAATAAGTTACAAAGTTTTATATCTGCTTGGATTGTAGAAACATAGAAAGTTTTAACTTGCTGCAATCAACATTCTTCATAAGAATGCAATTCATTCCAAGAGCCGAACTAGCTTATTTCACACAGTACATCGTTCAGGAGTGAAGGTGTTTCTCCTGTAACAAAACTACATTAAAAATGAAACGAAGAAAGTATTTCAAGCAAATGGGCAGTGGAAACAAGCAGGGGTTGCTATCCTAATATCTGACAGGATAGACTTTAAACCAACATTAGTGAGGAAAGATGAAGAAGGTCACTTTATACTGATTAAAGTTACACTCCAACAGGAGGACATTACAATCTTAAACATATATTCTCCTAACATGGGGGCTCCCAATTTCATCAAACAACCAAGATTGGACTTAAGGTCAGAGATAACTCCTAACACAATGGTAGTGGGTGACATCAATACCCCACTCTCATCTCTTGACAAGTCTACCCAGCGAAAAATAAACAGAGAGACATCTGCATTAAATGATATCATGGAACAAATGGACCTAACAGATATATACAGAACATTCCATCCAAATGCTGTTGTATATACATTTTTCAGCAGCACATGGGACATTCTCTAAAATAGATCATATAATAGGACACAAAGCAAATCTTAACAAAAACAGGAAAATTGAAACAATCCCTTGTAAGCTATCTGACCCTAATAGGATTAAACTGCAAATCAGCAAAAAGAAAAACTACAGAGCATACAGAAATTCATGGAGACTAAACAGTACATTATTTAACTATGTATGGGTCATTGAAAAAATTAAAAAGGAAATCAAGAAATTCATAGAATCAAATGATGGTGAGAATACAACATACCAACCTTTGGGACACAGTGAAGGCAGTCCTATGAGGGAAATTTATAGCTCTAAGTGCTTATATTAAGAAATTGAGAGTTCACAACTAAACAATTTAAGGCATTGGAAAGAAAAGAACAAGGCAAACCAAAAATCAGTAAATGGGAAGAAAGAATAAAGGTTTGGGCAGAAATTAATGATATAGAAACAAAAAAAAATCAAAAAGTCAATAAAACAAAGAGTTGGTTCTTTGAAAGGATAAACAAGATTGACAAACCCTTAGAAAATCTGACCAAAAGAAAGAGAGAAGAGACAAAACTTGATAAGATTAGAGATGAAAAAGGCAACATCACAACAGATACCAAAGAAATTCAGAAAATCATATGGACATACTTTAATAATATATATGCCTCTAAGTTTGAAAACCTGAAAGAAATGGATGATTTCGTTGATTAATATGACCTACCAAAATTAAATCAAGATGAGATAAACCATTTAAATAGACCTATAACAACCACAGAGATCCAATAAGTTATAAAGCCTCCCAACTAAAAAAAGCCCAGGCCCAGATGGATTCACTGCTGAATTTTACCAGACATTCCTGGAAGATCTAACACTAATGCTTCTCAAACTTTTCCATAAAATAGAAAAGGAAGGAATTCTACGGAAATCCTTCTATGAAGCCACCATCACCCTGATACCCAAACTGGACAAAGACAGATCAAAAAAAGAAAATTACAGCCCAATCTCCCTCATGAACATAGATGAAAAAATTCTCAACAAAATACTGGCAAACAGAATACAAGAATATATCAGAAAGATTATTCACCCTGACCACATAGGCTTTATCCCACTGATGCAGGGATGGTTCAACATACGCAAATCCATAAATGTAATACACCATATAAATGGTCTGAAGGACAAAAATCACATGGTCATCTCAATAGATGCAGAAAAGGCATTTGACAAAATCCAACACCCCTTCATGGTGAAAGTGTTACAGAAACTTGGAATAGAAGGAACATATCTCAACATAATAAAAGCTATTTATGACAAACCTACAGCCAACATAATACTAAATGGGGAAAAACTTGAAGCTTTTCCTCTAAATTCAGGAACAACACAAGGATGTCCACTTTCCCCACTACTATTTAATATAGAACTGGAAGTCTTAGCCATAGCAATAAGGCAAGAGACACTCATAAAAAGGATACAAATTGGAAGGAACAGATCAAATTATCATTATTTGCAGACGATATGATTCTATACATAACAGACCCTAAAGACACTACCAGCAAACTGTTAGAGCTGATAAACCCTTTTAGCAACATAGCAGGATACAAAATAAACACCCAGAAATCAGTAGCTTTTCTATACACTAACAACAAACGTGCAAAGGATTAAATCAAGGAATCTCTCCCATTCACAATTGCATCAAAAAAAAATAACTTGGAATAAATTTAAACAAGGAAGTGAAGGATCTCTACAATGAGAACTTTAAAAAACTAGAGCAACAAATTGCTGAAGACACAAGGGAATGGGGAGACATCCCATGCTCCTGGATTGGAAGAAGCAATATTGTGAAAATGTCAATCTCACCAAAAGCAATCTACACATTTAATGAGATTCCCATTAAAATCCCAATAGCATTCTTCACAGAAATAGAAAAAAATCCTAAAATTCATCTGGAAACACAAAAAACCTCGAATAGCCAAAACAATTTTGCGCAACAAAAATCAGGCTGGTGGTATAACCATACCTGATTTTAAGTTATATTGCAAAGCCATAGTCATAAAAACAGCATGGTACTGGCACAAGGACAGACAGGTAGATCAATGGAACAGAATATAAGACCCAAATATTAAACCTGGCCACTATAGCCACCTGATTTTTGACAAAAATGTGAAAAATATTCATTAGAGAAAAGATAGCCTCTTTAACAAGTGGTGCTGGAAAACTGGACATCTGTATGTAAAAGGATAAACATAGATCTTTGTCTCTTTCCAGGCACAAGAGTCAAGTCCAAAGGGATCAGGGACTTTAATACCAGATCTGAAACTCTGAAACTGCTAGAGGAAAAGGTAGGGGAAACCCTTCAACACATTGGCATAGGCAAAGACTTTCTGAATATAACTCCAATTGCTCAGGGAATAAAACCACTAATCAACTACTGGGATATTATGAAACTACAAAGCTTTTGTACAGCAAAGGACACTGTGAATAGAGCAAAAAGACAACCTACATAATGGGAGAAAATCTTTGCCAGCTATACATCCGACAGAGGATTAATATCCAGAATATACAAAGAATTCAAAAAACAGAATAATAAGAATTCAAACAACCCAGTAAAAAAATGGGCTATGGAACTAAATAGAGAATTCTCAGAAGATGAAATACAGATGGCATATAAACATCTAAAAAGTGTTCCACATCCTTAGCCATCAGGGAAATGCAAATTAAAACCACTTTGAGTTTCCATTTCACCCCTGTCAGAATGGCTCTCATCAAGAAAACAAATGACAATAAGTGTTGGCGTGGATGTGGAAAAAGAGGAACACTTGTACACTGTTGGTGGGAATGTAATCTGGTCTAGCCATTGTGGAAATCAGTGTGGCGGTTCTTGAGACAGCTAGAAATAGATTTACCATATGATCCAGCTATAGCACTCCTAGGCATATATCCAGAGGACTCTTCTCATTACCTTAGAGATACTTTCACAACCATGTTTATTGCTGAACTATTCACAATAGCTAGGAAATGGAACCAGCCTAGATGTCCCTCTACAGATGAGTGGATAATAAAGATGTGGTACATTTACACAATGGAGTTCTATTCAGCGGTAAAGAAAAATGAAATTATGAAATTTGCAGGGAAATGGATAGATCTGGAAAGGATTATACTAAGTGAGATAACCCATGCTCAGAAAGCCAAACGTCATATATTCTCTCTCATATGTGGATCCTAGCTACAAATGTATAGACCTGTGTGTGAACTGGTACCAAAAATAGGTACTGGAAACCAGTAAGCTGGTAAAAGGCTATAAATGATGGAGGAAAGGGAAGGACTTAAGGTATGTTATTGCACATATGTAAGTAGAAGAACAGATTACAGGGAGGGGAATGGCCTAAGCCAAGCCTTGGGAAGAGAATGCGTAAAAGAAGGGCAGGGGGAGGGTCAATCTAAATTCAAGATGTTGTGAATAAGACTTATGTAAAGCTACATTTTTTAAGAATGGTACATCTAGAAGCTGTAGACTGTTCCTAGAAAATTTTCAGTGCCTGGGATGGGATACCTTCCAGTGAGTTGTTGGCCAAGGAGGTCACAGTAGCCTCCAAAACATTAAAGGCTTTTGCCAAAGCCCTTGGTTACCCTTGAGAAACAGATAGTAAGACCCTATTGCTGACGACATCTCTTGCCTGAGAGGCAATGATGGTGTTTCTTTTCTAACAAAACTACATTATAAATGAAACCAACTTACTAAAATGTACATATTGTAACATTGTACAAACGAAGAAAGTTTGAACTTTCTGCAATCTACCCCCTTTGTAAGAGTGCAACTCATTCCAAGAACTGAACTAGCCTATTTCATACTGTACAGCGTTCAGCAAAGAAGGTGTTTCTTTTCTAACCAAACAATATTTGAAATGAAACGAACCTACTAAATTGTACAACTTGTTAGATTGTACATATGAGGAAACTCTGAACTTGTTGCAATCTACCCTCTTCACAACAGAGCAACTCATTCCAAGAACTGAACTAGCCTATTTCATACAGTACAGCATTGAGCAATGAAGGTGTTACTTTTCTAACAAAACTACATTAGAAATGAAACCAACCTAGAAAATTGTAGCCTATTTCATACAGTATAGGGTTAGCAATGAAGGTGTCTCTTCTCTAACAAAACTACATTAGAAAATAAACTAAATGACTAAATTGTACATGTTGTTAGATTTTACTAATGAGGAAAGTTGGAACTTGCTGCAATCTACCTTCTTTGTAGGAAAGCAACTCATTCCAAGAACAGTATAGTATAGTATAGAAATGAAACCAAACTAGTAAACTGTACATCTTGTTAGATTGTGTAAACGAGGAAAGTTTGAATTTGCTGCAATCTACCCTGTTCGTAAGAAAGCAAATCATTCCAAAAACTGAACTAGCGTATTTCATACATACAGTGTACAGCAATGAAGGTATTTCTTTTCTTACAAAACAACATAAGAAATGAAAGCAACCTACAAATTGTACATCTTGTTAGATTGTATGAACGAGGAAAGATTGAACTTTTTGCAATCTACACTCTTTGTAATAAAGCTACTCATTCAAAGTAATGAACTAGCCTATTTCATACGGTACAGGGTTCAGCAATTGATGGTGTTTCTTTTCTAACAAAACTGTATTACAAATGAAACAAACCTACTAAATTGTACATCTTATTTGATTATACAAACAAGGAAAGTTTTAACTTGCTGCGATCTACCCTCTTTGTAATAAAGCCACTCACTCCAAGAACTGAACGTGCCTATTTCATACAGTACAGTGATGAGCAATTAAAGTGTTTCTTTTCTAACCAAAGTACATTAGAAATGAAAAGAACCTACTAAATTGTACATCTTGTTAGATTGTACAAATGAGGAAAGTTTGAACTTGCTGCAATCTACCCTTGTCGTAAGAAAGGAAATCATTCCAAGAACTGAACTTACCTATGTCATACAGTAAAGAGTTCAGGAGTGAAGGTGTTTCTTTAACAACAAAACTACATTAGAAATGAAACCAAACTGATAAGTTGTACAACTTTTTAGATTGTACAAAAGAGGAAAGTTTCAACTTGCTGCAATCTACTCTCTTCATGAGAAAGCAACTCATTCTATGAACTGAACTAGCCTATTTCATTCAGTATAGCATTCAGCAATGAAGGTGTTTCTGTTCTGACAAAACTACCTTAGAAATGAAATGAACCTAATAAATTGTACAACTTGTTAGATTGTACAAAAGAGGAAAGTTTGAACTTGCCACAAACTACTCTCTTCATGAGAAAGCAACTCATTCTATGAACTGAACTAGCCTATTTCATACAGTATAGCATGCAGCAATGAAGGTGTTTCTGTTCTAACAAAACTACCTTAGAAATGAAACGAACCTACTAAATTGTATATCTTGATAGATTGTACAAAAGAGGAAAATTTGAACTGGCTGCACTCTACCCACTTAGTAATAAAGCAACTCATTCTAAGAAGTGAACTAGCCTATTTTATACAGTACAGTGTTGAGCAATGAAGGTGGTACTTTTCTAACAAAGCTACATTAGAAATGAAACCAACCTACTAAATTGCACATCTTGTTAGATTGTACAAACGAGGAAAGTTTGAACTTACTGCAATCTACCTATTCGTAAGAAAGCAAGTCATTCCAAGAACTGAACTAGCCTATTTCATACAGTACAGCATTCATCAATGAAGGTGTTTCTTTTCTAACCAAACTACATTAGGAATGAAACAAAGTTACGAAGTTTTATATCTGCTTAGATTGTACAAATGAAAGTGTGAACCTCTGCAATCAACAGTCTTCATAAGAAAGAAACTCATTCCATGATCTGCATTAGCTTATTTCACACAGTACAGCATTCAGTAATGAAGGTTCTTCTTTTCTAACAAAACTACATTAGAAATAAAATTAAATTAAGAAGTTGTATATCTGCTTAGATTTTACAAATGAGGAAAGTTTGAACTTGTTGCAATCTACCCTCTTCGTCAGAAAGCAACTCATTCCAAGAACTAAACTAGTCTATTTCATAGAGTATGGCGTTGAGCAATGAAGGTGTTTGTTTTCTAAGAAAGCTACATTAGAAATGAAATGAACCTACAAAATTGTACAATTTGTTTGATTGTACAAACAAGGAAAGTTTGAACTTGCTGCAATCTACCCTCTTCACAAGAAAGCAACCCATTCCAGGAACTGAACTAGCCTATTTCATACACTACAGCTTTAAGCAATAAAGCTGTTTTTTTTTCCAACAAAACTACAGTAGATAAGAAATGAACATACTAAATTGTACATCTTGTTAGATTTTACAACCTGAAATTTTTTAACTTGCTGCAATCTAACCGCTTCTTAAGCAAGCAACTCTTTCCAAGAACTGAAATTGCCTATTTCATGCAGTATAGCATTCAGCAATGAAGGTGTTTCTTTTCTAAAAAAAACTACATTAGAAAAGAAACCAACCTACTAAATTGTACATCTTTTTAGATTATACAAAAGAGAAAAGTTTGAACTTGCTGCAATCTACCCTCTTAGTAAGAAAGCAACTCATTCCAAGAACTGAACTAGCCTATTTAATGCAGTAGAGCATGCAGCAATGAAGGTGTTTCTTCTCTAACAAAACTACATTAGAAATAAAACAAAGTTAAGAAGTTTTATAACTGGTTAGATTGTACAAACGAAGAAAGTTTGAAATACTGCAATCAACACTCTTCGTAAGAAAGAAACTTATTCCATGAGCTGCACTAGCTTATTTCACACAATATCCTATTCAGCAGAGAGGGTGTTATTTTCTAACAAAACTACATTAGCAATGAAATGAACCTACTGAATTGTACAACTTGTCAGATTGTATGAATGAGGAAAGTTTGAATTTGCTGCAATCTACCCACTTCGTAAGAAAGCAACACAATCCAAGAACTGAACTAGCCTATTTCATACAGTACAGCGTTCAGCAATGAAGGCATTTCTTTTCTAATAAAACTACATTAGAAATGAAATGAACCTACTAAATTGTATATCTTGTGAGACTGTACAAACGAGGAAAGTTTGAATTTGCTGCAACCTATCCTCTTCGTGAGAAAGCAACTCATTCCAAGAACTACAATAGCCTATTTCCTACAGTACAGCGTTCAGCAATGAAGGTGTTTCTTTTCTAACTAAATTACATTGGAAATAAAATGAAGTTACGAAGTTTTATATCTGCTTAGATTGTACAAACAAAGACAGTTTTAATATGTTGCAATCAACAGTCTTCATACAAAAGCAACTCATTCCAAGAACTGAACTACCCTATTTCATACAGCACAGCATTCAACAATGAAGGAGTTTCTTTTCAAACAAAACTACATTAGGAATGAAACGATGTTACGAAGTCTTATATCTGCTTAGATTGCACAAATGATGAAAGTTTTAACTTGCTGCAATCAACAGTCTTTGTAAGAAAGAACCTCATTCCATGAGCTGCACTTGCTTATTTCACACAGTACAGCGTTCAGTAATGAAGGTTTTTCTTTTCTAAAAAAACTACACTAGAATTGAAACGGAATTATGAAGTTTTATATCTGCTTAGAATGTACAAATGAAGAAAGTTTGAACTTGGTGCAATCTACCCTCGTTGTAAGAAAGCAATTCATTCCAAGAACTGAACTAGCCTATTTCATACAGTACAGCGTTCAACAATGAAGGTGTTTCTTTTGTAAGAAAACTACATTAGAAATGAAACGAGCCTCCTAAATTGTACAACTTGTTAGATTGTACAAATGAGGGATGTTTGAACATGCTCCAATCTACCCTCCTTGTAAGAAATGAACTCATTCCAAGAATTAAACTAGCCTATTTCATAAAGTACAGCATTCAGAAATAATGGTGTTTATTTCCTAACAAAACTACATTTTAAAATAAACAAACATACTAAATTGTACATCTTGTTACATTGTACAAACGAGGAAAGTTTGAAATTGCTGCAATATACCCTCTGTGTAATAAAGCAACTAATTCCAAGAATTTAATTAGGCTATTTCATACATTACAGCGTTCAGCAATGAATGTGCTTCTTTTCTACCAAAACTACATTAGAAATGAAAACACCATACTAAATTGTACATCTTCTTACATTTTACAAACGAGGACATGGAGAACTTGCTGCAATCTAATGTCTTCGTAAGAAAGCAACTCATTCCAAGAACTGAAGTACCCTATTCCATACAGTACAGTGTCCAGAAACGATGGTGTTTCTTTTCTAAAAAAAAACTACATTAGAAATGAAACGAGCTTCCTAAAATGTACAACTTGTTAGATTGTACAAACGAGGAAAGTTTGAACTTTCTGCAATCTACCCTCTTCTTAAGAAAGCAACTCAATCCAGGAATTTAAGTAGCCTATTTCATACAGTACAGGGTTCAGAAATAATGGTGTTTATTTTCTAACAAAACTACATTAGAAAAGAAACATACCTACTAAATTGTACACCTTGTTAGATTGTGCAAACAAGGAAAGTTTGAACTTCCTGCAATCTACCCTCTTCGTAAGAAATCAACTCATTCCAAGAATTGAGCTAGCCTATTTCATACAGTACAATTTTCAGAAATAATGGTGTTTATTTTCTAACAAAACTACATAAGAAATGAAACCGACCTACCAAATTGTACATCTTCTTAGACTGTAAAAACGAGGAAAGTTTGAGCTTGCTGCAATGTACCCTCTTTGTAAGAAAATAACTCTTTCCAAAAATGAACTAGCCTATTTCATACAGTATCGCTTTCAGCCATGAAGATGTTTCTTTTCTTAAAAAACTACTTTATAAAAGAAACTAAACTACTAAATTGTACATCTTCTTATATTTTACAAATGAGGAAATTTTGAACTTGCTGCAGTCCACCCTCTTCGTAAGAAAGCTATTCATTCCAAGGACTGAACTAGCCTATTTCATACAGTACAGCATTCGGCAATGAAGGTGCTTCTTTTCTAACAAAACTAGATTAGAAATGAAACCAACCTACTAAATTGCACATCTTGATAGACTGTACAAATGAGGAAAGTTTTAACTTGGTGCAAATGACCTCTTCGTTAGAAGGCAACTCATTCAAAGGACTGAACTAGCCTATTTCATACATTACAGCGTTCAGCAATGAAGGTGTTTCTTTTCTAATAAAAGTACATTAGAAATGAAACGAACCTACTAAATTTTACATCTTGTTACAAATGAGGAAAATTTGAACTTGCTGCAATCTACCCTCTGGGTGAGAAAGCAACTCATTCCAAGAACTAAACTAGCCTATTTCCTACAGTACAGCGTTCAGCAATTAAGGTGTTGCTTTTCTAACTAAACTGCATTAGAAATAAAATGAAGTTACGGAGTTTTATATCTGCTTAGATTGTATGAATGAAGACCGTTTTATTATGCTGCAATCAACAGTCTTCATAAGAAAGAAACTCATTCCAGAAGCTAAACTAGCTTATTTCACACAGTACAGCGTTCAGTATTGAAGGTGTTTCTTTTCTAACAAAACTGCATTAGAAATGAAGCGAATTTACAAAGTTGTATATCTGCTTAGATTGTACAAATGAAGAAAGTTTGAACTTGCTGCAAGCTAGCATCCTCATGGGAAAGCAACTCATTCCAAAAACTGAACTAGCCTATTTCATACAGTACATCATTGAGAAATGAAGGTGTTTCTTTTCTAACAAAACTACATTAGAATTGAAATGAACCTGCTAAATTGTACAACTTGGTAGGTTGTACTAAGGAGGAAAGTTTGAACTTACTGCAATCTACCCAGTTTGTAAGAAAACAACTCATTCTAAGAACTGACCTAGCCTATTTCATACAGTACAGCGTTCATTAATGATGGTGTTTCTTTTCTAAAAAAAAACTACATTAGAAAAGAAATGACATTACAGAGCTGTATATCTGCTTAGATTGTACAAACAAAGAAAGTTTGAACTTGCTGCATTGTACGCTCTTCGTAAGAAAGCAACTCATTCCAAGAAATGAACTCGCCTATTTCCTATAGTACAGCATTCAGGAATGAATGTGTTTCTTTTCTAACAAAACTACATTAGAAATGAAACGAACCTACTAATTTGTACAACATGATATATTTTACAAACGAGAAAGGTGTGAACTTGCTGCAATCTACCCACTTCATAAAAAAGGCAACTCATTCAAAGAGTGGAACTAGCCTTTTTCATACAGTATAGCATTCAGGAATGAAGGTGTTTCTTTTCTAAGAAAGCTACATTTGAAATTAATGGAACCTACTCAATTGTACATATTGTTAGGTTGTACAAATGAGGAAAGTTTGAACTTGCTGCAATCTACCCTCTTCATAAGAAAGCAACTCATTCCCAGAACTGAACTAGCCTATTTCATAGAGTACAGCATTCAGCAATAAACATGCTTCTTTTTAAACAAAACTACATTAGAAATGAAACGAAATTACGAAGTTGTAAAACTGCTTAGATTGTACAAATGAATAAAATTTGAACTTGCTGCAATCTACCCTCTTCATAAGAAAGCAGCTCATTACATGAAATTTAATAGCCTATTTCATACAGTACAGCGTTCAGCAATGAAGGTGTTTCTTTTCCAGGAAAACTACATTAGAAATGAAACCAAACTAATAAATTGTACATCTTGTTAGATTATACAAACGAGGAAACTTTGAACTTGCTTCAATCTACCCTCTTGGTAAGAAAGCAAATCATTCCAAGAACTAAACTAGCCTATTTCATACACTACAGCGTTCAGCAATAATGGCGTTTCTTTTCTAACAAAACTACATAAGAAATGAAACAAACCAATAAATTGTACATCTTGTTAGATTGTATAAAAATAGAAAGTTTGAACTTGCTCCAATCTACCCTCTTCGTAAGAAAGCAACTCATTCCAAGAATTGAACTAGCCTATTTCACACAGTACAGCGTTCAGAAATAATCATGTTGATTTTCTAACAAAACTACATTATAAAAGAAACAAACATACTAAATTGTACATCTTGTTACATTGTACAAATGAGGAAAGTTTGAACTTGCTGCAATCTACTCTCTGTATAATAAAGCAACTAATTCCAAGAAGTTTACTAGACTCTTTCATACAGTACAGCGTTCAGCAATAAAGGTGTTTCTTTTTTAACAAAACTATATAAGAAATGAAGCCAACCTACTAAACTGTACATCTTGTTAGATTGTACAAATGAGGAAAGTTTGAACTTGCTGCAATCGACCCTCTTCGTAATAAAGTAACTAATTCCAAGAACTTAACTAGACTATTTCATACACTACAGTGTTAAGCAATGAATGCGCTTCTTTTCTAACAAAACTACATTAGAAATGAAACCAACATACTAAATTGTGCAGCTTGTTAGATTGTACAAATGAGGAGTTTTTGAACTTGCTGTAATCTACCATCTTCATAATAAAGCAACTCATTCCAAGAACGGAACCAGCCTATTTCATACAGTACAGCATTTGGCAATGAAGGTGTTTCATTTTTTTAATTTAAATATATATTTTTTATTTATATTATTCTGATTTTACATTCATAGTATTGGATCCATTGTCCTCCTCCCTGTCCTCCCACTTTCAAAGGGACCCTCATCAATGTGGAATGTGGGTCATGCATTGTGAGGTTAGTCAAGAGTTCTGGGGGGTAGGCCCCCGTCTCTGTGCATAATGCCCCAACTTGTGAACTCTAACAATCTTTCTGCCCCCTCTTCCATGAGTTTCCCCGAGCCACATTGGGGTCATTTTAGTTCTGCTTTAGTGATGAGTTTTTGGGAGCCTCTGTGTCTCTGGATATCTGGCTTAGTTGGAGTTGGATGTTCTCTGTGTTTATCTCCTTCAGCCTTTTTCTGGTGTCATGATGGCCATGAACACTGAACTAGCATATTTCATACAGTACAGCGTTCAGCAATGAAGGTGTTTCATTTCTAACAAAACTACATTAGAAATAAAATGAAATTATGAAGTTGTATATCTGCTTAGATTGTACAAATGAAAAGTTTGAACTTGCTGCAATCAACAGTATTCGTAATATAGCAACTCATTCCAAGAGTTGCACTAGCTTTTTTCACACAGCACAGCATTCAGCAATGAAGGTGTTACTTTTCTAACAAAAGTACATGAGATATGAAACCAACTTACTTAATTGTACATCTGGTTGGATTTTTATAAACGAGGGAAGTTTGAACTTGCTGCAATCTACCCTCTTCATAAGAAAGCAAATCATTCCAAGAACTGAACTAGCCTATTTCATACAGTACAGCATTCAGCAATGAAGGTGTTTCATTTCTAACAAAATTACATGAGAAATGAAATGAACCTACTTCATTGTACATCTTGTTAGATTGTTACAAATGAGGAAAGTTTGAACTTGCTGCAATCTACCCTTTTTGTAAGGAAGCAACTCATTGCAAGAACTGAACTAGCCTATTTCCTACAGTACAGTGTTCAGCAATGGAGGTGTCTCTAACAAAACTACATTAGAAAAGAAATGAACTTACTTAATTGTACAACTTGTTAGATTGTACAGAGAGGAAAGTTTGAACTTGCCACAATATACCCTCTTAGTAAGAAAGCAACTCATTATAAGAACTGAACTAGCCTACTTCAGACAGAATAGCATTCAGCAATGAACGTGGTTTTTTTTCCTAACAAAAATACATTAGAAAAGAAAAGAAACTACTAAATTGTACATCTTGTTAGATTGTACAAACTAGGAAAGTTTGAACTTGTGGCAATCTATCATCTTCGGAAGAGAGCAACTCATTCCAAGAACTGAACTAGCATATTTCCTTGAGTACAGCGTTCAACAATGAAGGTATTTCTAACAAAACTACATTAGAAATGAAATGAACCTACCAAATTATACATCTTGTTAGATTGTACAAATGAGGAAATTTGAATTTGCTGCAATCTACACTCTTCATAAGTAAGCAACTCATTCCAAGAAGTGAACTAGCCTAGTTCATACAGTACAGCATTCAGCAATGAAGGTGTTTCATTTGTAACAAAACTACATTACAAATGAAATGAAGTTATGAAGTTCTATATCTGCTTAGATTGTACAAATGAAGAAAGTGTTAAGTTGCTGCAATCAACAGTCTTTGTAAGATAGCAAGTCATTCCAAGAGTTGCACTAGCTTTTTTCACACAGTACAGCATTCAGCAAAGAAGGTGATTGTTCTCTAAGAAAACTACATGAGAAATGAAATGAACCTACTTAATTGCACGTCTTGTTTGATTGTAACATACGAGGAAAGTTTGAACTTGCTGCAATCCATCCTCTTCGTAAGAAAGCAACTCATTCCAAGAACTGAACTAGGCTATTTCATACAGTATGGAGTTCAGCAATGAAGGTGTTTATTTAAAAAAAAAATTAGAAATGAAACAAACCTACTAAATTGCCCATCTTTTTAGATTGTACAAATGAGGAAAGTTTGAACTTGCTGCAATCTACCCTCTTCGTAAGAAATTAACCCATTCAAAGAACTGAACTATCCTATTTCATACAGTACAGCATTCAGCTATGAAGGTGTTTCTTTTCTAACAAAACTACATTAGAAATGAAACAAAGATACAAAGTTTTATATCTAATTACATTGTACAATCGAAGAACATTTTAACTTTCTCCAGTTAACAGTCTTTGTAAGATTACAACTTGTTCCACGTGATGCAATAACTTATTTCACACACTACAGCATTCAGCAATGAAGTTTTTTTCTTTTCTAAAAAGACTACACGAGAAATGAAAAGAACCAAAGTAATTGTACATCTCGTGATATTGGTACGAACTAAGACAGTTTGAACTTGCTGCAATCTACCCTCTTGGTAAGAAAGCAACTCATTCCAAGAATGGAACTAGCCTATTTCATACAGTACAGTGTTTGGCAGTGAAGGTGTTTATTTTTTACAAAACTACATTAGAAAAGAAACAAACCTACTACATTGTAAAACTTGTTAGATTGTACTAGCAAGGAAAGTTTGAACTTGCTGCAATCAACCCTCTTCGTAAAAAGCAACTCATTCCAAGAGCTCCGCTATCTTATTTCATGCATTACAATGTTCAGCAATGAAGGTGTTTCTTTTAACAAAACTGCATTATAAATGAAATGAAATTACAAAGTTTTATATCAGCTTAGATTGTACAAATGAAGAAAGTTTTAACTGGCTGCAATCTACACTCTTTGTAAGAAAGCAACTCATTGCAAGAACTGAACTAGCCTATTTCATACAGTACAGCGTTCAGCAATAAAGGTGTTTCATTTCTTAAAAAACTACATTAGAAATGAAACCAACCAACTAACTTGTACATCTTGTTAGATTGTACAAACGAGGAGAGTTTGAACTTGCTGCAATCTACACTCTTCATAAGAAAGCAACTCATTCCAATAACTGAAATAGCCCATTTCATATAATGTAGCGTTCAGCAATGAAGGTGTTTCTTTTCTAACAAAACTACATTCGAAATGAAATGAACCTACCAAATGGTACATCTTGTTAGAATTGTATAAATGAGGAAAGTTTGAACTTGCTGCAATCTATACTCTTCGTAAGAAAGCAACTCAGTCCAAGAACTGACCTAGCCTATTTAACACAGTACAGCATTCAGCAATGAAGGTGTTTCTTTTCTAACAAAAC
This sequence comes from Orientallactaga sibirica, assembly GCA_036365145.1. Lineage (NCBI taxonomy): Eukaryota > Metazoa > Chordata > Mammalia > Rodentia > Dipodidae > Orientallactaga > Orientallactaga sibirica. The sequence continues at coordinate 7,569,921 of JAEOAD010001219.1, read as the reverse complement.
TACAATAGAAATGGAACCAACCTACTAAATTGTATACCTTGTTAGATTGTACTAACGAGGAAAGTTTGAACTTGCTGCAATCTATCATCTTCATAAGAAAGCAAATCATTCCAAGAACAGAACTAGCCTATTTCCTACAGTGCAGCGTTCATAAATGAAGGTGTTTCTTTTCTAACAAAACTACATTAGTAAGGAAATGAAGTTACGAAGTTCTCTTTCTGCTTAGATTTTACATATGAGGAAAGTTTTAACTTGCTGCAATCAACAGTCTTCGTAAGAAAGCAATTCATTCCAAGAGCTGCACTAGCTTATTTAACACAGTACAGCGTTCAGCAGTGAAGGTGTTTCTTTTCTAACAAAACTGCATTAGAAATGGAACGAACCTAGTAAATTGTGCAACTAGTTAGATTGTACAAACAAGGAAAGTTTGAACTTGCTGCAATCTACCCTCTTCATAAAAAAGCAACTCATTCCAAGAACGTAGCTAGCCTGTGTCTGAAAGTAAGGCATTCGGCAATGAAGGTGTTTCTTTTCTAACAAAACTACATTACAAATGAAACAACCTACTAAATTGTACATCTTCTTAGGATGTAAAAACAAGGAAATTCTAAACTTGCTGCAATATACCCTCTTCGTAAGAGAGCAATAATTCCAAGAACTGAACTAGCATATTTAATGCACTACGGAGTAAGCAATGAAGGTGTTTTTTTAAAACAAATCTACATGAGATATGAAACCAACCTACTAAATTGTACATCTTTTTATATTGTACAAACGAGGAATGATTGAACTTGCTGCAATATACACTCTTCGTAAGAAAGCAACTCATTCCAAGAACTGAACTAGCCTATTTCATACAGTACAGCATTCAGGAATGAAGGTGTTGCTTTTCTGACAAAACTACATTAGCAAAGAAATGAAGTTACGAAGTTCTCTTTCTGCTTAGATTTTACATATGAGGAAAGTTTTAACTTGCTGCAATCAACAGTCTTCGTAAGAAAGCAATTCATTCCAAGAGCTGCACTAGCTTATTTAACACAGTACAGCGTTCAGCAGTGAAGGTGTTTCTTTTCTAACAAAACTGCATTAGAAATGGAACGAACCTAGTAAATTGTGCAACTAGTTAGATTGTACAAACAAGGAAAGTTTGAACTTGCTGCAATCTACCCTCTTCATAAAAAAGCAACTCATTCCAAGAACGTAGCTAGCCTGTGTCTGAAAGTAAGGCATTCGGCAATGAAGGTGTTTCTTTTCTAACAAAACTACATTACAAATGAAACAACCTACTAAATTGTACATCTTCTTAGGATGTAAAAACAAGGAAATTCTAAACTTGCTGCAATATACCCTCTTCGTAAGAGAGCAATAATTCCAAGAACTGAACTAGCATATTTAATGCACTACGGAGTAAGCAATGAAGGTGTTTTTTTAAAACAAATCTACATGAGATATGAAACCAACCTACTAAATTGTACATCTTTTTATATTGTACAAACGAGGAATGATTGAACTTGCTGCAATATACACTCTTCGTAAGAAAGCAACTCATTCCAAGAACTGAACTAGCCTATTTCATACAGTACAGCATTCAGGAATGAAGGTGTTGCTTTTCTGACAAAACTACATTAGCAAAGAAATGACCTTACTAAATTGTACATATTTTTAGATTTTTACAAATGAGGAAAGTTTGAACTTGCTGCAATATACCTTCTTCGTAAGAAAGCAACTCATTCCAAGAACTGAACTAGCCTATTTCATACAGTATAGCATTCAACAATGAAGGTGTTACTTTTCTAAAAAAAATACATTAGAAATGAAACTAACCTACCAAATTGTACAACTTTTTAGATTGTATAAAAGGGAAAATTTTGAACTTGTTTAAATTTACCCTCTTTGCAAGAATGAAACTCATTCCAAGAACTGAACTAGCCTATTTCATAGACCAGAGTGTTCAGCAATGAAGGTATTTCTTTTCTAACAAAACTACATTAGAAATGAAATGACCGTATTAATTGTACATCTTGTTCGCTTTTACATCTTCTTCGCTTTTACAAATGAGAAAACTTTTAACTTGCTGCACTCTACCCTCTTGTTAAGAAAGCAACTCATTCCAAGAAGTGAACTAGCCTATTTCATACAGAACAGCGTTCAGCAATGAAGGTGTATCTTTTCTAACAAAAATACATTAGAAATGAAACAACCTATTACACTGTACATCTTGTTAGGTTGTACAACCAAGGAAAGTTTGAACTTGCTGCAATCTACACTCTTCATTAGAAAGCAACTCAATCCAAGAACTGAACTAGCCTATTTCATACAGTATGGAGTTCAGAAATGAAGGTGTTTCTTTTCTAACAAAAGTACATTAGAAAAGAAACAAATGTAGTAAATTGTATGTCTTGTTATATTGTATGAACGAGGAAAGTGTGAACTTGCAGCAATCTACCCTCTTTGAAAGAAAGCAACTCATTCCAAGAACTGAACTAGCCAATTTGATACAGTCTAGCATTCAGCAATGAAGGTGTTTCTTTTCTAACAAAACTACATTATAAATGAAACCAACCTACTAAATGGTACATCTTGTTAAATTGTATAAATGAGGAAAGTTTGAACTTGCTGCAATCTATACTTTTCATAGAAAGCAACTCATTCCAAGAGCTGCACTAGCTTATTTCACACAGTACAGCGTTCAGAAGTGAAGGTGTTTCTTTTCTAACAAAACTACATCAGAAATGAAACGAATCTAACAAGTGGTAAATCTTGTTAGATTGTACAAGCGAGGTAAATTTGAACTTGCTGCAATCTACCCTCTTCGTAAAAAAGCAACTCATTCCAAGAACTGAACTAGCCTATTTCATACAGTACCGTGTTTGGCAATGAAGCTGTTTCTTTTCTAACAAAAGTACATTAGAAATGAAACGAAGCTACTAAATTGTACATCTTGTTAGATTTTACAAACAAGTAAAGTTTGAACTTACTGCAATCTACACTATTCGTAAGAAAGCAACTCATTCCAAGAGCTGCACTAGCTTATTTCCCACAGTACATCATTCAGCAGTGGTGTTTCTTTTGTAACAAAACTACTTTGGAAATGAAACCAACCTACTAAATTGTACATCTGGTTAGATTGTACAAACAACGAAAGTTTGAACTTATTGCAATCAGCCATCTTCGTAAGAAAGCAACTCATTCCATAACTGAACTAGCCTATTTCATACAGTACAGCGTTCAGCAATGAAGGTGTTTCTTTTCTAATAAAACTACATTAGAAATAAAACGAACCTACTACTGTGTTCATCTTGTTAGATTTTACAAACGAGGAAAGCTTGAGCTTGCTGCAATCTACACTATTCCTAAGGTATCAACTCATTCCAAGAACTGAACTAGCCTAATTAATACAGTACAGCATTCATAAATGAAGGCGATTCTTTTATAACAAAACTACATTCGTAATGAAAGGAAGTGACGAAGTTCTATATCTGCTTAGATTTTACAAACGAGGAAAGTTTTAACTTGCTGCAATCAACAGTCTTCGTAGGAAAGCAACTCATTCCAAGAGCGGCAATAGCTTATTTAACAGTACAGTGTTCAGCAGTGAAGGTGTTTCTTTTTAACAAAACTACATTAGAAATTGAAACAAACCTACTAAATTGTACATCTTATTAGATTGTACAAATGAGGAAAGTTTGAACTTGCTGCACTCTACCCTTTTCATTAGAAAGCAACTCAACACAAGAACTGAACTAGCCTATTTCATACAGTACAACATTCAGCCATGAAGGTGTTTCTTTTCTAACAAAACTACATTAGAAATGAAACGAACATACTAAATTGTACATCTTGTTAGATTGTACAAACAAGGAAACTTGGAACTTTCTGCAATCTACCCTCTTCGTAAGAAAGCAACTCATTCCAAGAACTGAACTAGTCTATTTCATACAGTATAGCATTCAGCAATGAAGATGTTTCTTTTCTAACACAACTTCATTAGAAATGAAACCAAACGACTAAATTGTTCATCTTCTAAGATTTTACAATCAAAGAAAGTTTGAACTTGCTGCAATCTATCATCTTCATAAGAAAGCAACTCATTCCAAGAACATAGCTAGCCTATTTCATAAAGTAAGGCGTTTAGCAATGAAGGTGTTTCTTTTCTAACAAAACAACATTAGAAATAAAACAACCTACTAAATTGTACATCTTTTCTTAATATATATTTTTTACTTATATCATTCCGATTTTACATTCATAATATTGGTTCCATTGTCCTCCTCCCTGTCCTCCCACTTTCAAAGCGACCCTCATCAATGGGGAATGTGGGTCATGCATTGTGAGGTTAGTCAAGAATTCTGGGGGCTATGCCCCAGTCTCTGTGCATAATGCCCCAACTTGTGACTCTAACAATCTTTCCACCCCCTCTTCCACGAGTTTCCCTGAGCCACATTGGGGTCATTTTAGTTCTGCTTCAGTGATGAGTTTTTGGGAGCCTCTGTGTCTCTGGATATCTGGCTTAGTTGGAGTTGGATGTTCTCTGTGTTTATCTCCTTCAGCTTTTTTCTGGTGTCATGATCGCCATGAATGCTGTATTCTTGCCCTTCCCCTGCATTGTTCCATGGTTTTAGCTGGGGCCCTGGTGAGGTGTGGTTAGCTGATCCTCCCTTCAGGTTCGTTGTCCACCTGAAAAAAGATAAGCAAGTTCTCCAATGGAGAGAGAAGTTAGTACTAGATAGAAGGGATGACCGTATATGTTTTGGAGGGAATTTTATATGCATTGGCTCTCTTCTAGCCCACGTTTGGTGGTATCTTGATCTTGGAGACTGAGCTTATTTTTTGTAGCTGGTTTTGACTTATTTCCCAGTTCAAGCAATGAGTTCCATTCCACTGAGTGGATCTATTAGCCAAATCAAGAGCAGTTGGTTACCCACGATAGCTGTTTGCCACAACCGCACTTGTATGAGCATTACGTCAGATTGTTTCCTGCTGGGTATCTTAGACTGCAAGTTGTTTGGACCAATGTCGGACATTTTCCCCCAGTTGCTCATGTAGCACCCTCTGGTACTAGACTAGCTTACTGTCTGGGGACTGACCTTCTTCCAGATTCTGGCCAGGTCTCTCTGTGTTTGGTCTCACACACGTATGCTGTCTTCAACAGTAGGGTCTTACCATTAACCTTTGGTGGGTCACCAAGAACTCTGACAGAAGTCTGTCTTTTTTGGGAAACCTTGTAGGTGTTTCAGATCAACAGCTCATTGTGGAAGTGAACCCCATGCTGGCACTGGGTGATATAAGTCTGCACCTAGGAAGGTGAGGGAGGAAAAAGATAGATAATATAAAAGAGAAAGGTAGTATAGAGAGGAGAGGGAGAGAGAGAAGAGAAAGAGAAGCAGGACAAAATTAAAGTTGGCCTTCATAATGTTCTCTCCAGGTTCCTGTGGTATGGGTGTTCCCTCTGTGGGCCTGCTGAAGGATCAATGTTTTAGCCTGCTGTTCAGAGTAAAGGGTTTTATAGTATCTTTTCCTTTTGGGTCCCAATTTGTATCCCCACCTTGTCCTCCCTCCCACCCTCTCATTTCCTCCCACCCATATCCTCCCTCATCCCACCCTCCCTCCTATCTGGGCCTCAGAGTGTTTATTAGGTTTGGCCACATGTCACGTAGATTCAGTTTAGCAGCAACAGATAAATGAGACCATATGACGATTATCTTTTTGTGCTTGGGTGAGCTCACTGAGGATGATCTGTTCCATGTTTGACCATTTTTTTTTCAAATTTCCTTATTTCATCTTTCCTTACTGCTACATAGAATTCCATAGTATAGATATACTACATCTTTGTTATCCATTCATCTAGTGATGGACACCTGGGTTGATTCCAGCTCTTTGCTATTATGAATTGAGCAGCTATAAACATGGTTGAGCAAATGTCTCTGATCTGAGGCTTGGAGCCTTTCGGGTAAATGCCCAATAAGGGAATAACTGGATCCATTGGTAGGTCAATGGTCATCCTTTTCAGGAGTCTCCATATAGCTGTCCATAGCGGTTGAACCATTTTACATTCCCACCAGCAGTGAAAACTTGTTCCTATTTCACCACAGCCTCGACAGCATTTGTTTTCATTGTTTTTTTAATGTTAGCCATCCTTACTGGGGTAAGGTGGAATCTCATTGTTGTTTTAATTTGCATTTCCCTGATGATTAGGGATGTTGAACATTTTCTTAAATGTGTGTTTGCTATTTGTATTTCTTCCTCGGAGAACTCCCTGTGCAGTTCTCTGACCCACTTTGTGAATGGGTTGTATGGTGATTTATTGTTTAGGTTTTGGAGTTCTTTGTAGATTCTAGAAATTAGGCCTCTGTCAGTTGTATAGCTGGTGAAAAATTTCTCCAATTCTGTGGGTAATCTGCTGGCTTTGGTTATAGTATTTTTGTCAGTGAAAAAGCTTTTCTGCTTCATGAGATCCCAATGGTTGAGTGATTGTTTAATTTCCTGAGCTGCTGGGGTTTTGTTCAGGAAATCTTTTCCCACTCCTATATCGTGGAAGGTTCCTCCTATTTTTTTTCTTCCAGTAGAAGCGGAGTTTCTGGTTTCATATTAAGGTCTCTGATCCATTTGGACTTAATTTTTGTGCATGGAGAGATGTGTGGGTCAAGTTTCATTTTCCTACATATGGTTGTCCAGTTTGTCCAGCACCATTTGTTGAAGATGCTGTCTTTTCTCCATGCTGCATTGGTAGGGCCTTTGTCAAATATCAAGTAGCTGTAGTTACTGGACCCAAAGTCTGGGTCTTCAATTCTATTCCATTGGTCTATATTCCTGTTTTTATGCCAGTACCATGTTGTTTTTAATAGAATGGCTTTGTAGTATAGCTTTAGATCAGGTATGGTGATGCCTCCAGAGGTGTTTCCTTTTCTGAGGATGAGCTTGGATATCCGAGGCCTTCTACCTTTCCATATGAATTTGGAGATAGTTTTTTTCTATCTCATTGAAGAAGGAAGTTGGGATTTTTATTGGCATTGCATTGAATCTATAAAGTGCTATTGGTAAAATTGCCATTTTCACAATGTTAACTCTAGCAATCCAGGAGCATGGGAGGTCTTTGCATTTTTGTAGGACCTCTTCAATTTCTTTTTTGAGAGTTTTCATGTTTTCATTTTATAGGTCTTTCACTTCCTTAGTTAATGTTATTCCAAGGTATTTTATTTTCTTTGTTGCGATCGAAAATGGGACGATGTTATTTCTTTTTCTGTCTCTTTGTCCTATGCATACAAAAAGGCTACTGATTTCTGTGCATTGATTTTGTATCCTGCTACTTTGCTGAAGGCGCTAATCACCTTTCAGAGTTTTCAGATGGAAGTCCTTGGGTCACTTATGTATAGAATCATGTCCTCTGCAAATAGGGCTAACTTAACTTCTTCCTTTCCAATTTGTATCCCTTTGATTTCTTTCTCCTGTCTTATTGCTTGAGCTAATACTTCTAGCACTATGTTGAAGAGCAGAGGTGAGAGTGGACACCCCTGCCTTGTTCCTGACCTCAATGGGAATTCCTTCAGTCTCTCCCCATTTAGAATTACTTGGGCTTTAGGTGTTTTGTATATAGCCTTTATTATGTTGAGATATGGGCCGTCCATGCCTATTCTCTCCAAAGTTTTGATCATGAAGTGATGTTCTATTTTGTCAAACGACTTTTCTGCATCTATATAAATGATCATGTGGTTTTTGTGTTTCAGCTTGTTTATGTGGTGTATTACATTGACAGATTTCTGTATGTTGAACCACCCCTGTGTTCCAGGGATGAAGGCTACTTGATCAAGGTGGATAATTCTTTTGATGTACTGTTGAATTCGGTTTGCAAGAATTTTGTTCAGGATCTTTGCATCTATATTCATCAGAGAAATGGGCCTATAATTTTCCTTTCTTGTGACATCCCTGCCTGGTTTTGGAATTAGGGTGATACTAGCTTCATAAAAGGAGTTAGGGATCTCTCCCTGTTCTCCTATTGTGTGGCACAGTTTGAGAAGAATTGGTTTCAGTTTTTCCATGAAGGTTTGGTAGAATTCAGCTGAGAAACCATCTGGTCCTGGACTCTTCTTTTGGGGGAGGTGTTTGATTACATGTTCTATCTTGAAGGGGGTGATGTGTTTGTTTAGGAAATTAATCTGCTCTGGGCTTAGCTTTGGTAGGTGGTATGTGTCTAGGAATTCATCCATTTCCTCCATGTTCTCCTGTTTTATGGAGTAGAGGTTGTTGAAATAAGTCTTAATAACTCTTCCTATTTCATTCATGTCTGTTGTGATCTCTCCCTTTTCATTTCTAATTTTATTGATTTGAGGTGTTTCTTTTTTCCGCTTGATCAAATTGGCCAGGGGTGTATCAATCTTGTTAATTTTTTCAAAGAACCAGCTCTTTGTTTCATAAATGTTCTTAATTGTCCTCTTAGTTTCCAATTCATTAATTTCTGCTCTGATCTTAATTATTTCTTTCTGTCTGGAGCTATTTTGGTTGGCTTCTTCTAGCTTTCCCAGTGCCTTTAGGTAAATGGTTAAGTTATTGATTTGGGATCTCTGTTTTTGTTATGAGGACATTTAGTGATATGATTTTTCCCCTAAGGACTGCCTTCATTGTGTCCCACAAATTTTGGTATGATGTGTTCTCATTGTCATTGAATTCTAGAAATTTTGCAATTTCATTCTTTATTTCATCCACAACCCATTTATTGATTAAAAGTATGTTGTTCAATTTCCAGGAGGTAGAGGGATTCTGGTGTACTTATTGTTGTTGATTTCTATCATTATAGCATTGTGGTCTGATATCATGCAGGAAACTACATCAATTTTCTTGAAAATATGGTGGCAGGCTTTGTGGCCCAGTGCATGATCTATTTTAGAGAAGGTTCCATGGGCTGCTGAGAAGAATGTGTAGTCTGTAGATTTTGGTTGGAATGTTCTAAATATGTCTGTTAAGTCTAGTTGCTCTATGGTGTTGTTGAGCTCTCTTACTTCCCTTTTAATTTTCTGTTTGGATGATCTGTCCATTGATGATAGTGAAGTATTGTAGTTCCTGACTATGGTGGTGTTGGTGTTTATTTCCGTTTTGTTCCCAAGTAGATTTTGCTTTATGAATTGTGGTGCACCTGTGTTTGGTGCATAAATATTTATGATTATGATATCCTCTTGTTGGATTGTTCCCTTGATAAGTAAGAAGTGGCCTTCTTTTTCTTTTTTAGTTACTTCTGGTTTGAAGTCTATTTTATCCGATATAAGTATAGCTATGCCTGCTTTTTTCCTATTTGTGTTTGCTTGGAATATCATTTTCCACCCTTTCACCCTGAGGAGGTGTCTTTCTTAAGTGGTGAGGTGGGTTTCTTGATGACAGCAGATTGAGGGGTCCAGTATTCTGATCCACCCTGTTAACTTATGTCTTTTGATGGGCCATTAATATTCTGAGTTATTACTTTGAGGTTTGATTTAATACCTGCCATATTGTGGTGGGGTGTGGTCTTTGTGGTTTTATGGGGGGAGGGGTTAATGTGGAGTGCTTCTTGAGGGCTCTTGAGATTGTTTATTTGTTTCTTCTTTGTGGAGAATTCCCTGAAGTACTTTCTGTAGGTTTGGCTTTGTGTCCATATATTTGTAAAGATGAGTTTTAACATGGAACGTTTTTCTTTCACCATCTATTGTGAGGGATACTTTTGCTGGGTAGAGTAGTTGGGGCTGGAAACCATGGGTTCTTAGAGTTTGCAGTGTTCCATTCCAGGCCCTTCTGGCTTTTAAGGTTCCCATTGAGAAGTCTGAGGTAATTCTAATGGGGTTCCCTTTATATGTAATGTGTTGTTTTTCCCTGGCTGCTTTTAGGATTTTCTCTTTGTGCTTGATGTTTAGAGTCTTTTTTTAAAAATATATTTTATTTATTTAGTTATTTGAGAGAGAGAGAGCGAGAAAGAGAGAATGGGCATGCCAGGGCCTCCAGCCACTGCAAACGAACTCCAGATGTATGCGCCTCTTTGTGCATCTGGCTTACGTGGGTCCTGGAGAATGGAACCGGGATCCTTTGTCTTTGCAGGCAAACGCCTTAACCGCTAAGCCATCTCTCCAGCCCGATGTTTAGAGTCTTAAAGATTATGTGTCTTGGAGAATTTCTCCTTTGGTCAAGTCTGTTTGGAGTTGTACTAGCTTCTTGTAATTTGATGGGATTTTCTTTTGAGAGAATGGGAGTTTTCTTCAATTATTTTGTTGAATAGGCTTTCCATTCCTTTCATCTGTGTTTCTTCCCCCTCTGGTATACCAATGATCCTAATGTTTGGACGATTATGTGTGTCCCACATTTCCCTCATGTTCTGTTCACAGAAATTTTTAACTTGTGGAAATTTTTGGACTCACAAACTGTTTCTTCTGTTTTGTCTTCCAGTTCTGAGTTTCTGTGTTCCACTTGACTTTGTTCTAAAGAGCTTCTATCGAGTTTTGGGCTTGGTCAATTTCGTTCATATTTTCTACGGTTTTTAAATGTATAGTTTCCATCCCTCTGTCTAGTTCCCTTTTTGTGTCATTTTCTGACTTTCTTAATGCTTCTTGGAGTTGATCCTTGCATTTCTTTATGTCTTCATTGAACTTAGCCAGCTGGTTATTGAGGACCTCCTTTTTTCATTCTCCTTCAGATCATTTAACTGTCTTTGGAGCCCTTCCTGGTTCCTTTCTATTAGCTCTAATCTAGCAAGGATAACATTCATAAAATTGTTGGTTCTTTGTTAAGTTTCTGAGAGTTGTGCTATTTGCTTGGCCAGGGTTGCATAGCTTGTCTCTTCATTTTGGGGTTCTGATTCTATTGTCTCTTCTGTGCTTTGATTTGAGACATCCTTTGTAGGACTGGATAATCTAGCTGGATTCACTTGCATCTGGTTTTTCATGCTATTCCTTTTTTGCTGTAGTCTGCCCATTGCAATGGTTCAGAAACCTTGTGTATGAAATGTTAGCCTGTTGCCCTGGGGTGGGGTGGGCCTCAGTGGTGATTGTCAGGGCAGTGGTCCCTGGTGTTCTGATAGGCTGGGGTGGGGGACACTGGCCTGCTGGCCTGTGTTCCTTATGGAGGTGGGAGGGGTAGGGTCCACAACCACCATAGTTGAGCTCAGGCAGGGTAAGTAGGGAACACTGGCCTACTTCCCTGGATCACTGATCTTCCCTGAAAGGGGGAGTGATGGCAGCTGAGTGATGGGGCTCAGGAAGGCTAGGGGGCACCTGACCAATGATGGGGATCTGGCCAGTGAGGGAGGGGTCTGACTAGGGATGAGGGTCAGGCAGGCCTGTTGGGATCTGATGAGGCTCAGGAGGTCCTCCCCAGGACTGTCCATGTCAGGGAGGGATCTAACCAGTCCGTCAGACTGGCAATTCTGCCGTGCCCTGGGCAGGTTGCCCTGGGGTTTTGGCCGGAAATGGCAGGCGTCCAAGCTGTCACTCAGACCGTCAAGTTCCTCTGTGACTCTGGGCGGGTTTCCCCAGGCTCTGGCAAATAATGGCGGGGGTCAGAGTGTTCACTCAGACCAGCAAGTTCCACCGTGCCTCCGGGCAGGTCGCCCCCGGCTCTGCTGGTAATGGCAGGCATCCGAGCTGTCACTCAGACCCACAAGTTCCGCTGGGCTCTGGCCAGTATTGGCAGGCATCTGGCCAGCGGTTTGGGTCACCCACGCCCAGGAGGACCTAACCAGCGGTGGCCTCTGGCCGAGAGCATGAGAATCAGTGGATTCCCTTTTTTTTCATCCACCCCCTCCCTCTGGCAGCATTCAAGGGCCAGAAATCCCTTCAAGAAATTTTTTATAAGCTTAAAAATCTTGCTTATAGCTCCCTGTAAGGTGAGGCGAGGTCACACGGACACCATCTTGACCGGACTTTTTTGCAGATATACAATTCGTAATTTCATTTCATTTCTAATGCAGTTTTGATAGAAAAGAAATACCTTCCTTGCTGAATGCTGTACTGGAGGAAATAGGCTAGTTTAGTTCCCAAGAATCAATTGCTTTCTTACGAAAAAGGGTAGATTGCAGCAAGTTCAAACTTCCTTCGTATGTACAATCTAAGCAGATACACAACTTTCTAATGTCGTTTAATTTCTAATGTAGTTTTCTTAGAAAAGAAACATGTTCATTGCTGAACGCTGTACTGCATGAAATAGGCTAGTTCAGTTCTTGGAATGAGTTGCTTTCTTATGAAGAGGGTAGATTGCAGCAAGTTCAAACTTTCCATGTTTGTACATCTAACAAGATGTACAATTTACTAGGTTCGTTTCAATTCTCATGTAGTTTTCTTATAAAAGAAACACCTTCATTGCTGAATACTATACTGTAGGAAAACAGCTAGTTCCATTCTTGGAATGAGTTGCTTTCTTATGAAATGGGTAGATAGGAGCAAGTTCAAACTTTCCTCGTTTGTACAATCTAACAAGGTATACAATTTAGTAGGTTCATTTCATTTCTAATGTAGTTTTATTAGAAAAGAAACACCTTCATTGCTGAATGTGTACTGTATGAAATAGGCTAGTTCAGTTCATGGAATGAGTTGCTCTCTTACGAAGAGGGTAGATTGCAGCAATTTTAAACTTTCCTTGTAAGTAAAATCTAACGAGATGTACAATTTATTAGGTTCGTTTCTTTTCTAAAGTATTATTGATAGAAAAGAAATACCTTCACTGTACTGTAGGTAATAGGCTAGTTCAGTTCTTGGAATGAGTTGCTTTCTTACGAAGAGTGGGGATTGCAGCAAGTTCAAAGTTTTCTCCTTTGTACATTCTAACAAGATGTACAATTTTTAGGTTCATTTCATTTCTAATGTAGTTTTGTTAGAAAAGAAACACCTTCACTGCTGAACGATGTACTGGATGAAATAGGCCAGCGCAGTTCTTGGAAAGATTTGCTTTCTTACGAAGAGGATAGATTGCAGCACGTTAAAATGTTCCTCGTTTGTAAAATCTAACAAGATGTAAAATTTACTAGTTCAGTTTCATTTCTAATGTAATTTTCTTGGAAAAGAAACACCTTCATTGCTGTACTGTATGAAATAGTGTACTTCAGTTCCTGAAATTACTTACTTTATTAACAGGGTAGATTGCAGGAAAGTCAAACTTTCCTCGTTTGTACAATCTAACAAGTTGTACAATTCAGTAGGTTCCTTTCATTTCTAATGTAGTTTTGTTAGAAGAGAAAGCCCTTCATTGCTGAATGCTGTACTATATAAAATAGGCTAGTGCACCTCTTGGAATGGATTTCTTTCTTAAGAGGACTGTTGGTTGCAGTAGCAAACTTTCTTCCTTTCTACAAGCCACATAGATATAAAACTTTGTAACTTCGTTTCAATTCTAATGGAGTTTTGTCAGAAATGAAACACCTTCATTGCTGAACACTGTACTGTATGAAATAGGCTAGTTCAGTTCTTGGAAGGAGTTGCTTTATTACAAAGATAGAAGATTGCAGCAAGTTCAAACACTCTTCATTTGTACACTCTAATAAGATGTACAATTTAGTAGGTTCATTTAATTTTTAATGTAGTTTTGTTAGAAAAGAAACACCTTCATTACTGAACGCAGTACTGTATGAAATAGGCTAGTTCAATTCTTGGAATTAGTTGCTTTTTTATGAAGGGGGTAGATTGCAGCAAGTTCAAACTTTCCTCGTTTATACAATCAAACAAGGTTTACAATTGGTAGTTTGGTTGCATTTCTAATGTAGTTTTTTTTAGAAAGAAAACACCTTCATTTCTGAACGATGTACTGTATGAAATATACTAGTTCAGTTCTTGGAATGATTTCCTTTCTTACGAAGAGCATAGATTGCAGCAAGTTCAAACTTTCCTCATTTGTACAATCTAACAAGATGTACAATTTAGTATGTAAGTTTCTTTTCTAACGTAGTTTATTTATAAAATAAACACCATTATTTCTGAAGCTGTACTGTATGAAATAGGCTAGTTAAATTCTTGGATTGAGTTGTTTCTTATGAAGAGTATAGAGTGCAGAAAGTTCAAACATTCTTTGTTTGTACAATCTAACAAGTTGTACAATTTAGGAAGCTCATTTCCTTTCTAACGTAGTTTTGTTAGAAAATAAACACCATCATTCCTGAATACGGTACTGTATTAAATAGGCTAGTTCAGTTCTTGGAATGAGTTGCTTTCTTATGATGAGGGTAGATTGCAGCAAGTACCAACTTTACTCATTGGTACAATCTAACAAGATGTACAATTTAGTATGGTGGTTTAATTTCTTATATAGTTTTGTTACAAGTGAAACACCTTCATTGCTGAATGCTGTACTGTATGAAATAGGCTAGTTCAATTCCTGGAATGAATTGCTTTCTTACGAAGAGGGTAGATTGGTGCAACTTCAAACTTTACTCATTTGTACAATATTACAATTTGTACAATTTAGTAGGTCCGTTTCATTTCTTTTGTAGTTTTGTTAGATAAGAAACACCTTCATTTCTGAATGCTGAACTGTATAAAATAGGCTAGTTCAGTTCTTGGAATGAGTTGCTTTCTAACGAAGAGTGTAGGTTGCAGTAAGTAAAAACTTTCCTCGTTTGTAAAATGTAACAAGTTGTACAATTTAGGTGGCTAGTTTCATTTCTAATGTAGTTTCGTCAGAAAAGAAATGCCTTCATTGCTGAACTTTGTACTGATTGAAATAGGCTAGTTCACTTCTTGGAATGAGTTGCTTTCTTACAAAGATGGTAGATTGCAGCAAGTTCCAACTTTCCTCATTTATACAATCTAACAAAATGTACAATTTCTTGGTTGGTTTCATTTCTTATGTAATTTTGTTAGAAAAGAAACATCTTTATTGCTGTACACTGTAGTGTATGAAATAGGATACTTCAGTTCTTGGAATGATTTGCTTTCTTACGAAGAGGGTAGATTGTACCAAATTCAAACTTTCCTCGTTTCTACAATCTAACAAGGTTTACAATTTAGTTGGTTCATTTCTTTCCTAATGTAGTATTATTTGAAAAGAAACACCTTCAGTGCTGAATGCTGTACTGAATGAAATAGGCTAGTTCAGTTCTTGGAATGAGTTGCTTTCCTACAAAGAGGGTAGAGTGCAGCAAGTTTAAACTTTCTTCATTTGTACAATCTTACAAGTTTACAATTTAGTATGTAGTTTGCTTTCTAATGTATTTTTGATAGGAAAGAAACACCTCCATTGCTGAATGCTATACTGTATAAAATAGGCTAGTTCAGTTCTTGGAAAGAGTTGTTCTCTTAGGAAGAATGTAGATTGCAGCAAGTTCAAACTTTCCTCGTTTATACAGTCTAACAAGTTCTATAATTCAGTAGGTTTTCTTCATTTCTAATGTAGTTTTGTTAGAAGAGAAATACCTTCATTGCTGAACGCTGTACTGTGTGAAATTGGCTACTTCAGTTCTTGGAATGAGTTGCTATCTTACGAAGAGGGTTGATTGCAGCAAGTTCAAACTTTCCTCGTTTGTATAATCGAGGAACTATACAATTTATTTGGTTTGTTTCATTTCTAATGTACTTTTGTTAGAAAAGGAACACCTTTCTTGATGAACACTGTACTGCGTGAAATAAGCTAGTGCTACTCTTGATATGAGTTGCTTTCTTATGAATTATGTTGATTATAGCAAGTTCAAACATTCTTCTTTTGTAAAATCTAAGCATATATACGATTTCCTCACATTGTATCATTTCTAATGTAGTTTTGTTAGAGAAGAAACACCTTCATTGCTTAATGCTTAACTGTATAAAATAGGCTAATTCAGTTCTTGGAATGAGTTGCTCTCTTATGAAGAGGGTATATTGCCGCAAGTTCAAACTTTCCTCATTTGTACAATCTAACAAGTTGTACAATTTAGTAGGTTCACTTCATTTCTAATGTAGTTTTATTAGAAAAGAAACACCTCCATTACTGAACACTGTACTGTATGAAATAGGCTACTTCAGTTCTTGGAATGAGTTGCTCCTTACGAAGAAGGTAGATTGCAGCAAGCTCAAACTTTCCTTGTTTGTACAATCTAACAAGATTTACAATTTAGTTGGTTCCTTTCATTCCTAATGTAGTTTTGTTAGAAAAGAAACTCCTTCATTGCTGAATGCTTTACTGTATAAAATAGGCTTGTACAGTTCTTGGAATTAGTTGCTTTATTACAAAGAGGGTAGATTGCAGCAAGTACAAACTTTCCTCATTTGTGCAATCTACCAAGATATACACTTTAGTAGGTTCGTTTCCTTTCTAATGTAGTTTTCATAGAAAAGAAACACCTTCATTGCTTAATGCTTAACTGCATAAAATAGGCTACTTCAGTTCTTGGAATGAGTTGCTCCCTTATGAAGAGGGTAAATTGCTGCAAGTTCAAACTTTCCTCGTTTGTACATTCTAACAAGTTCTACAATTTAGTTGGTTCATTTCATTTCTAATGTAGTTTGGTTCGAAAAGAAACATCTTCAATGCTGAACGCTGTACTGTATGAAATAGGCTAGTTCATTTCTAAGAATGAGTAGCTTTCTTATGAAGTGGGTAGATTACAGCAAGTTCAACGTTTCCTCATTTGTACAATGTAACAATTTGTAAATTTAGTAGGTTAGTTTCATTTCTAATGTAGTTTTATTAGAAAATGAACACCTTCATTGATGAATGCTGGACTGTGTGAAATAAGCTAGTGTCGCTTTTGGAATGATTTGCTTTCTTACAAAGTACGTTGATTGCAGCAAGTTCAAACATTCTTCCTTTGTATAATCTATGCAGATATACAACTTCCTAAGTTAGTTTCATTTCTAATGTAGTTTTGTTAGAAAAGAAACACCTTCATTGCTGAATGCTGCAGTGTATGAAATATTCTAGTTCAGTTCTTGGAATGAGTTGCTTTCTTATGAACAGGGTAGTTTGCAGCAAGTTCAAACTTTCCTCGTATGTACAATCTAACAAGATGTACAATTGAGTAGGTTCCTTTCCTTTCTAATGTAGTTTTTTTAGAAAGGAAACACCTTCATTGCTGAATGCTATACTGTATGAAATAACCTAGTTCATTTTTGGAATGACTTGCTTTCTTACGAAGAGAGTAGATTGCAGCAAGTTCGATTTTTCCTCATCTTTACAATGTAAAAAGTTGTACAATTTAGGAGGTTTGATTCATTTCTAATGTAGTTTTGTTAGAAAAGAAACACCTTCATTGCTGAACACTGTACTGTGTAAAATAAGCTAGTACAGCTCTTTGAATGAGTTGCTAACTTACGAAGAGGGTAGATTGCAGGAAGTTCAAACTTTCCTCGTTTGTTAAATCTAACAAGATTTACAATTTAGTAGGTTCGTTTCATTCCTAATGTAGTTTTGTTAGAAAAGAAATGCCTACTTTGCTGAATGCTATACTATATGAAATAGGCTAGTTCAGTCCTTGGAATGGGTAGCTTTTTATGAAGAGGAAGATTGCAGCAAGTTGAGTTTCCTCATTTGAACAATATAACAAGTTGTGCAATTTAGTAGGTCCATTTCATTTCTAATGTAATTTTGTGAGAAAATGAACACCTTCATTGATGAACACTGTACTGTGTGAAATAAGCTAGTGCAGTTCTTGGAATGAGTTGCTTTCTTACAAAGTATGTTGATTGCAGCATGTTCAAACATTCTTCCTTTTTTAAAACCTAAGCAGATATACAACTTCCTAACTTAGTTTCATTTCTAATGTAGTTTTGTTAGAAAAGAAACACTTTCATTGCTGAATGCATAACTGTATAAAATAGGCTAGTTCAGTTCTTGGAATGAGTTGCTATATTATTAAGAGTGTAGATTGCAGCAAGTTAAAAATTTCCTCATTTTATGCATTCTAACAAGATGTACAATTTAGGAGGTTTGTTTCATCTCTAATGTACTTTTTTTAGAGAGAAAAGGAACACCTTCGTTGATGAATGCTGTACTGTGTGAAATAAGCTAGTGCTGTTCTTGGAATGAGTTGCTTTCTTACGAATTATGTTGATGTTAGCAAATTTAAACGTTCTTCATTTATAAAATCTCAAGATATATATGATTTCCTAACTTAGTCTCATTTCTAATGTAGTTGTGTTAGAGAAGAAACATCTTCATTGCTTAATGCTATACTGTATAAAATAGGCTAGTTCAATTCTTGTAATAAGTTGTTCTCTTACAAAGAAGGTAGTTCAAACTTTCTTCGTTTTATAGTCTAACAAGATGTACAATTAAGTAGGTTCATTTCATTTCTAATGTAGTTGTATTAGAAAAGAAACACCTTCATTGCCATTTGCTATACTGTATTAAATAGGCTTGTTCAGTTCTTGGAATGAGTGGCTTTCTTATGAACAGGATAGATTGCAGCAAGGTCAAACTTTCCTCGTTGTGTACAATCTAACAAGATGTACAATTTGGTAGATTCATTTCATTTCTCATGTAGTTTCGTTAGAAAATATACACCTTCATTGCTGAAAGATGTACTGTGTGAAATAAGCTAGTGCAGTTTTTGGAATGAGTTGCTTTCTTGAGAAGACTATAGATTGAAGCAAGTTAAAAGTTTCTTCATTTGTACCATCTAAGAAAAAAAATTTAGTAACTTCATTTAATTTTGACTGTAATTTTGTTAGCAAAGAAACACTTTAATTGATGAATACTGTACTGTAGGAAATAGGCTAATTCAATTCTTGGAACAAGTTGCTTTCTTACGAAGAGGGTAGATTACAGAAAGTTCAAACATTCCTTGTTTGTCCAATCTAACAAGATTTACAATTTGGTTGTTTGGTTTTATTTCTAATGTAGTTTTGTTAGAAAAGAAACAACTTCATTGCTGAACTTTGTAGTGTGTTAAATAAGCTAGTGTAGCTCACTTGGAATGAGTTGCTTTCTTACAAAGAGGGTAGATTGCAGCAAGTTCAAACTTTCCTCATTTGTACAATCTAACAAAATGTACAATTTAGTCAGTTGGTTTCTTTTTCTTACATAGTTTTGTTAGAAAAGAAACATCTTTATTGCTGAAAGGTATACTGTATGAAATAGGCTAGTTCAGTTCTTGGAATTATTTGCTTTATTACGAAGAGAGTAGATTGCAGGAAGATCAAACTTTCCTAGTCTGTACAATCTAAAAGATGTACAATTTAGTCTGTTCATTTCATTTCTCATGTAGTTTTGTTATAAAGAAACACCTTCATTGCTGAATGCTGGACTTTGAATGAAATAAGCTAGTGCAGCTCTTGGAATGAGTTGCTTTCTTATGAAGAGGGTAGAGTGCAGTAAGTTCAATCTTCCTCCTTTGTATAATCTAACAAGATGTAAAATGTAGTATGTTCATTTAATTTCTAATGTAGTTTTGTTTGCAAAGAAACACCTCCATTGCTGAATGCTGTACTGTATAAAATAGGCTAGTTCAGTTCTTGGAAAAGTTGTTCTTCTTAGGAAGAATGTTGATTCCAGCAACATAAAACTTTCTTCATTTGTACAATATAACAAGTTAAAAAATTCAGTAACTTTTTTCATTTCTAATGCAGTTTTGTTAGAAAAGAAATAACCTTCATTGCTGAACGCTGTACTATATGAAAACAATTATTATATTCATTTATTGGAATGAATTGCTTTTGTTAGAAAAGAAACACCATCATTGCTGAATGTTGTACTGTGCAGTTTAGTTCTTGAAATGAGTTGCTCGTTACAAAGTATAATCTTTCCTCGTTTATAAAATCTATCAAGATGTACAATTTATTTGGTTTGTTTCATTTCTAATGTACTTTTGTTTTTTTTTTTTTTTTTTTTCTTGATGAAACACCATCATTCTGAATGGTGAAATAAGCTAGTGCTACTTCAGTTGATATGAGTTGGTTTCTTATGAAGAGTGTTGATTATAGCCAGTTCAAACATTCTTCTTTTGTAAAATCTAATAATATATACAATTTCACATTCATAAATTTCTAATGTAGTTTTGTTAGAAAGAAACACCTTCATTGCTGAATGCTGTAACTGTATAAAATAAGCTAATTCAGTTCTTGGAATGAGTTGCTCTCTTATGAAGAGGGTTGATTGCAGCAAGATAAAACTTTCTTTGTTTGTACAATCTAACAAGTAAACAATTTAGTAACTTCACTTCATTTCTAATGTAGTTTTATTAGAAAAGAAATACCTCCATTACTGAACACTGTACTGTATGAAATAGGCTACTTCAGTTCTTGGAATGAGTTGCTCCTCAACGAAGAAGGTAGATTGCAGCAAGCTCAAACTTTCCTTGTTTGTACAATCTAACAAGATTTACAATTTAGTTGGTTCCTTTTTCATTACTAATGTAGTTTTGTTAGAAAAGAAACTCCTTCATTGCTGAATGCTTTACTGTATAAAATAGGCTTGTTCAGTTCTTGGAATTAGTTGCTTTATTACAAAGAGGGTAGATTGCAGCAAGTACAAACTTTCCTCATTTGTGCAATCTACCAAGATATACACTTTAGTAGGTTCGTTTCCTTTCTAATGTAGTTTTCATAGAAAAGAAACACCTTCATTGCTTAATGCTTAACTGCATAAAATAGGCTACTTCAGTTCTTGGAATGAATCCCTTATGAAGAGGGTAAATTGCTGCAAGTTCAAACTTTCCTCGTTTGTACATTCTAACAAGTTCTACAATTTAGTTGGTTCATTTCATTTCTAATGTAGTTTGGTTCGAAAAGAAACATCTTCAATGCTGAACGCTGTACTGTATGAAATAGGCTAGTTCATTTCTAAGAATGAGTAGCTTTCTTATGAAGTGGGTAGATTACAGCAAGTTCAACGTTTCCTCATTTGTACAATGTAACAATTTGTAAATTTAGTAGGTTAGTTTCATTTCTAATGTAGTTTTATTAGAAAATGAACACCTTCATTGATGAATGCTGGACTGTGTGAAATAAGCTAGTGTCAGTTTTTGGAATGATTTGCTTTCTTACAAAGTACGTTGATTGCAGCAAGTTCAAACATTCTTCCTTTGTATAATCTATGCAGATATACAACTTCCTAAGTTAGTTTCATTTCTAATGTAGTTTTGTTAGAAAAGAAACACCTTCATTGCTGAATGCTGCAGTGTATGAAATATTCTAGTTCAGTTCTTGGAATGAGTTGCTTTCTTATGAACAGGGTAGTTTGCAGCAAGTTCAAACTTTCCTCGTATGTACAATCTAACAAGATGTACAATTGAGTAGGTTCCTTTCCTTTCTAATGTAGTTTTTTTAGAAAGGAAACACCTTCATTGCTGAATGCTATACTGTATGAAATAACCTAGTTCATTTTGGAATGACTTGCTTTCTTACAAGAGAGTAGATTGCAGCAAGTTCGATTTTTCCTCATCTTTACAATGTAAAAGTTGTACAATTTAGGAGGTTTGATTCATTTCTAATGTAGTTTTGTTAGAAAAGAAACACCTTCATTGCTGAACACTGTACTGTGTAAAATAAGCTAGTACAGCTCTTTGAATGAGTTGCTAACTTACGAAGAGGGTAGATTGCAGGAAGTTCAAACTTTCCTCGTTTGTTAAATCTAACAAGATTTACAATTTAGTAGGTTCGTTTCATTCCTAATGTAGTTTTGTTAGAAAAGAAATGCCTACTTTGCTGAATGCTATACTATATGAAATAGGCTAGTTCAGTCCTTGGAATGGGTAGCTTTTTATGAAGAGGAAGATTGCAGCAAGTTGAGTTTCCTCATTTGAACAATATAACAAGTTGTGCAATTTAGTAGGTCCATTTCATTTCTAATGTAATTTTGTGAGAAAATGAACACCTTCATTGATGAACGCTGTACTGTGTGAAATAAGCTAGTGCCGCTCTTGGAATGAGTTGCTTTCTTACAAAGTATGTTGATTGCAGCATGTTCAAACATTCTTCCTTTTTAAAACCTAAGCAGATATACAACTTCCTAACTTAGTTTCATTTCTAATGTAGTTTTGTTAGAAAAGAAACACTTTCATTGCTTAATGCATAACTGTATAAAATAGGCTAGTTCAGTTCTTGGAATGAGTTGCTATATTATTAAGAGTGTAGATTGCAGCAAGTTAAAAATTTCCTCATTTGTGCATTCTAACAAGATGTACAATTTAGGAGGTTTGTTTCATCTCTAATGTACTTTTGTTAGAAAAGGAACACCTTCGTTGATGAATGCTGTACTGTGTGAAATAAGCTAGTGCTGCTCTTGGAATGAGTTGCTTTCTTACGAATTATGTTGATGTTAGCAAATTTAAACGTTCTTCATTTATAAAATCTCAGCATATATATGATTTCCTAACTTAGTCTCATTTCTAATGTAGTTGTGTTAGAGAAGAAACATCTTCATTGCTTAATGCTATACTGTATAAAATAGGCTAGTTCAATTCTTGTAATAAGTTGTTCTCTTACAAAGAAGGTAGTTCAAACTTTCCTCGTTTTATAGTCTAACAAGATGTACAATTAAGTAGGTTCATTTCATTTCTAATGTAGTTGTATTAGAAAAGAAACACCTTCATTGCCATTTGCTATACTGTATTAAATAGGCTTGTTCAGTTCTTGGAATGAGTGGCTTTCTTATGAACAGGATAGATTGCAGCAAGGTCAAACTTTCCTCGTTTGTACAATCTAACAAGATGTACAATTTGGTAGATTCATTTCATTTCTCATGTAGTTTCGTTAGAAAATATACACCTTCATTGCTGAAAGATGTACTGTGTGAAATAAGCTAGTGCAGTTTTTGGAATGAGTTGCTTTCTTGAGAAGACTATAGATTGAAGCAAGTTAAAAGTTTCTTCGTTTGTACCATCTAAGAAAAAAAACTTCGTAACTTCATTTAATTTTGACTGTAATTTTATTAGCAAAGAAACACTTTAATTGATGAATACTGTACTGTAGGAAATAGGCTAATTCAATTCTTGGAACAAGTTGCTTTCTTACGAAGAGGGTAGATTACAGAAAGTTCAAACATTCCTTGTTTGTCCAATCTAACAAGATTTACAATTTGGTTGTTTGGTTTTATTTCTAATGTAGTTTTGTTAGAAAAGAAACAACTTCATTGCTGAACGCTGTAGTGTGTTAAATAAGCTAGTGTAGCTCTTGGAATGAGTTGCTTTCTTACAAAGAGGGTAGATTGCAGCAAGTTCAAACTTTCCTCATTTGTACAATCTAACAAAATGTACAATTTAGTCAGTTGGTTTCTTTTCGAACATAGTTTTGTTAGAAAAGACACACCTTCATTGCTGAAAGGTATACTGTATGAAATAGGCTAGTTCAGTGCTTGGAATTAGTTGCTTTATTACGAAGAGAGTAGATTGCAGGAAGATCACACTATCCTAGTCTGTACAATCTAAAAAGATGTACAATTTAGTCTGTTCATTTCATTTCTCATGTAGTTTTGTTATAAAGAAACACCTTCATTGCTGAATGCTGGACTTTGTGAAATAAGCTAGTGCAGCTCTTGGAATGAGTTGCTTTCTTATGAAGACGGTAGATTGCAGTAAGTTCAATCTTCCTCCTTTGTATAATCTAACAAGATGTAAAATGTAGTAGGTTCATTTAATTTCTAATGTAGTTTTGTTTGCAAAGAAACACCGTCAGTGCTGAATGCTGTACTATGTGGAATAAGCTAGTGCAGCTCTTGGAATAAGTTGCATTCTTATGAAGACTGTTGATTCCAGCAACATAAATCTTTCTTCATTTGTACAATATAAGCAGGTAAAAAACTTCGTAACTTCATTTCATTTCTAATGCAGTTTTGTTAGAAAAGTAACAACTTCATTGCTGAACGCTATACTATATGAAAACAATTATTATATTCATTTATTTACTAATGTACTTTTGTTAGAAAAGAAACACCATCATTGCTGAATGTTGTACTGTATGAAATAGGCCAGTTTAGTTCTTGAAATGAGTTGCTTTCTTACAAAGAGGGTAGATTGCAGCAAGTTCAATCTTTCCTCGTTTATAAAATCTATCAAGATGTACAATTTAGCAGGTTTGTTTCATTTCTAATGTAGTTTTTTTTTTTTTTTTTTTTTTTTTTTTTTTTTAGGAAAGAAACACCATCATTCTGAATGGTGTGTTGTATGAAATAGGCTAGTTCAGTTCTTGGAATGAGTTGGTTTCTTACGAAGAGTGTAGATTGCAGCCAGTTCAATCTTCCCTCCTTTGTACAATCTAATAAGATATACAATGTAGTAGGTTCATAAATTTCCAATGTAGTTTTGTTAGAAAAGAAACATCTTCAGTGCTGAATGCTGTACTGTGTGAAATAAGCTGGTGCAGCTCTTGGAATGAGTTGCATTCTTACGAAGACTGTTGATTCCAGCAAGATAAAACTTTCTTTGTTTGTACAATATCAGTAGATAAAAAACTTCATAACTTCATTTCATTTCTAATGTAGTTTTCTTAGAAAAGAAATACCTTCATCGCTGAACGCTATACTGTATGAAATAGTCTAGTTCAGTTCTTGGAATGACTTGCTTTCAACGAAGGGTGTAGATTGCAGCAAGTTCAAACTTTCCTTGTTTGTACAGTCTAACAAGATGTACAATTATTAGATTCGTTTCTTTACTAATGTACTTTTGTTAGAAAAGAAACACCTTCCTTGCTGAATGCTGTACTGTATGAAATAGGCTAGTTCAGTTCTTGAAATAAGTTGCTTTCTTATGTAAGAGTGTAGATTGCAGCAAGTTCAAACTTTCCTCGTTTGTACAACCTAACAAGATGTAAAATTTAGTAGGTTCGTTTCATTTCTCATGGAATGAGTTGCTTTCTTAAGAATAATGTTGATTGAAACAAGTTAAAACTTTCTTTGTTTGTACTATTTAAGCAGAAATAAAACTTTGTAAATTCGTTTAATTTCTACTGTACTTTTATTAGAAAAGAAACACCTTAAATGATGAACACTGTACTGTAGGAAATAGGCTAATTCAGTTCTTGGAATGAGTTGCTTTCTTACCAAGAGGGTAGACTGTAGCAAATTCAAACGTTACTTGTTTGTCCAATCTAACTAGATGTACAATTTGGTTGTTTGGATTTATTTCTCATGTAGTTTTGTTAGAAAACAAACACCTTCCTTGCTGAACACTGTACTGTCTGAAATAGGCTAGTTCAGTTTTTGGAATGAGTAACTTTCTTACGAACAGTGTAGAATACAGCAAGTTCAAACTTTCCTCGTTTGTACAATCTAACAAGATGTACAATTTAGTAGGTTGGTTTATTTTCTCATATAGTTTTGCTAGAAAAGAAACACCTTCATTGATGAACACTGTACTGTATGAAATAGGCTAGTTCAGTTCTTGGAATGAGTTGCTTTCTTATGAGAGGGTAGATTGCAGGAAGTTCAAATATTCCTCATTTGTACAATCTAAAAATATGTACAATTTAGTAGGTTCATTTCATTTCTAATGTAGTTTTGTTTGAAAAGAAACACTTTCACTGATGAACGCTGTACTGTGTGAAATAAGCTATTGCAGCTCTAGGAATGAGTTGCTTCTTACAATGACTATTGATTGCAGCAAGTTAAAACTTTCCTCGTTTCTACAGTCTAAGCAGATATAAAACTTCGTATCTGCATTTCATTTCTAATGTAGTTTTGTTAGAAAAGAAACACCTTCACAATTGAACACTGGACTGTTTGAAATAGACTATTTCATTTCTTGGAATGAGTTGCTTTATTATGAAAAGGGTAGATTGCAGCGAGTTCAAACTTTCCTCATTTGTACAATCTAACAAGAAGTACAATTTAGTAGCTTAGTTTCTTTTCTAATGTAGTTTTCTTAGAAAAATGAAACCAACCTACTAAATTGGTCTGAACTTGCTGCCATCTGCCCTCTTCTTAAAAAACCAACTTATTCCAAGAACTGAACTAGTCTATTTCATGCAGTCCAGCATTCAGCAATGAAGGTGTTTCTTTTCTAACCAAACTACATGAGAAATGAAACCAAACTACTAAATTGTACATCTCTTTAGATTGTACAAATGAGGAAAGTTTGAACTTTCTGCATTCTACACTCCTGTAAGAATGTAACTCATTCCAAGAACAATCTAACAGTGCTGTACTGTATGAAATAGGCTGTTTCAGTTTTTGGAATGAGTTGCTTTCTTATGAACTGAAATAGGCTATTTCATACATTATAGCGTCCAACAATGAAGGTGTTTCTTTTCTAACAACAGTACATTAGAAAAGAGCCTGCTAAATTGTACAACTTGTTCGAATGTACAAACGAGGAAAGTTTGAACTTGCTGCAATCTACTCTTTTTGTAAGACACCAACTCATTTCAAGAACTGAACGTGCCTATTTCATACAGTACAGCATTCAGCAATGAAGGTGTTTCTTTTCTAGCAAAACTACATTAGAAATAAAACCAAACAACCAAATTGTACATCTCGTTAGATTGGACAAATGAGGAAAGTTTGAATTTGCTACAATCTACCCTCTTCGGAAGAAAGCAACTCATTCCAAGAACTGAACTAGCCTATTTCCTACAGTACAGTCCTCAGCAATGAAGGTGTTGCTTTTGTAAAAAACTACATTAGGAATGAAATGAAGTTACAATGTTTTATATATGCCTATATTGTACAAACAATGAAAGTTTTAACTTGCTGCAATGAAGCAACACCTTCATTACAGAACGCTGAACTGTATGATGTTGGGCCCTAAGAAGCCCTGGTGTGAGGCCTAGTGGTTCTGAGCCCAGCTAGAGTTTACCTGTCCTTGGCCTACTCCCGTTTGTGAGGCCTAGTGGAACTTCCGGAGCCTGACTAGAGTTTAACAACCTGTCCTTGGAGTGACTCAGCACCTAAGCTGAAACTGCCTCCTCCCAGCTACTGCTGACGTGGTGAAATAATATTGGCCCTTACACCTTTTTCTCATCCTTCTTCCAACCCTCTTTCTCAAAAACACCTTCCCTTGACAATAAACCAAGTTTTCCACCCTTGACGGATTCCTGGCTCAATGTGGTTTTCTTTTCCCTGGTGGCTTGGGGAGGTTTTTGAGCTGCAACACCCGCCTTCCTGCTCAGCCTCAAGAGAAGCGGCTGGCCCAACTCTCTCTCTCTTCTGCTCTACCTGCCGGTGGTGGAGGAAAAGAACCGGCAACTGGTGCCCCGTGTGAGGAAACAGAACTACCTGGGGAACTACTGGTGAAGGAACCTACGGACTGGTGACCCCAACATGACAAAGGAAAAATACAAAATTACACTGACGGGCTTAATCGGACTGCTGACAGGTGTACCCTCATAAATTATGAGGTAGTCTTCATATTTAATATTCTAACCTTTGCTTCTGTAATCTATGCTTGCTTCAACATCTTTTTGTTCCTTTCTCTTTCCTTTCATTTCCGGGTTGCCGGCAAACCGCTTCTGCGGCGCCTCCATTTCTAGACGGGTCATACGTTCATGGTGGACACACCACGTGGGCAGACCTAGAGGAGACTCACCATGTGGGCAGACCTAAAAAAGAAATTTACCACCTAGAGGAGACTCACCACGTGGGCAGACCTAAAAAAAAAAACTCACCACATGGATTGATCTAGAGGAGATTCACCACATGGACAGACCTAAAAAAAAACTCACCACGTGGACAGACCTAAAAAGACTCACCACGTGGACAGACCTGGAGGAGACTTTAAGCATTTTGCCTCCTCATTTAAATAAAAACTCCATCCCAAAAGACAAAACAAACCTGATGGGGAGATCTACTCCCAGCTGTACTATGTTTTATACCATTGAGCCGTCTCCTAAGGACACAGGCTCATCTGGCCATCACGAATCTAAATCTAAACTTAATTCTACAACATGCTTAGCTATTTTTTGGGCCTTTATGCTTGTGTTGTACTCATGTATATTACTATTGCCCTGATTTTACAAAAACTCCTAAAATGTGACTTAAAAATAAACCAAAAAGACCTCCATGGCTTTGGGGACAAAACTCTTGTTTTAGCCCCATGGATTAATTCAGTCCTCCTTGCCTTAATTGCCAGCCTTAAAGGCTTTTCCGTGGAGAAATTCATTTTTGCCCTTAACAAAACTGTAAAAAAAGACTAAAACTAACTTTTCAAATCTCGTTTCTCCCAAGGCCGCCACCCAAACCACCACCGGGCAGCTATCTTTTCAGCTCTTTTCAGCCCACAACCGCTGCCTAAGACAAATGTGCTCACAACCACTCCTCCCCCTCTTTAGCCTTAAAAAAATTATATATATATACAAAACTTTATTAAAACTAGGTTACTAACATACATTTTACTATTCAGGCCCAGAGAGTTTAATCAAGGTTAAATTTATAGTGGACTAATGTGCTTAACTAAAGATATCGGACTAAGATTTTAAGTTAAAAAAAAAAACCTCAAACAAATTATAAAGATACTGAGGCTGATTCCAGGTTACTGAGCTGCTATTGTCAACCACATTAACAATCTTAAGAAAGGCTGGCCGAACGATGAAAAAACAGATGGGCGGGCTCCTAACTTGCTTTATCTTAAAAGCGGGTGGGCGATCCACCATGAGGTGAGTCACCGCAGTTCCTGCCCCTTGCCTCTGGGCGCCCCCTCGATGCTCTTAGCTAAATGTCCCATGGGGCCCAACTTTAAAAAATAAAAGGGATGACTGGGGGCATTTGTATTGCCCTGCTAGAGGTAAAAAAAAAAAACCTGTTTTTCAAGTCTATATGGCTATATCCTACACACCATTGTCCCACCCTTCACTGCCTTCCCATTAACATGGGGCTAAAGAGATGGCTTAGTGGTTAAGCGCTTGCCTGTAAAGCCTAAGGGCCCCGGTTCGAGGCTCAATTCTCCAGTACCCATGTAAACAAGATACACAAGTAAACACATACATCTGGAGTTCATTTACAGTAGCTGGAGGCCTGGCACGCCCATTCTCTCTCTCTCTCTGCCCGCCTAGCTCAGTTCATAAAACATAAGACTAAGCCCAACTAACTCAGTTGGTAATACAATGTTGGCCTGGGATTAAAGTTTTCCCTGGCAACTCTGCCCAGCTGGAGGGACAAAATTAAAAAACCTAAAAACTGTCAGTCTCTGGTTACCCTCTATAAAAACAGACCAACTTCTTCTGCCACTATAAAACTTCCCCTAGATCTATAAGCTTCAACATCATAAAAAACTGCTAGCTGTCAGCCCTGGATTGACCCGAACAATACATGTCTCATATCTTTTCTTCCTTGATTAATCATCCTAATGTTTTATTATTATTTTAGGTCATTCCAACCCATCTGATCTCCAAGACCTCACTGCTAAATGCCTTGCCATTTTACAGGTAGCTCCAGAAAAGATTCAAACTGCCCCTCCCTTCAAGATTTTGAACTCCAGGTTATTCCTTGCTACTGTCTCTCCTGTCAAACCCCAACTCCATATTCAAAAATTAACTTACAAATCCTGTCAGCCTTTCCTCCAGGTACCTCCTCTTGAAACTACAGGAGCCAATCCTCGAGGGCTACACCCTAATCACCTTTGACAGATTGAAGTTACACACTATTCTCCATTTGGAAAACGTAAATATATTTTTCTCTCAGTTGATACTTTCTCCCATGCTTGCTGGACATCGACACATGCCGGAAAAAAAACTAAACATTTCTATTAACCATATGCTTCAATGCTTTGCCACCCTTAGATTGCCAAATCAAATCAAAACCGATAATGGTCCCTGCTTCGTAAGCAGGACTTTTATAGATTTCCTCCAAACCTGGAAAATCTCACTTTCCACAGGCATCCCATATAACCCATGGGGCCAGGCCATTGTAGAAAGATATAATCAAACTCTCAAGTCTCAATTACAAAAACAAAAGGGTGAATCCCTACCCCCACATGACCAACTAACAAAGGCATTATTAACCCTAAATATTTTAAATTTTTCTAAAGAAGATAGACACTTGTCCCCTTTTTCAAAAACATTGGACCTCAGCTGTCACCTACAGCTCCATTAACTGGGGCCTGGAGGGGACCAGAACCCCTCCTCACAGCAGGGAGAGGATTTGGATGTGTCTTTCCTCAAGAGGAAAAAAGACCTACTTGGGTACCAGCAAGAGACTTAAAATATTTACCCAAACAAGGGGACAATAATAATCAATTCTCCAGGGAGTGTCCCACCCCTGATAACTATGCCCCTGTTTCTTGCCCAGGAACAACTGGAGGTGTAGATGCTACTAGACCCAAATGAAGCCAGAAAAGCTCCAGAAAAATTTACAGAAGAGGAGACGGGACTTCCAAGACAACCTGCTGTGGACGGGCTTACATGGCTTTTTACCCTTCCTTCTCCCTCCCCTTGGACCCCTCCTTCTCCTTCTTCTTGCTTTTTACCCTACCTTCTCCCTCCCCTTGAACCCCTCCTTCTCCTTCTTCTTATCCTCACTCTCAGGCCCTGTGTAATTAATAAGATCACACAATTCATTCACCAACAGCTAGAGGCAAGTAAACTTCATCAGGTCAAAACACCACAGGTTCACAACTCAAAAGCAACAGCTTTTCCGCTTACTGGCTATCCACCTAGCATCCATCCCCTGCCCTCCATCTAACCAACGACGGGTAAGATCTCAGACAGGCTGAGACAACCTAAGACAGGGCGTGGAGTGGTCAACGGGCTAGGGGCATGGTCCTCAGTGATGGGTAAGATTCCCAGAGGGGGACAACCTACGACAGAGGCCATGACCACCCACCATTCTTACAAAAACAAAAGGGGGAGATGTTGGGCCCTAAGAAGCCCCGATGTGAGGCCTAGTGGTTCTGTGCCCAGCTAGAGTTTACCTGTCCTTGGCCTACTCCCGCCTGTGAGGCCTAGTGGAACTTCCAGAGCCTAACTAGAGTTTAATGACCTGTCCTTGGAGTGACTCAGCACCTAAGCTGAAACTGCCTCCACCCAGCTACTGCTGACATGGTGAAATAATATTGGCCCTTACACCTTTTTCTCATCCTTCTTCCCACCCTCTTTCTCAAAAACACCTTCCCATGATAATAAACTGAGTTTTCCGCCCTTTACGGACTCCCGGCTCAATGTGGTTTTCTTTTCCCTGGTGGCTTTGGGAGGTTTTTGAGCTGCGGCACCTGCCTTCCTGCTCAGCCTTGAGAGGAGCAGCTGGCCTGACTCTCTCTCTCTTCTGCTCTACCTGCCGGTTGTGGAGGAAAAGAACCGGCAGTATGAAATAGGCTAGTTCAGTTCTTGGATTGAGTTGCTGTCTTATGTAGATGGTAGATGGCAGCAAGTTTAAAATTTAATTGTTTGTACAATCTAACAAGATGTACAAAGTAAGTTTGGTTTCATTTCTAATGTAGTATTGTTAGAAAAGAAACACATTCATTCCGGGATGCTCTAAATGTATGAAATAGAATAGTTCGGTTCTTGGAATGCTTGTTTTCTTATGAAGAGGGTAGATTGCAGCAAGTTCAAACATTCCTTGTTTATACAATCTAACAAGATGTACAATTTAGTAGGTTCTTTTTTGTCTAATATAGTTTTGTTAGAAAAGAAACACCTTCATTGCTGAACACTCTGCTATATGAAATAGGCTAGTTCAGATCTTTGACTGAGTTGCTTTCTTACAAAGAGGGTAGATTGCAGGAAGTTCAAACTTTCCTCATTTGTACAATCTAAAAAGATGTACAATTCAATAGGTTCATTTCATTTCTAATGTAGTTTTGTTAGAGAAGAAACACTTTCATTACTGCATGCTGTACTGTCTGAAATTAGCTAGTACACCTCTTTTAATGCGTTGCTTTCTTATGAAGACTGTTGATTGCAAGTTATAACTTTCTTCGTTTGTACAATCTAAGCAGATATAAAACTTCATAATTTCGTTTCATTTCTAGTGCAGTTATGTTAGAAAAGTAACACCGTCATTGCTGAATGCTATACTGTGTGAAATACGCTAGTTCAGTTCTTGGAATGAGTTGCTTTCTTACGAATAGTGTAGAATACAGCAAGTTCAAAGTTTCCTTGTTTGTACAATCTAACAAGATATATAATTTAGTAGATTGTTTTCATTTCTCATGTATTTTTGTTAGAAAAGAAACACCTTCATTGCTCAACCCTGTACTGTATGAGATAGGCTAGTTCAGTTCATGGAATGAGTTGCTTTCTTTAGAATAATGTAGAATGCAGCAAGTTCAAAGTTTCCTCGTTTGTAAAATCTAACAAGAGTTACAATTGAGTAGGTTGGTTTCATTTCTCATGTAGTTTTGTTAGAAAAGAAACACCTTCATTGCTGAATGCTGAACTGTATGAATAAGCTAGTTCAGTTCTTGGGTTGAGTTGCTTTCTAATGAAGAGGGTAGAATGCAGCAAGTTCAAACTTCCCCATTTGTGCAATCCAACAAGATGTACAAATTCATAGGTTGGTTTCATTTCTAATGTAGTCTTGTTAGGAAAGAAACACCTTCACTGCTCAACGCTGGACTGTATAAAATGGGCTAGTTCAGTTCCTGGAATGAGTTGCTTTCTTATGAAGAGGGTAGATTTCAGCAAGTTAAAACTTTCCTCATTTGGGCAATCTAACTATATGTACAATTTAATAGCTTGGTTTCATTTCTCATGTAGTTTTGTTAGAATAGAAACACCGTCATTGCTGAACGGTGGACTGCATGAAATAGGCTACTTAAGTTCTTGGAATGAGTTGCTTTCTTAAAAAGAGGGTAGATTGCAGCAAGTACAAACCTTCCTCATTTGTACAATCTAAGATGGACAATTTAGAAGTTTGGTGTCATTTCTCATCTAGTTTTGTTAGAAAAGAAACACCTTCATTGATGAACAGTGGACTGTATGAAATAGGCTAGTTATCTCTTATTTGTACAATCTAAAAAGATGTACAATTTAGAACCAGGCATGGTGGCGCACGCCTTTAATCCCAGCACTTGGGAGACAGAGGTAGGAGGATCGCCATGAGTTTGAGGCCACCCTGAGACTACATAGTGAATTCCATGTTAGCCTGGATCAGAGTGAGACCCTACCTCGAAAAAGAAAAAAAAAAAAAAAAGGATGTACAATTTACTAGGTTGGTTTCGTTTCTAATGTAGTTTTATAAAGAAAAAGAAACACCTTCATTGCTGCATGCTGTACAGGGTGAAATAAGATAGTGCATCTCTTTTCATGAGTTTCTTTCTTATGAAGACTGTTGATTGCAGCAAGTTAAAACTTTCTTCATTTGTACAATATAAGAAGATATAAAATTTCGTAACTTCGTTTCATTTCCAATGTAATTTTTTTACAAAAGAAACACCTTCATTGCTGAATGCTGTATTGTGTGAAATAGGCTAGTTCACTTCTTGGAATGAGTTTGTTTGTTACAAGAGGGTAGATTGCAACAAGTTCAAACTTTCCTCGTTTGTACAATCTAACAAGATGTACAATTTAGTAGGTTGGTTTCATTTCTAATGTAGTTTTCTTAGAAAATAAACATCTTCATCGCTGAACGCTATACTGTATGAAATAGGCTAGTTCAGTCCTTGGAATGAGTTGCTTTCAAAGAAGAGGGTAGATTGCAGCAAGTTCAAACTTTCCTCATTTGTACAATCTAAGAATATTTACAATGTAGTAGGTTCATTTCATTTCTAATGGTTTTTTTTGTTTGTTGTTTTTGAAAAGAAACACCTTCAGTGCTGAACACTGTACTGTTTGAAATAAGATAGTGCAGCTCTTTGTATGTGTGGCTTTCTTACGAGGACTCTTGATTGCAGCAAGTTAAAACTTTCTCACTTTGTACAATCTAAGCAGATATAAAACTTCGTAACTTCATTTCATTACTAATGTAGTTTTTAGAAAAGAAACACTTTCATTGCTGATGACTGTCCTGTAGGAAATAGGCTAGTTCAGTTCTTGGAATGAGTTGCTTTCTTCAGAAGAGGGTAGAATGCAGCAAGTTCAAACTTGCCTGGTTTGTCCAATCTAACTAGATGTACAAGTCAGTTGTTTGGTTTTATTTCTAATGTAGTTTTATTAGAAAAGAAATACCTTCATTGTTGAACTCTGTACTGTATGAAATAGGCTCATTCAGTTCTTGGAATGAGTTCCTTTCTTAGGAAGAGCGTAGATTGAAGCAACTTCAATTTTTCCTCGTTTGTAAAATCTAAGAAAATGTACAATTTAGTAGGTTGGTTTCATTTTTAATGTAGTTTTGTTACAAAAGAAACACCTTCATTTCTGAATCCTATGATGTACAAAATAGGCTAGTTCAGTTATTGAAATAAGTTGCTTTTTACGAAGATGGTAGATTGCAGCAAGTTCAATATTTCCTTGTTTGTAAAATCTAACACGATGTACAATTTAGTAGGTTCTTTTATTTTCTAATGTAGTTTTGTTAGAAAAGAAACACCTTCATTTTTGAATGCTGTACTGTGTGAAATCAGCTAGTTCAGTTCTTGGAATGAGTTGCTTTTTATGAAGAGGGTAGATTGCAGCAAGTTAAAACGTTCCTCATTTCTACAATCTAACAAGATGTACAATTTAGTAGGGTCTTTCCTTTACTAATGTAGATTTGTTAGAAAAATACACCTTTAATGATAAATGCTGGACTGTATGAAATAGGGCAGATCAGTTCTTGGAATGAGTTGCTTTCTTATGAAGAGCATAGATTGCAGGAAGTTCAAATATTCCTCTTTTGTACAATCTAACAAGATGTACAATTTAGTAGGTTGGTTTCATTTCTCATGTAGTTTTATTAGAAAAGAAACACCTTCATTGATGAACGCTGTACTGTAGTAAATAGGCTATTTCAGTTCTTGGAATGAGTTGCTTTCTTCCGAAGAGGGTAGATTGTAGCAAATTCAAACTTTCCTTGTTTGTCCAATCTAACTAGATGTACAATTTGGTTTTTTGGTTGAATTTCTAATGTAGTTTTGTTAGAAAAGAAACACTTTCATTCCTGAATGCTATACTGTATGAAATAGGCTAGTTCACTTCTTGGAATGAGTTTTTTTCTTACAAAAAGGGTAGATTGCAGCAAGTTCAAATGTTTCCCATTTGTACAATGTAAGCAGTAAGTTCAATTCATTTCTAATGTAGTTTTGTTAGTAAAGAAACTCCTTCAGTTCTCAAAGCTGTAGTGGTGAAATTTATTAGTGCAGCTCTTGGAATGAGTTGCTTTGTTACAACGACTGTTGATTGCAGCAGGTTAAAACTTTCTTAGTTTGTACAATCTAAGCAGATATTAAACTTCATAACTTCATTTGATTTCTAATGTAGTTTTGTTAGAAAAGAAACACATTCATTGCTGATGGCTGTACTGTAGGAAATAGTTTAGTTCAGATCTTGTAATTAGTTGCTTTCTTTTGAAGAGGGTAGATTGCGGCAAGTTCAAAATTTCCTCTTTTGTCCAATCTAACAAGGTGTACAATTTAGTTGTTTGATTTTATTTCTCATGTAGCTTTGTTAAAAAAGAAACACCTTCATTGCTGAACGCTGTAATGTATGAAATAGCGTATTTCAGTTCTTGGAATGAGTTGCATTCTTACAGGAGTATTGAATGGAGCAAGTTCAAACTTTCCTCGTTTGTACAATCTAACAAGATGTACAATTTATTAGTTTGGTTTCATTTCTCATGTAGTTTTGTTAGAAAAGAAACACCTTCATGGCTTAACACTGGACTGTATGAAATAGGCTAGTTCTGTTCTTGCAATGAGTTGCTTTTTTAAGAAGAGGGTTGATTGCAGCAAGTTCAAACATTCCTCATTTGTTCAATCTAACAAGATGTACAATTTAGTAGGTTGGTTTCATTTCTAATGTGCTTTTTAAAGGAAAGAAACACCTTCATTGCTGAATGCTATGCTGTATGAAATAGGCTAGTTCAGTTCTTGGAATGAGTAGCTTTCTTACGAAGAGGGAAGATGGCAACAAGTTCAAACTTCCCTCGATTGTACACTTTAACAAGGTATACAATTTAGTAGGTTCGTTTCTTTTCTAATGTAGTTTACTTAGAAAAGAAACACCTTCATTGCTGAATGATATACTGTATGATATTGGATTGTTTATTTCATGGAACGAGTTGCTGTCTTAGAAGAAGGTAGATTGCAGCAAGTTCAAACTTCCCTCGTTTGTAAAATCTAAGAAGATGTACAATTATTTGGTTGGTTTCATTTCCAATGTAGTTTTGGTATAAAAGAAACACATTCATTGCCAGATGCTGTACCGTGTGAAATAGGCTAGTTCAGTTCTTGGAATCAGTTGCTTTCTACGAAGAGTGTAGGTTGCAGAAAGTTCAAACTTTACTAGTTTTTACAATCTAACAAGATGTACAATTTAGTATTTTCATTTCTTTTCTAATGCACTTTTCTTAGAAATGAAACACCTTCATTGCTGAATGCTGTACTGTATGAAATAGTCTAGTTAAGTTCTTGGAATGAGTTGCTTTCTTATGAAGAGGGTAGATTGAAGCCAGTTCAAACTCTCCTCGTTTTTACAATATAACAATTGTACAAATTAATAGGTTGGTTTCATTTCTAGTGTAGTTTTATTAGGAAAGAAACACCTTCATTGCTGGATGCTCTAATGTATGAAGTAGAATAGTTCAGTTCTTGGATTGCTTGCTTTCTTACAAAGAGGGAGATTGCAGCAAGTTCAAACATTCCTCATTTGTACAATCTAACAAGATGTACAATTTAGTATGTTCGTTTCCTTTCTAATGCAGTTTGTTAGAAAAGAAACACCTTCATTGCTGAATGATGTACTGTATGAAATCAGCATGTTCAGTTCTTCGAATGAGTTGCTGTCTTATGAAGAGGGTAGATGGCAGCAAGATTAAAATTTCCTTGTTTGTACAATCTAACAAGATGTACAAATTAATAGGTTGGTTTAATTTCTAATGTAGTTTTGTTAGAAAGGAAAACCTTCATTCCTGGACGCTCTAATGTATGAAATAGACTAGTTCACTTCTTGGAATGCTTGTTTTCTTACGAAGAGGTTACATTGCAGCAAGTTCAAACAATCCTCGTTTGTACATTCGAACAAGATATACAATTTAGTAGGTTCATTTTTTTCTAATGTAGTTTTGTTAGAAAAGAAACACCTTCGATGCAGAACACTGTACTGTATGAAATCGGCTAGTTCAGATCTCAGACTGAGTTGCTTTCTTACAAAGAGGGTAGATTGCAGGAAGTTCAAACTTTCCTCGTTTGTACAATCTAAAAAGATGTACCATTTAATAGGTTCGTTTCATTTCTAATGTAGTTTTGTTGGAGAAGAAACACCTTCATGGCTGAATGCTGTTCTGTGTGAAATAAGCTAGTGCACCTCTTTTAATGAGTTGCTTTCTTATGAAGACTGTTGATTGCAGCAAGTTAAAACTTTCTTCATTTGTACAATCTAAGCAGATATCAAACTTCATAACTTCGTTTCATTTCTAATTCAGTTTTGTTAGAAAATAAACACCTTCATTGCTGGAAGCTATACTCTATGAAATAGGGTAGTTCAGTTCTTGGAATGAGTTGCTTTCTTATGAAAGCAAGTTCAAACTTTCCCCATTTGTGCAATCTAACAAGTTGTACAATTGAGTAGGTTCTTTTCATTTCTAATGTAGTTTGGTTAGAAAAGAAACACTGCCATTGCTGAATGCTTTACAGTACAAAATAGGCTCATTCATTTCTAGGAATGAGTTGCTCTCTTACGAAGAGGGTAGATTGCAGCAAGTTCAACCTTTCCTCGTTTGTAAAATCTAACAAGAGCTTACAATTTAGTAGGTTTGTTTTCATTTCTCATGTAGTTTTGTTAGAAAAGAAACACCTTCATTGCTGAATGCTGTACTGTAAGAAATAGGCTAGTTCTGTTCCTGGATTTAGTTGCTTTCTTATGAAGAGGGTAGATTTCAGCAAGTTCAAAATTTCCTCATTTGGCCAATCTAACTAGATAAACAATTTTGTCACTTCCTTTCATTTCTCATGTAGTTTTTTTTTAAGAAAAGAAGCACCTTCATTGCTGAACGGTGGATTGCATGAAATAGGCTAGTTCAGTTCTTGGAATGAGTTGCTTTCTTAAGAAAAGGGTAGATTGCAGCAAGTACAAACTTTCTTCTTTTGTACAATCTAACAAGATGTACAATTTAGTAGGTTGGTTTCATTTCTAATGTGGTTTTATTAGGTAAGAAACACCTTCATTTCTGAATGCTATGATTTATGAAATAGGCTAGTTCAGTTCTTGAAATGAGTAGCTTTCTTATGAAGAAGGAAGATGGCAGCAAGGTCAAACTTCCCACGTTTGTACACTCTAACAACGTGTATAATTTCGTAGGTTCGTTTCTTTTCTAATGTAGTTTTCTTAGAAAAGAAACATCTTCATTGCTGAATGATGTACTGTATGAAATCGGCTTGTTTAGTTCTTGTAATGAGTTGCTGTCTTACGAACAGGGTAGATTGCAGCAAGTTCAAACGTTCCTCATTGGTATAATCTGACAAGGTGTACAATTTAGTAGATGGCTTTCATTTCTAATGTAGTTTTGTTATAAAAGAAACACCTTCATTGCTGAACGCTGTACTGTATGAAATAGGCTAGTTCAGTTCTTGGGTTGAGTTGCTTTCTAATGAAGAGGGTAGTGTGCAGCAAGTTCAAACTTTCCTCATTTGTACAATCTAACAAGAGGTACAATGTCATAGGTTGGTTTCATTTCTAATGTCGTCTTGTTAGGAAAGAAATACCTTCATTGCTGAACGCTGGATTGTATGAAAAAGGCTTGTTCAGTTCTTGCAATGAGTTGCTTTCTTATGAAGAGGGTAGATTGCAGCAAGTTCAAAGTTTCCTCATTTGCCAATCTAACTAGACAAACAATTTAGTAGTTTGGTTTCATTTCTCATGTAGTTTTGTTAAAAAAGAAACACCTTCATTGCTGAACGGTGGACTGTATGAAATAGGCTAGTTCAGATCTTGGAAGGAATTGCTTTCTTAAGAAGAGGGTAGATTGCAGCACGTTAAACTTTCCTCGTTTGTATAATCTAACAAGATGTACAATTTAGTAGGTTGGTTTCATTTCTAATGTGGTTTTCTTAAGAAAGAAACACCTTCATTGTTGAATGCTATGCTGTATGAAATAGGCTAGTTCAGTTCTTGGGTTGAGTAGCTTTCTTACAAAGAGGGGAAGATGGCAGGAAGTTCAAACTTCCATCATTTGTACACTCTAACAAGGTATACAATTTAGTAGGTTCGTTTCTTTTCGAATGTAGTTTTCTTTGAAAAGAAACACCTTCATTGTTTAAAGATGTACTGTATGATATCGGGTTGTTTATTTCGTGGAATGAGTTGCTGTCTTATGAAAAGGGTAGATTGCAGCAAGTTCAAACTTTCCTCATTTGTACAATCTAACAAGATGTACAATTTGGTAGGTTGGTTTCATTTCTAACGTAGTTTTGTTAGAAAAGAAACACCTTCATTCCTGAATGCTGTATTGTATGAAATAGGCCATTTCAGTTCTTTTTTTTTTCCAGTTCTTTTTTTAAATTTTATTTATTCTTATGTATATTATTCTGGGTTTACATTCATAGTGGCGACCTCATTATCCTCCTCCCTGTTCTCCCTCTTCCATAGGGACCCTCATCAATGGGGAATGTGGTTCACACATTGTGGGCGTAGTCAGGAGCTATGGGGGATAGGCCAAGTCTCTGTGCATAATGCCCCAACTTGTGGCTCTAACATTCTTTCCCCTCTTCCGCAAATTTCCCTGAGCCACATTGGGGTCATTTTAGCTCTACTTCAGTGATTAGGTTTTGGGAGCCTCTGTGTCTCTGGATATCTGGCTTAGTCGGAGTTAGATGTTCTCTGTGTTTATTTCCTTTAACCTCTTCCTGGTGTCATGGTCCCCAAGAACGCTGAACTCTTGCCCTTCCTCCACATTACTCTGTGGTTACAGCTGGAGACCTGGTGAGGTGTGATTGGCTGATCATCCCTTCTGGTTCATTGTCCATCTGGAAAAAATAAGCAAATTCTCCAACAGAGAGAGAAGTTAGTAATAGATATATGGGATGGCCATAGATAGCTTGGAAGGAATTTTATATGGGTAGGCTCTGTTCTAGCCCACATTTGATGATATCTTGGTTGTAGACTGTCCTCATTTTTTGTACATGTTTTTGACTTATTTCCCAGTTAAAGCAATGACTTCCATTCCACTGAGTGGATCAATTAGCCAAATCAAGAGCCATTTGTTGCCCACCATGGCTGTGTGCCACTACTGCACTTGTTTGAGCATTACATCAGGTTGTTTCTTGCTGGCATCTTAGACTGGAATCTGTTTGGACCAATGTCGGCCATTTTCCTCCAGTTGCTTGTGTAGCACCCTCTGGCACTAGACTAGTTAACTGTCTGGGGACTGACCCTCTTCCAGATTCTGGCCAGGTCTCTCTGTGTTTGGTCTCACACATGTATGCTGTCTTCGACAGTAGAGTCTTACCATTAACCTTTGGTGGGTCATCAAGAACTCTGACAGAAATCTGTCTTTTTTGGGAAACCTTGTAGGTGTCTCAGATCTACAGCTCATTGTGAAAGTTAACCCCGTGCTGGTACTGGGAGTTATAAGTCAGCACCTAGGGAAGGTGAGGGGAGAAAAAGATAGATAATATAAAAGAGAAAGTGGGTATAGAGAGGTGATGGATAGAGAGAGAGAGAGAGAGAGAGAGACAGAGAGAGAGAAAGAGAGAGAGAGAGAGAGAGAGAGAAGAGAGAGTAAAGCAGGAGAAAATTGAGGTTGGTCTTCGTGGTGTTTTCTCCAGTTTCCCGTGGTTCAGATGTTCCCTGCGGGCCTGCTGAAGGATCAATATTTTAGCTTGTTGTTCAGAATATAGAGTTTTATGCTATCATTTCTTTTTGGGTCCCTATTTGTATCCCCCACCCTTATCCTCCCTCCCACCCTCTCACTTCCTCCCACCATCACCCTCCCTCCACCCCACCCTCCCTCTTCTCTAATCCTCAGAGTACTTATTAGGCTTGGCAGCATCTCGGGTGGATTCAGGTTAGGAGCAAC
This sequence comes from Orientallactaga sibirica, assembly GCA_036365145.1. NCBI lineage: Eukaryota > Metazoa > Chordata > Mammalia > Rodentia > Dipodidae > Orientallactaga > Orientallactaga sibirica. Next base: position 7,529,058 of record JAEOAD010001219.1, on the reverse strand, counting down.
AGATAAATGAGACCATGTGACGATTATCTTTTTGTGATTGGGTGAGCTCACTGAGGATGATCTGTTCCATGTTTGACCATTTTTTTCAAATTTCATTATTTCATCTTTCCTTACTGCTACATAGAATTCCATAGTATAGATATACCAACATCTTTGTTATCCATTCATCTAATGATGGACACCTGGGTTGATTCCAGCTCTTTGCTATTATAAATTGAGCAGCTATAAACATGGTTGAGCAAATGTCTCTGATCTGAGGCTTGGAGCCTTTCGGGTAAATGCCCAATAAGGGAATAACTGGATCCGTTGGTAGGTCTATGGTCATCCTTTTCAGGAGTCGCCATATAGCTTTCCATAATGGTTGAACCATTTTACATTCCCACCAGCAGTGGAAGCTTGTTCTTATTTCTCTGCAGCCATGCCAGCATTTGTTTTCTTTTTTTTTTTTTAATGTTAGCCATCCTTACTGGGGTATGGTGGAATCTCATAGTTGTTTTAATTTGCATTTCCCTGATGATTAGGGATGTTGAACATTTTCTTAAATGTGCATTTACTATTTGCATTTATTCCTCTGAGAACTCCCTGTGCAGTTATCTGCCCCATTTAGTGAGTGGGTTGTTTGATGATTTATGGTTTAGGTTTTGGAGTTCTTTGTAGATTCTAGAAATTAGTCCTCTATCAGTTGTATAGCTTGTTAAAATTCTCTCCCATTCTGTGGGTAATCTGCTGGCTTTGGTTATGGTATGTTTGTCAGTGAAAAAGCTTTTTAGCTTCATGAGATCCCACTGATTGAGTGATTGTTTAATTTCCTGAGCTGCTGGGGTTTTGTTCAGGAAGTCTTTTCTGCCTTCTATATTGTGTAAGGTTCCTCCTATTTTTTCTTCCAGTAGTAGCTGAGTTTCTGGTTTTATATCTAGGTCTTTGATCCACATGGACTTGTTTTTTGTGCATGGTGGGATGTGTGGATCGAGTTTCATGTTCCTGCATATGGTTGTCCAGTTTGCCCAGCACCATTTGTTGAAGATGTTGTCCTTTTTCCATTCTGCATTGGTAGGACCTTTGTCAAATATCAAGTAGCTATATTTATTTGACCCAAAGTCCAGGTCTTCTACTCTGTTCCATTGGTCTATATTCCTGTTTTTATGCCCATACCATGTTGTTTTTATTACAATGGCTTTGTAGTATAGCTTTAGGTCAGGTATGGTGATGCCTCCAGAGGTGTTTCTTTTGCTGAGGATATGCTTGGATATCCGAGGCCTTCTGCCTTTCCATATGAATTTTGAGATAGTTTTTTCTACCTCAGTGAAGAAAGAAGTTGGGATTTTTATCGGCATTGCATTGAATCTATATAGTGCTTTTGGTAAGATTGCCATTTTCACAATGTTAATTCTACCTATCCAGGAACATGGGAGGTCTTTCCATTTTCATAGGACCTCCTCATTTTCTTTCTTGTTTTTATGTTTTCATTGTATAGGTCTTTCACTTCCTTGATTAATTTTATTCCAAGGTATTTTATTTTCTTTGTTGCTATTGAAAATGGGACAATGTTAGTTATTTATTTTTCTGTATTTTTGTCTTTTGCATACTGATTTCTGAGCATTGACCTTATATCCTGCTACTTTTCTGAAGGTTCTGGTCACCTTTAAGAGTTTTGAGATGTAGGTTCTTGGATCACTTATGTATAGAATCATGTCATCTGCAAATAGAGCTAACTTAACTTCTTCCTTTCCATTTTGTATCCCTTTGATTTCTTTCTCCTATCTTATTGCTTGAGCTAATACTTCTAGTACTATATTAAAGAGCAGAGGTGAGAGTGGACACCCCTGCCTTGTTCCTGATCTCAGTGGGAACTCTTTTAGTCTGTCCCCATTAAGAATTACTTGGGCTTTAGGAGCTTTATATATAGCCTTTATTATTTGAGATATGGGCCATCCATTCCTATTCTCTCCAATGTTTTGTTCATGAAGTTATGCTGTATTTTGTCAAAGGCCTTTTCTGCGTCTATCGAAATGATCATGTGGTTTTTGTGTTTAAGCTTGTTTATGTGGTGTATTACATTGATTGATTTCCGTATGTTAAACCACCCCTGAGTTCCAGGCATGAAGCCTACTTGATCAAGGTGGATAATGCTTTTGATGTACTGTTGAATTCGGTTAGCAAGGATTTTGTTCAGGATCTTTGCGTCTATGTTCATCAGGGAAATGGGCCTATAATTTTCCTTTCTTGTGGCATCTCTGCCTGGTTTTGGAATTAGGGTGATACTAGCTTCATAGAAGGAGTTAGGGATCTCTCCCTGTTCTCCAGTTGTATGGCACAATTTGAGAAGAATTGGTTTCAGTTCTTCCATGAAGGTTTGATAGAATTCCGCTGAGAAACCATCTGGTCCTGGACTCTTCTTTTTGGGGAGGTGTTTGATTACCTCTTCAATATTGAAGGGTGTGATGGGTTTGTTTAGGAGATTAGTCTGCTGTGGCTTAGCTTTGGTAGGTAGTATGTGTCTAGGAATTGATCCATTTCCTCCATATTCTCTTGTTTTGTGGAGTAGAGGTTTTTGAAATAAATCCTGATAATTCTTCCTATATCACTCATGTCTGTTGTGATCTCTCCTTTTTCATTTCTAATTTTGTTGATTTGAAGCATTTCTTTTTTTTTTTTTTTTTTTTGCTTGATCAAATTGGCCAGGGGTGTATCAATCTTGTTAATTTTTTCAAAGAACCAGCTCTTTGTTTCATCAATTTTCTTAATTTTCTTCTTAGTTTCCAATTCATTGATTTCTGCTCTGATCTTAATTATTTCTTCCCATCTGGAGCTTTTTGGGTTGGCTTCTTCTTGTTTTTCCAATGCCTTTAGGTGGATGGTTAGGTTATTGATTTGGGATTTCTCTGTTTTTCTTATGAGGGCATTTAGTGCTATGATTTTCCCCCTAAGGACTACCTTCATTGTGTCCCATGAGTTTTGGCATGATGTGTTCTCATTGTCATTGAATTCTAGAAACTTTGCAATTTCATTTTTTATTTCATCCACAACCCATTTATTGTGTAAAAGTGTGTTGTTCAGTTTCCAGGAGCTGGAGGGATTTCTGGCCTACTTTTTGTTGTTAATTTCTAGCATTACAGCATTATGGTCTGATATCATGCAGGGAATTGTATCAATTTTCTTGAAAATATGGAAGCAGGCTTTGTGGCCTAATACATATTCTATTTTAGAAAAGGTTCTATGGGCTGCTGAGAAGAATGTGTAATCTGTAGATTTGGGGTGGAATGTTCTGTGTATGTCCGTTAGGTCTACTTGCTCTATGGTGTTGTTGAGGTCTCTTACTTCCCTATTAATTTTCTGTTTGGATGATCCACACATTGTTGATAGTGGAGTATTGAAGTCTCCGACTATGATGGTTGTGGTGGTTATTTCTGTTTTGTCGCTAAGTAGTTTTGCTTTATGTATTGTGGTGCACCTGTTTGGGGCATAGATATTGATGATTGTGATATCCTCTTGTTGGATTGTTCCCTTGATAAGTAAGAAATGGCCATCTTTGTCTTTTTGATTTCTTTTAGTTTGAAGTCTATTTTATCTGATATAAATATAGCTACGCCTGCTTTTTTCTTATTTGTGTTTGCTTGGAATGTCGTTTTCCACCCTTTCACCCTGAGGAGGTGTCTGTCTTTAGTGGTGATGTGGGTTTCTTGAAGACAGCCGATTGAAGGGTCTAGTTTTCTGACCCACCCTGTTAGCTTATGTCTCTTGATGGGTGAATTAAGGCCATTAATATTCAGGGAAATAACTGTGAGGTTTGATTTAATAGCTGCCATATTATGTTGGATTATGTGGGTTTTTTGTTGTTAATGTGGACTGCTTCCTGGGGGCACTTGAGATTGGTTATTTGATTCTTCTGTGTGAATAATTCCCTGAAGCACTCTCTGTACGTTGGTTTTGTGTTCATATATTTGTAAAGATGATTTTATCGTGGAAATTTTTTCTTTCATTACCTATTATGAGGGATACTTTTGCTGGGTAGAGTAGTTGGGGTTGGAAGCCATGGGTTCTTAGAGTTTGCAGTGTTCCATTCCAGGCCCTTCTGGCTTTTAGGGTTTCCATTGAGAAGTCTGAGGTAATTCTGATGGGGTTTCCTTTATATGTAATGTGTTGTTTCCCCCTGGAGAATTTCTCCTTTGTTCCAGTCTGTGTGGAGTTCTGCTAGCTTCTTGTAACTCGATGGGATTTTCTCTTGAGAGAATGGGAAAGTTTTCTTCAATTATTTTGTTGAATAAGCTTTCCATTCCTTTGGTCTGTGTTTCTTCCCCCTCTGGTATGCCCATGAATCTAATGTTTGGATGCTTAAGGGTGTCCCACATTTCCCTCATGTTCTGTTCACAGTAATTTTTGAACTTGTTGAAGTTTCTGGACTCACAAACTGTTTCTTCTGTTTTGTCTTCCAGTTCTGAGTTTCTATACTCTACTTGGCTGACTCTATTCTTAAGAGCTTCTATAGAGTTTTGGGTTTGTTCAATTTGGTTCATATTTTCTACTGTTTTTTTTTTTAAGTATAGTTTCCATCCCTCTGTCTAGTTCCCTTTTCATGTCATTTTCTGACCTTCTTAATGCTTCTTGGAGTTCATCCTTGCATTTTTTTATATCTTCATTGAACTTAGCCATCTGATTATTGAGGACCTCTTTTTTTTCACTCTCCTTCAGATAATTTAACTGTCTTTGGAACCCTTCCTGGTTCTTTTCTATTAGGTCTAATCTAGCAAGGATAACATTCATACAGTTATTGGCTCTTATTGAGTTTCTGAGAGTTGTGCTATTTACTTGGCCAGGGTTGCATAGCTTGTCTCTTCATTTTGGGGTTCTGATTCTAATGTCTCTTTTATGATTTGATTCGAGACATCCATTGTAGGACTGGATATTGTAGCTGGATTTACTTGTATCTGGTTTTTCATGCTAGTCCTTTTTCGCTGTGATCTGCGCATCACACTGGTTCAGAGACCTAGGATTTGGAATGTTAGTCTGCTGCCCTGGGGTGGGTTGGGTTGGGGTGCAGTGGTAAGTGTCAGGGAGGTAACCCCTGGATTTCTGATAGGCTGGGGTAGGGGACACTGGCCTGCTGGCCCATGTTTCCTATCTGATGTGGGAAGGAGAGGGGACAACAACTGCCCTAGTTGGTTCAGGGATGGTAGTGTGGGAACACTGGCCTACTACTCTGGATCCCTGATCTGCTTGGGGGGGAGGATGGTGGGACCTGACTGGCAATGCTATTCAGGGAGGCTGGTGAGGCACCTGACCAATGTTGGGGCTGCTGGGGTTCTGGCCAGCAAGAGAGGGATCAGACCAATGATGGGGTTCAGGCAGGTCCAGTAGGACCTGACAAGCAGTGGTGTGTGGTGCTCTGGCCAGCGAGGGAGGGACCTGACCAGTGATAGGGCTCAGGCAGGCCTGGTGGGGCCTGATGTGGCACAGGCAGTCCCAGGGAGAACTGACCTGGGATGCTGCTTGGGACTGTAGCTGTTGAGGGAAAGATCAGAGCCACAAAGCAGCTCACACTGGCTCAGTGGGATCTGTCTTGTGATGGCACAGGGAATGGGTGGGACCTGACCTGAGATGTGGCTCCACAAGTCCCAGGCAGATGATGTGGCTCCACAGGCCCAGGAACCTGCCTGTGATGGTGCACTGGGGCTCTGGCTGGGGAGCCAGAAGTGGGACAAATATGTCTTGCTCAGTGGATCCACAGACCCAAGCACCTGGCTGCAATGGCAAGCTCAGGGGCTCTGGCCAGAGAGCAGGAAGTGAGACGAATGTGTATCACTCAGCAGTTCCACAGACCCAGGCACCTAACTGCAAGGGCTCACTCAGGGACTCTGGCTGGAGATCAGGAAGTGGGACAAATCTGTCTCACTTGGTGGATCCACAGACCCAGGCTCTCAACTGCATTGGCGCTCCTAGGGGCTCTGGCCAGGAGCAGGAAGTGGGATGAATCTGTCTCACACGGTGGATCCACAGACCCAGGCACCCAACTGCATTGGCACACCCAGGGGCTCTGGCCAGGGAGCAGGAAGTGAGACGAATCGGTCTCACTCAGCAGATCCACAGACACAGGCACCTAACTGTATTGCCGTGCCCAGGGGCTCTGGATGGGGAGCGGGAAGCGGGATGAATATGTCTCACTTGGCAGATCCAAAGACCCAGGCACCTAACTGTATTGGCACACCTAGGGGCTCTGGCTGGGGAGCAGGAAGTGGGACGAATCTGTCTCACTCGGTGGATCCACAGACCCAGGCACCTAACTGTATTGGCATGCCCAGGGGCTCTGGCTGGGGAGCAGGAAGTAGGACAAATCTGTCTCACTTGGTGGATCCACAGACCCAGACACCTAACTGTATGCCTGAGCCCAGGGGCTCTGGCTGGGGAGCAGGAAGTGGGATGAATCTGTCTCACTCGGTGGATCCACAGACCCAGGCACCTAACTGTATTGGCTCACCCAGGGGCTCTGGCTGGGTAAGTGGGGAGAATCTGGTTCACTCAGTGGATCCACAGACCTGGGGACCTGGCTGCAATGGTTCTCCGGTTCTGGCTGGCCAGGGGCCTCAGGCAGGTCTGGCAGGACATTTCAGGCAGTGGCACCTGCCAAGAGTGTGGGAATCAGTGGATTCCTTATTTTGAAAATCCACCCCATCCCTCTGGAAGCATGCAGGAGCCAGAAAACCCTTTCAAAAGGTCCCTTTAACATTAATTATTCTTCTCTTTACTTTGCTGTGAAGTGAGGCGAGGTTAGGCAGCCGCCATCTTGACCAGAAGTCCCAGTTTAGTTCTTGGAATAAGTTGCTTTCAACGAAGAGGGTAGAGTGCAGAAAGTTCAAACTTTCCTAGTTTGTACAACCTAACAAGATGGAAAAATTAGTATGTTCCTTTCTTTTCTAACGTAGTTTTGTTAGAAAAGAAACACCTTCATTGCTGCATGCTGTACAGAGTGAAATAAGCTAGTGCATCTCTTTTAATGAGTTGCATTCTTACGAAGACTGTTGATTGCAGCAAGTTAAAACTTTCATTTGTACAATATAAGCAGATATAAAACTTTGTAACTTAGTTTCATTTCTAATGTAGTTGTGTTACAACTACTGAATGCTATACTGTATCAAATTGGCTAGTTAAGTTCTTGGAATGAATTGCTTTCTTACGAAAAGCATAGATTGCAGCAACTTCAATCTTTCCTTGTTTGTAAAATCTAACAAAATGTACAATTCAGTATGTTGGTTTAATTTCTAATGTAGTTTTGTTACAAAAGAAACACCTTCATTTCTGAATCCTATGATGTACAAAATAGGCTAGTGCTGTTATGGAAATGAGTTGCTTTTTATGAAGATGGTAGATTGCAGCAAGTTCAATCTTTCCTCATTTGTAAAATCTAACATGATGTACAATTTTGTAGGTTCTTTTATTTTCTAATGTAGTTTTGTTAGAAAAGGAACACCTTCATTTCTGAATGCTGTACTGTATGAAATAGGCTAGTTCAGTACTTGGAATGAGTTGCTTTTCACGAAGAAGGTAGATTGCAGCAAGTTAAAACTATCCTCGTTTCTAAAATCTAACAAGATGTAAAATTCAGTGGGTTCATTTCTTTTCTAATGTAGATTTGTTAGAAAAGAAACACCTTCATTGCTGAATGCTAGACTGTATGAAATACGGCAGATCAGTTCTTGGAATGAATTGCTTTCTTACGAAAAGGGTAGATTGCAGGAAGTTCAAATATTCCCCTTTTGTACAATCTAAGAAGATGTACAATTTAGTAGGCTGGTTTCATTTCTCATGTAATTTTGTTATAAAAGAAACACATTGATTGATGAACACTGTACTGTAGGAAATAGGCTATTTCAGTTCTTGGAATGAGTTGCTTTCTTCCAAAGAGGGTAGATTATAGCAAATTCAAACTGTCCTCGTTTGTCCAGTCTAACTAGATGTACAATTTGGTTGTTTGGTTTTATTTCTAATGTAGTTTTCTTAGAAAAGAAACACCTTCATTGCTGAACACTATAGTGTATGAAATAGGCTTGTTCAGTTCTTGGCATGAGTTTCTTTATTACGAATAGTGTAGAATACAGCAAGTTCAAACTTTCCTCCTTTGTACAATCTAACAGGATATACAATTTAGTAGGATGGTTTCATTTCTCATGTAGTTTTGTTAGAAAAGAAACACCTTCATTGATGAACCCTGTACTGTATGAAATAGGCTAGTTCAGTTCTTGGAATGAGTTACTTCCTTCGAATAGTGTAGAATATAGCAAGTTCAAAGTTTCCTCCTTGGTACAATGTAACAAGAGTTTCAATTTAGTAGGTTGGTTTCATTTCTCATGTAGTTTTGTTAGAAAGGAAACACCTTCATTGCTGAACGTTGTACTGCATGAAATAGGCTAGTTCAGTTCTTGGGTTGAGTTCCTTTCTAATGAAGAGGGTAGAGTGCAGCAAGTTCAAACTTTCCTCATTTGGACAATCCAACAAGATGTACAAATTCATAGGTTGGTTTCATTTCTAATGTAGTCTTATTAGGAAAGAAACACCTTCATTGCTCAATGCTGGCCTGTATGAAATAGGCTAGTTCAGTTCCTGGAATGGGATGCTTTCTTATGAAGAGGGTACATTGCAGCAAGTTCAAACTTTCCTCGTTCAGCCAATCTATTAGATGTACAATTTAGTAGTTTGGTTTCATTTCTCATATAGTTTTGTTAGAAAAGAAACACCTTCATTGCTGAAAGGTGTACTGCATGATACAGGCTAGTTCAGTTCTTGGAATGAGTTGCTTTCTTAAGAAGAGGGTAGATTGCAGCAAGTTCAAACTTTCCTCATTTGTACAATCTAACAGGACATACAATTTAGTAGGTTGGTTTTATTTCTAATGTGGTGTTGTTAGGAAAGAAACACCTTCATTGCTGAATGCTATGATTTATGAAATAGGCTAGGTCAGTTCATGGAATTTGTAGCTTTCTTACAAAGATGGAAGATGGCAGCAAGTTCAAACTTCCCTCGTTTGTACACTCTACCAAGGTATACAATTTAGTAGGTTCATTTCTTTTCTAAGGTAGTTTTCTTAGAAAAGAAACATCTTCATTGCTGAAAGATGTACTGTATAAAATCGACTTGTTTATTTCTTGTAATGAGTTGCTCTCTTATGAAGAGGGTTGATTGCAGCAAGTTCAAACTTTCCCTGTTGGTACAATCTAACAAGAAGTACAATTTAGTAGTTTGGTTTCATCTCTAATATCATCTTGTTAGGAAAGAAACACCTTCATTTCTGAACGCTGTATTGTATGAAATAGGCTAGTTCAGTTCTTGGTTGAGTTGCTTTCTAATGAAGAGGGTAAAGTGCAGCAATTTCAAACTTTCCTCATTTCTACAATCTAACAAGATGTACAACGTCATAGGTTGGTTTCATTTCTAATGTAGTCTTGTTAGGAAAGAAACACCTTCATTGCTAAACACTGTATTGTATGAAATATGCTAGCTTAGTTCTTGCAATGAGTTGCTTTCTTATGAAGAGGGTAGATTGCAGCAAGTTCAATCTTTCCTTGTTTTTACAATCTAACACGATATACAATTTAGTCAGTTCTTTTCTTTTCTAATGTAGTTTTGTTAGAAAAGAAACACCTTCATTTCTGAACGCTTTACTGTATGAAATAGTGTAGTTAAAATCTTTTTTAAAAAAACTTTTTATTTATTTATTTTTTATTTTTCATTTATTTGGAGAGAGAGACACAGAGAGATAGACAGAGAGGGAGAGAGAGACAGAAATAGGTGCACCAGCAGTGTCTCAGCTGCTGCGAACGAAATCCAGATGTGTACGCCCCCTTGTGGTCACGTGCGGCATTGCGCCCTTGTGTCACTTTGCATCTGGCTAAACGTGGGACATGGAGATTGGAACCGCTGGACATTGGAACCAGCATTCTTAGGCTTAGCAGGCAGGTGCCTTACCAGCTAAGCCATCTCTCCAGCCCTCTAGTTAAATTCTTGGAATGAGTTGCTTTCTTACGAAGAGGGTAGATTGCAGCAAGTTAAAACATTCTACATTTGTACAATCTAAGCAGATATAAAACTTCATAACTTCATTTCATTTCTAATGTCGTCTTCTTAGAAAAAAAAAACCTTCATTAGTGAACACTGTACTGTATAAATAGGCTAGTTCAGTTATTGGAAGGAGTTGCTTTCTTATGAAGAGGGTAGATTGCACAAAGTTCAAACAATCCTCGTTTGTACAATCTAACAACATGTAAAATTACTAGGTTCGCTGCATTTCTACTGTAGTTTTGTTAGAAAAGAACCACCTTCATTTCTGAACGCAATGCTGTATGAAATAGGCTAGTTCAGTTCTTGGAATGAGTTGCTTTCTTACGAAGAGGGTAGATTGCAGCAAGTTCAAACTTTCCTCATTTGTTCAAGCTAAAAAGTTGTACAATTTGGTAGGTTGCTTTCATTTCTGATGCAGTTTTGTTAGAAAAGAAGCTCTTCACTGCTGAATGCTATACTTTATGAAATAGGCTATTTCAGTTCTTGGAATGAGTTGCATTCTTACCAAGAGTGTAAATTGAAGCAAGTTCAAAATTTCTTCTTTTACACAATCTAGCAAGATTTACAATTTAGAAGGTTTGTTTCATTTCTAATGCAGTTTTGTTAGAAAAGGAACACCTCCATTGCTGAACACTATTCTGTATGAAATAGGATAGATCAGTTCTTGGAATAAGTTGCTTTCTTATGAAGAGGGTAGATTGCACAAAGTTCAAACAGTCCTCGTTTGTACAATCTAACAACATGTAAAATTACTAGGTTCACTTCATTAATAATGTAGTTTTGTTAGAAAAGAACCACCTTCATTTCTGAACACAATGCTGTATGAAATAGGATAGTTCAGTTCTTGGAATGAGTTGCTTTCTTACGAAGAGGGTAGATTGCAGCAAGTTCAAACTTTCCTCGTTTGTTCAATCTAACAAGTTGTACAATTTGGTAGGTTGCTTTCATTCTAATGCAGTTTTCTTAGAAAAGAAGCTCTTCATTGCTGAATGCTATACTTTATGAAATAGGCTAGTTCAGTTCTTGGAATGAGTTGCATTCTTACCAAGAGTGTAAATTGAAGCAAGTTCAAAATTTCTTCTTTTACACAATCTAGCAAGATGTACAATTTAGAAGGTTTGTTTCATTTCTAATGCAGTTTTGTTAGACAAGGAACACCTTCATTGCCGAACACTATTCTGTATGAAATAGGCTAGATCAGTTCTTGGAATGAGTTGCTTTCTTATGAAAAGGGTAGACTGCAGCAAGTTCAAACTTTCCTCGTTTGTACAATCTAACAAAATGTACAATTTACTAAGTTCGTTTCTTTTCTAGTTTAGTTTTGTTAGAACAGAAACACTTTCATTATTGAACGCTGTACTGTATGAAATAGGCTAGTTCAGTTCTTGGAATGAGTTGCTTTCTTTCGAATACTGTATTATATAGGAGAGTTCAGTTCTTGGAATGAGTAGCTTTCATACAAAGAGGGTAGATTGCGGCAAGTTCAAACATTCCTCCTTTGTACAATCTAACAAGTGGTACAATTTAGTAGGTTCATTTCATTTCTAATGTAGTTTTGTCAGAAAAGAAACACCTTCATTGCTGAATGCTGTACTGTATGAAATAGGGTAATTCAGTTCTTGGAATGAGTTGCTTTCTTACAAAGAGGGTAGATTGCAGCAAGTTCAAAGTTTCCTCCATTGTACAATCTAACCAGATGTACAATTACTCAGTTGGTTTCATTTATAATGTGGTTTTGTTAGAAAAGAAACACATTCATTGCTGAATGCTCTACTATATGACATAGGCTACTTCAGTTCTTGGAATGAGTTGCTTTCTTACAAAGACGGTATATTGCAGCAAGTTCAAACTTTCCTGTTTTTAAAATCTAAAAAGATGTACAATTTAGTAAGTTTGTTTCTTTTCTAATGTAGTTTTATTAAAAAAGAAGCACCTTCATTGCTGAACACTATACTGTATAAAATAGGCTAGTTCAATTCTTGGAATGAGTTGCTTTTTTATGAAGAGGGCAGATTGCAGCAAGTTCAAACTTTCCTCCATTGTACAATCTAACAAGATGTACAATTTAGGAGGTTGGTTTCATTTCTAACCCAGTTTTGTTAGAAAAGAAACACCATCAATGCTGAATGATGTATTCTATGATATAGGAGAGTTCAGTTCTTGGAATGAGTTGCTTTCATACAAAGAGGGTAGATTGCAGCAAGTTCAAACGTTCCTTTTTTGTACAATCTAACAAGATATACAATTTAATAGGTTCATTTCATTTCTAATGTAGTTTTGTTAGAAAAGAAATACCTTCATTGCTGAATGCTGTACTGTATGAAATAGGCTAGTTCAGTTCTTAGAATGAGTTGCTTTCTTACAAAGAGAGTAGATTGCAGCAGTTCAAAATTTCCTCATTTTTACAATCTAACAAGATATACATATTACTCAGTTGGTTTCATTTATAATGTAGTTTTGTTAGAAAAGAAACACCTTCATTGCTGAATGGTCTACTGTATTAAATAGGCTAGTTCAGTTCTTGGAATGAGTTGCTTTCTTACGAAGACAGTATATTGCAGCAAGTTCAAACATTCCTCATTTGTAAAATCTAAAAAGATATACAATTTAGTAAGTTTGTTTATTTTCTAATGTAGTTTTGTTAGAAAAGGAACACCTTCATTGTTGAACGCTGTTCTGTATGAAATAGGCTAGTTCAGTTCTTGGAATGAATTGCTTTCTTACAAAGAGTGTAGATTGCAGCAAGTTCAGACTTTCCTCATTTGTACAATCTAACAAGATGTACAATTTAGTAGTTTATTTTCATTTCTAATGAATTTTTGTTAGAAAAGAAACAACTTCATTGATGAGTGCTATACTGTATGAAATAGGCTAGTTCAGTTCTTGGAATGATTTGCTATATTTCGCAGAGGGTAGACTGCAGCAATTTCAAACTTTCCCCGTTTGTAAAATCAAACAACATGTACAATTTCGTACATTCCATTCATTTCTAATGTAATTTTGTTAGAAAAGAAACACATTCATTGCTGAATGCTATACTGTATGAAATAGGCTCGTTCAGTTCTTGGAATGAATTGCTTTCTTATGAGAGGCTAGATTGCAGCCAGTTCAAACTTTCATCGTCTGTACAATGTAACAAGATGTACAATTTAGTAGGTTCATTTCATTTCTAATGTAGTTTTTTAGAAAAGAAACACCTTCCCTGCTGAATGCTTTACTGTGTGAAATGAGCTAGTGCAGCTCTTGGAATGAGTTGCTTCCTTACGAAGACTGTCGATTATAGCAAGTTAGAAATTTCCTCATTTGTAAAATCTAAGCAGATATAAAACTTCGTAACTTTATTTCATTACTAATGTAGTTTTGTTAGAAAGAAACACCTTCATTTATGAACGCTATACTGTATGAATTAGGCTAGTTCATTTCTTGGAATGAGTTGATTTCTTACGAATTGTGTAGATTGCATCAAGTTCAAACTTTCCTCGTTTGTAAAATCTAACAAGATGAACAATGTAGTAGGTTTGTTTCATTTCTAAAGTAGATTTTTGGAAAAGAAACACCTTCATTGCTGAACGCTGTACTGTGTGAAATAAGTTAGTACAGCTCTTGGAATGAGTTGATTTCTTACGAAGACTGTTGATTGCAGAAAGTTAAATCTTTCTTTGTTTGTACAATCTAAGCAGATATAAAACTTCATAAGTTCGTTGCATTTCTAATGTAGTTTTGTTAGAGAATGAACACCTTCATTGCAGAACGCTGTTCTGTATGAAATAGGCTAGGTCAGTTCTTGGAATGAGTTGCTTTATTACGAATGGTGTACATTGCAGCAAGTTCAAGCTTTCCTCGTTTGTAAAATCTAACAAGATGTAAAATTAAGTAGGTTCATTTCATTTCCAAAGTAGTTTTGTTAGAAAACTAACACCTTCATGCTGAATGCTGTACTGTATGCAATAGGCTAGTTCAGTTCTTGGAATGAGTTGCATTCTTACGAAGATGGTACATTGCAACAAGTTAAAACTTTCCTCGGTTGTACAACCTAACAAGATGTACAATTTAGTAGGTTGGTTTCATTTCTAATGCAGTTTTGTTAGAAAAGAAACACCATCAATCTTGAATGATATACTGTATGAAATAGGCTAGTTCAGTTCTTGGAATGAGTTGCTTTCTTACAAAGAGTGTTGATTGCAGCAAGTTCAAACATTCCTCATTTGTACAATCTAACAAGTCATACCATTTAGCAAGTTCGTTTCATTTCTAATGTAGTTTTGTTAGAAAAGAAACACCTTCACTGGTGAATGCTGTAATGTGTGAAATAAGCTAGTGCAGCTCTTGGCTTGAGTTGCTTTCTTACGAAGACACTTGATTGCAGCAAGTTAAAACTTTCTTCATTTTTTACAATCCAAGCAGATATAACACTTCGTAACTTCATTTCATTTCTAATGTAGGTTTTTTAGAAAAAATATACCTTCATTACTGAATGCTATGATGTATGAAATAGGCTACTTCAGTTCTTGGAATGAGTTGCTCTCTTACGAAGAGGGTAGCTTGCAGCAAGTTCAAACTTTCCTCCTTTGTACAATCTAAAAAGTTGTACAATTTAGTAGGTTGGTTTCATTTCTCATGTAGTTTTGTTAGAAAAATAACACCTACACTGGTGAACGGTGCACTGTGTGAAATAAGCTAGTGCACCTCTTGGAATCAGGTGCTTTCTTACGAAGAGTGTTGATTGCCGCACGATAAAGATTTCTGCATTTGTACAATCTAAGCAGGTATAAAACTTCGTAACATCATTTCATTTCTAATGTAGTTTTGTTAGAAAAGAAACACCTTCATTACTGAACACTGTAATGTATGAAATAGGCTGGTTCACTTCTTGGAATGAGTTGCTTTCTTAAGAAGCAGGTAGGTTGCAGCAAGTTCAAACTTTCCTCATTTGTACAACCAAACAATATATAAAAGTTCAAACTGTCCTGGTTTGTTAAATCTAAAAAGATGTACAATTTAGTAAGTTTGTTTCTTTTCTAATGTAGTTTTGTTAGAAAAGAAACACCTTCATTGCTGAACACTATACTGTATAAAATACGCTAGTTCAGTTCTTGGAATGAGTTGCCTTTTTCGAAGAGGACAGATTGCAGCAAGTTCAAACTTTCTTCCATTGTACAATCTAACAAGATGTACAATTTAGGAGGTTGGTTTCATTTCTAACCCAGTTTTGTTAGAAAAGAAACACCATCAATACTGAATGATATACTGTACGATATAGGAGAGTTCATTTCTTGGACTGAGTTGCTTTCATACAAAGAGGGTAGATTGCAGCAAGTTCAAACTTTCCTCCTTTGTAAAATCTAACAAGTTGTACAATTTAGTAGGTTAATTTCATTTCTAATGTAGTTTTGTCAGAAAAGAAACATCTTCATTGCTGAAGGCTGTGCTGTATGAAATAGGCTAGTTCAGTTCTTAGAATGAGTTGCTTTCTTACAAAGAAGGTAGATTGCAGCAGTTCAAAGTTTCTTCGTTTGTACAATCTAACAAGATGTACATATTACTCAGTTGGTTTCATTTCTAATGTAGTTTTGTTAGAAATGAAACACCTTCATTGCTGAATGCTCTACTGTATGAAATAGGATAGTTCAGTTCTTGGAATGAGTTGCTTTCTTACGAAGACAGTATATTGCAGCAAGTTCAAACATTCCTCATTTGTAAAATCTAAAAAGATGTACAATTTAGTAAGTTCATTTCTTTTCTAATGTAGTTTTGTTAGAAAAGGAATACCTTCATTGTTGAACGCTGTTCTGTATGAAATAGGCTAGTTCAGTTCTTGGAATGAGTTGCTTTCTTACAAAGAGGGTAGATTGCAGCAAGTTCAGACTTTCCTCATTTGTACAATCTAACAAGAT
Organism: Orientallactaga sibirica; assembly: GCA_036365145.1. Classification (NCBI taxonomy): domain Eukaryota; kingdom Metazoa; phylum Chordata; class Mammalia; order Rodentia; family Dipodidae; genus Orientallactaga; species Orientallactaga sibirica. The sequence continues at coordinate 7,513,117 of JAEOAD010001219.1, read as the reverse complement.
GTACAATTTAGTGGTTTATTTTCATTTCTAATGAAGTTTTGTTAGAAAAGAAACACCTTCATTGCTGAGTGCTATACTGTATAAAATAGGCAAGTGCAGTTCTTGGAATGAGTTGCTTTCTTAGGAAGAGGGTAGATTGCAGCAATTTCAAACTTTCCTCGTTTGTGCAATCAAACCACATGTACAATTTAGTACATTCCTTTCATTTCTAATCTAATTTTGTTAAAAAAGAAACACCTTCATTGCTGAATGCTATACTGTATGAAAGAGGCTGGTTCAGTTCTTGGAATGAATTGCTTTCATACGAAGAGGGTAGATTGCAGCAAGTTCAACCTTTCCTCGTTTGTCAATTGTAACAAGCTGTACAATTTAGTAGGTTCATTTCATTTCTAATGTAGTTTTGTTAGAAAAGAAACACCTTCAGTGCTGAATGCTTTACTTTGTGAAATAAGCTAGTGCAGCTCTTGGAATGACTTGCTTTCCCTCATAGACTGTTGATTTCAGCAAGTTAAAGCTTTCTTTGTTTGTACAATCTAAGCAGGTATAAAACTTCATAACGTCATTTCATTTCTAATGTAGTTTTGTTGCAAAGGAACACCTTCATTCCTGAACACTGTACTGTACGAAATAGGCTAGTTCACTTCTTGGAATGAGTTGCTTTTTTAAGAAGAGTGTAGATTGCAGCAAGTTCAAACTTTCCTCGTTTGTACAACCTAACAAGGTGTACATTTTAGTCAGTGGGTTTCATTTATAATGTTGGTTTGTTATAAAAGAAACACCTTCATTGATAAACTCTTTACTCTATGAAATAGTCTAGTTCAGTTCTTGGAATGAGTTGCTTTCTTACGAAGAGGGTAGATTTGCAGCAAGTTAAAACTTTTCTCGTTTGTATATCTGTGGTAGTTTGACTATATGGCCCCCAATATATTCAATGTTTTATTACTTTATAGTTTGCATCTGCAATCACCTTCCTAGAGGCAATGTCACTGGGGGCTGGTCTTAAGTTGTTAATGGTGGGTTTGAGATTCCATTGTAAAGATATGCAAAGTGTGCCCAGTAGGAGTTCCTGAAGTGTGCTGTGTGACTTTTTTGGCTGTAGTTTTTCTCTGTGTGCTGTGTGGCTGGGGGCTTTGCTCTCTCTGCTTGGCCTTGTGACAGCAGGTCGCTTCTTCTGCCATTATGGAACTTCCCCTGGATCTGTAAGCTTCAATAAATAATATCCCTTCCTCCACAACTGTGCCTAGTCTGGAAGTTCATCTCACCGAACCTGAAGCTGTCTGCTGCAATATCTAACAGTATGTACAATTTAGTAGGTGTGTTTCATTTCTAATGTAGTTTTGTTTGAAAACAAAGACCTTCATTGCTGAATGCTATACTGAGTGAAATAGGCTAGTTCAGTTCTTGGAACGAGTTGCTTTTTTACGAAGAGGGCAGATTGTAGCAAGTTCAAACGTTCCTCCATTGTACAATCTAACAAGATGTACAATTTAATAGGTTGGTTTAATTTCTAATGTAATTTTGTTAGAAAAGAAACACCTTCATTGCTGAATGCTATACTGAATGAAATGGGCTAGTTCAGTTCTTGGAATGAGTTACTTAAACTTTCCTCGTTTGTACAATATATCAAGATGTACTATTTAATATGTTCTTTTCTAATGTAGTTTTGTTAGAAAAGAAATACGTTCATTGCTGAATGCTGTACTTTATTACATAGGCTAGTTCAGTTCTTAGAATGAGTTGCTTTCTTTCGAAGAGCGTAGATTGCAGCAAGTTCAAACTTTCCTCGTTTGTACAATCTAACAAGATTTTCAATTTAGTTTGTTCATTTTATTTCTAATGTCATTTTGTTTGAAAAGAAACACCTTCATTTGTGAAAGCTGTACTGTAGGAAATAGGCTAGTTCAGTTCTTGGAATGAGTTGATTTCTTACGAATAGTGTAGATTGCAGCAAGTTAAAACTTACCTCGACTGTAACATCTAACAAGATGTATAATTTTGTAGGTTCGTTTCATTTCTAATGTAGTTTTGTTAGGAAAGAAACACCGTCATTGCTGAACACTGTACTGTATGAAATGGGCTAGTTCAGTTCTTGGAATGTGTTGCCTTCTTTCTTATGAAGTGGGTAGATTGCAGCAAGTTAGAACTTTCCTCTTTTGTACAATCTAACAAGATGTACAATTTAGTAGGTTGGTTTCATTTCTCATATAGTTTTGTTAGAAAGGAAACACCTTCACTGCTGAACACTGTATTGTCTGAAGTAAGCTGATACAGCTCTTGGAATGAGTTGATTTCTTATGAAGACTGTTCATTTCAGTAAGTTAAATCTTTCTTTGTTTGTACAATCTAAGCAGATATAAAACTTCATAACTTTGTTTCATTTCCAATGTAGTCTTGTTAGAAAAGAAACACCTTTACTGCAGAATGCTGTAGTATATGAAATAGGCTATTTCAGTTCTTGGAATGAATTGATTTCTTACGAATAGTGTAGATTGCAGCAAGTTCAAACTTTCCTCATTTATAAAATCTAACAGAATGTACAATTTAGTAGGTTCATTTCATTTCTAATGTACTTTGGTTACAAAAGAAACACCTTCATTGCTGAACACTGTACTGTATGAAATAGGCTTGTTTTGTTCTGGGAATGAGTTGCTTTCTTACGAAGAGGGTAGATTGCAGCAAGTTAAAACTTTCCTCATTTGTACAATCTTACAAGATGTACAATTTAGTAGGTTGGTTCATTTCTTATGTAGTTTGTTAGAAAAGAAACACCTTCATTGCTGAACGCTGTACTGTATGAAATAGGTTAGTTCAGTTCTTGGAATGAGTTGTTTTCTTACGAAGAGTGTAGATTGCAGCAACTTCAAAGATTCCTCAGTTGTACAATCTAGCAAGTTGTACAAGTTAGTAGGTTCGATTCATTTCTAATGTTCTTTGGTTAGAAAAGAAAGACCTTCATTGTGGAACGCTGTAGTGTATGAAATAGGGTAGTTCAGTTCTTGGAATGAATTTCTTTCTTATGAAGAAGGTAGATTGCAGCAAGTTCAAACTTTCCACGTTTGTACAATCTAATAAGTCGTACAATTTATTAGGTTGGTTTCATTTCTAATGTAGGTTAGTTAGAAAAGAAAGGCCTTCATTTCTGAATGCTGTACTGTATAAAATAGGCTATTTCAGTTCTTGGAATGAGTTGCTGTCTTACGAAGATGGTTGATTGCAACAAGTTTAAAGTTTCCTTGTTTGTACAATCTAACAAGTTGTACAATATAATAGTTTCGTTACATTTCTAATGTAATTTTGTTAAAAAAGAAAGACCTTCATTTCTGAACACTGTACTGTATGAAATAGGCTAGTTCAGTTCTTGGAATGAGTTGCTTTCTTACGAAGAGTGTAGATTGCAACACGTTCAAAACTTCCTTAGTTGTACAATCTAATAAGTACTGCAATTCTGTAGGTTTGATTCATTTCTAATGTTCTTTGGTTATAAAAGAAAGACCTTCACTGCAGAACGCTGTACTGTATGAAATAGGGTAGTTCAGTCCTTGGAATGAGTTGCTTTCTTATGATAGTGTAGATTGCAGCAAATTCAAAATTTCCTCGTTTGTATAATCTAACTAGTTTTACAATTTTGTAGGTTCATCTCATTTCTAATGTAGTTTGGTTAGAAAAGAAACACCTTCATTTCTAAACGCTGTACTCTATGAAATAGGTTCATTCAGTCCGTGGAATGAGTTACTTTCTTACGAAGAGTGTAGATTGCAGCAAGTTCAAACATTCCTCGATTATACAATCTAACAAGTTGTACAATTTAGTAGGTTCGTTTCATTTGTAATGTAGTTTTCTTATGAAAGAAACACCTTCATTGCTGAACGTTGTACTGTATGAAATAGGCTAGTTCAGTTCTTGGAATGAGTTGCTCGCTTAAGAAGAGGATAGATTACAGCAAGTTCAAACTTTCCTCGTTTGCACAATCTAACAAGTTTCACAATTCAGTAGATTCCTTTCATTTCTAATGTGGTTTGGTTAGAAAAGTAACACCTTCATTGCTGAACGCAGTAGAGAATGAAAAAGGCTAGTTCAGTTCTTGGAATGAGTTGCTCTCTTATGAAGAGGGTAGATTCCAGCAAGTTCAAACTTTCCTTGTTTGTACAATCTAATAAGTTGTACAATTTAAAAAGTTCGTTTCGTTTCTAATGTAGTTTGGTTAGAAAAGAAACACCTGTATTGCTGAATGCTGTACTTTATGAAATAGTCTAGTTCACTGCTTGGAATGAGGTGCTTTCTTACGAAGACTGTAGATTGCAGCAAGTTCAAACTTTCCACGTTTGTATAAGGTAACAAGTTGTAAAATTTAGTAGGTTCATTTAATTTCTAATGTAGTTTGGTTCAAAAAGAAAGACCATCACTGCTTAACGCAGCACAGTATGAAAAGGCTAGTTCAGTTCTTGGAATGAGTTGCTCTCTTACGAAGAGGTTATATACCAGGAAGTTCAAACTTTCCTCGTTTGTACAATCTATCAAATTTTAAAATTTAGTATTTTCATTTCATATCTAATGTAGTTTGGTTAGAAAATAAACACCTTCATTGCTGAACGCTGTACTGTATGAAATAGGCTAGTTCAATTTGTTCAATGAGTTTAGTCCTTGGAATGAGTTGCTTTCTTACTAAGAGTGGAGATTGCAGCAAGTTCAAACATTCCTCATTTGTACAATTGAACACGTTGTACAATTTAGTATGTACGTTTCATTTCTAATGTAGTTAGGTTAGAAAAGAAACAACTTCATTGCTGAATGCTGTACTGTATCAAATAGGCTAGATCAGTTCTTGGAATGAGTTGCTTTCTTACAAATAGTTTAGACTGCAGCAAGTTCAAAGATTCCTCAGTTGTACAATCTAACAAGTTGTACAATTTAGTAGGTTCGTTTCATTTCTAATGTACTTTGGTTAGAAAAGAAAGACCTTAATTGAGGAATGCTGTACTGTATGAAATAGGCTAGTTCAGTTCTTGGAATGAGTTACTTTCTTACTGAGAGTGTAGATTGCAGCAAGTTCAAAGATTCCTCATTTGTACAATCTAACAAGTTGTGCAATTTAGTAGGTTCATTTTATTACTAATGTACTTTGGTTAGAAAAGAAAGACCTTCATTGCTGAACGTTGTACTGTATGAAATAGTCTAGGTTAATTCTTGGAATGAGTTGCTCTCTTACGAAGAGGGTAGATTGCAGCAAGTTCAAACTTTCCTCCTGTGTACAATCTACCAAGTTGTACAATTTACTAGATTCATTTCATTTCTAATGTAGTTTGGTTAGAAAAGAAAGACGTTGATTGCTTAAAGCTGTACTGTATGAAATAGGCTGCTTCAGTTCTTGGAATTAATTTGCTCTCTTACGAAGAGGGTAGATTGCAGCATGTTCAAAGTTTTCTCATAAGTACAATCTAACAAGTTGTTCAATTTAGTAGGTTTGTTTCATTTCAAAAGTAGTTTAGTTAGAAAGGAAACACCTTCATTGCTGAACACTCTTGTATGAAATAGGCTACTTCAGTACTTGGAATGAGATGCTTTCTTAAGAAGAGGGAAGATTGTAGCAGGTTCAAACGTTATTCGTTTGTACAACTAAGAAGTTGTAAAATTGAGTGCATTCATTTCATTTCTAATGTAGTTTGGTTAGAAAAGAAAAACCTTCATTGATGAATGCTGTTCTGTATGAAATCGGCTAGTTCAGTTCTTGGAATGAGTTGCTTTCTTATAAAGAGGGTAGATTGCAGCAAGTTGAAATTTTCCTATTTGTACAATCTAACAAGTTGTACAATTTAGTAGGTTCATTTCATTTTTAATGTAGTTTGGTTAGTAAATAAACACTTTCATTGCTGAACACTGTGCTGGATGAAATAGGCTAGTTCAGTTCTTGGAATGAGTTGCTTTCATACATAGAATGTAGATTGCAGCAAGTTAAAACATTCCTCATTTGTACAATCTAACAAGTTGTGCAATTTAGTAGGTTCGTTTCATTTCTAATGTACTTTGGTTAGAAAAAAACACCTTCATTACTTAATGCTGTACACTATGAAATTGGCTAGTTCAGTTCTTGGAAGTAGTTGCTTACTTTTGAAGAGGGTTGATTGCAGCAAGTTCAAAGTTTCCTCATTTGTACAGTCTAACAAGTTGTACAATTTAGTAGGTTCATTTCATTTCAAGTGTAGTTTGTTTAAAAAAGAAACGCCGTCATTGCTGAACGCTGTACTGTATGAAATAGGCTAGGTCAGTTCTTGGAATGAGATGCTATCTTACGAAGAGGATAGATTGCACAAGTTCAAATTTCCTCCTTTATACAATCTAACCACTTGTACCATTTAGGAGGTTCGTTTCATTTCTAATCTAGTTTGTTTAGAAAAGGAACACCTTCATTGCTGAACGCTGTACAGTATGAAATAGGCTAGTTCAGTTCTTGGAATGAGATGCTCTCTTACAAAGAGGGTATATTGCAGCAAGTTCAAATGTTCCTCGTTTGTAAAATCTTACAAATTGTACAATTGAATAGGATCGTTTCATTTCTAATGTAGTTTGGTTCGAAAAGAAAAACCTTCATAGCAGAATGCTGTACACTATGAAATAGGCTAGTTCAGTTCTTGGAATGAGTTACTTTCTTTTGAAAAGGGTAGGTTTCAGCAAGTTCAAAGTTTCCTCGTTTGTACAATCTAACAAGTTGTACAATTTAGTAGGTTCATTTCATTTTTCATGTAGTTTGGTTAGGAAAGAAACACCTTCATTGCTGAGCGCTGTACTGTATGAAATAGGCTAGTTCAGTTCTTGGAAAGAATTGCTTTCTTAAGAAGACTGTAGATTACAGCAAGTTCAAAGATTCCTCATTTGTACAATCTAACAAGTTGTACAATTTAGTAGGTTTTTTTCATTTCTAAGGTAGTTTTCTTTGGGAAGAATGGCTTTCATTGCTGAATGCTGTACTGTATGAAATATGATAGTTCAGTTCTTGGAATGTGTTGCTGTCTTATGAAAAGGGTAGATTTCTGCAAGTTAAAACTTTCCTCGTTTGTACAATCTAACAGGTTGTAGAATTTAGTAGGTTTGTTTCATTTCTAATGTAGTTTGTATAGAAAAGGAAGACCTTCATTGCTGAATGCTGTAGTGTATGAAGTAGGTTAGTTCAGTTCTTGGAATGAGTTGCTTTCTTCCAAAGAGGGTAGATTGCTGCAAGTTCAAATATTCATCAGTTGAACAAACTAACAAGTTGTAAGATGTGTTAGGTTCATTTCATTTCTAATGTAGTATGGTTAGAAAAGAAAGACCTTCATTGCTGAATACTGTACTGTATGAAACAGGCTACTTCACTTCTTGGAATGAGTTGCTCTCTTATGAAGAGGGTAGATTGCAGCAAGTTCAAAGTTTCCTCATGTGTACAATCTAACAAGTTGTACAATTTAATGGGTTCATGTAATTTCTAATGTAGTTCGTTTAGAAAAGAAAAACCTTCATTGATGAATGCTGTACTGTATGAAATAGGCTTGTTCAGTCCTTTGAATGAGTTGCTTTCTTATAAAGAGGGTTGATTGCAGCAGGTTCAAATTTTCCTCGTTTGTAAAATCGAACAGGTAGTACAATTTAGTAGGTTCGTTTCATTTCTAATGTAGTTTGGTTAGAAAGGAAACACCTTTGCTGAATGCTGTACTGTAAGAAATATGCTAGTTGTATTCTTGGAATGAGTTGCTTTCTTATGTAGAGTGTACATTGCAGCAAGTTCAAAGATTCCTCAGTTGTACAATCTAACAAGTTGCAGAATTTAGTATGTTCGTTTCATTTCTAATGTACTTTGGTTAGAAAATAAAGACCTTCATTGCAGAATGCTGTACAGTATGAAACAGGCTAGTGCAGTTTTTGGAATGAGTTGCTCTGTTAAGAAGGGGGTTGATTGCAGCAAGTTCAAAGATTCCTCATTTGTACACTCTAACAAGTTGTACAATTGAGTAAGTTCGTTTCATTTCTAATGTAGTTTGTTAGAAAAGAAACACCTTCATTTCTGAATGCTGTACACTATGAAATAGGCTAGTTCTGTTCTTGGAATGAGTTGGTTTCTTATGTATAGTGTAGATTGCAGCAAGTTCTAAGATTCCTCAGTTGGACCATCTAACAAGTTTTACCATTTAGTAGGTTCATTTAATTTCTAATATACTTTGGTTAGAAAAGAAAGACCTTCATTGCTGAACGCTGTACTGTATGAAGTAGGCTAGTTCAGTTCTTGGAATGAGTTACTGTCTTACAAACAGTGTAGATTGCAGCAAGTTCAAAGATTCCTCGTTTGTACAATCTAAAAAGTTGTACAATTTAGTAGGTTCCTTCCCTTTCTAATGTAGATTGGTTAGAAAGGAAACTCCTTCATCACTGAAAGTTGTACGGTATGAAATAGGCTACTTCAGTTCTTGTAATGTGTTGCTCTCTTATGAAAAGGGTAGATTGCAGGAAGTTCAAACTTTCCTCGTTTGTACAAACTAACAAGTTGTACAATTTAGTAGGTTCATTTCATTTCTAATGTAGTTTTGTTAGAGAAGAAACACCTTCATTGCTGAATGCAGTACTGTATGAAATAGGCTAATTCAATCCTTGGAATGAGTTAGTTTCTTACGAAGAGTTTAGATTCCAGTAAGTTCAAAGATTCCTCATTTGTACAATCTAACAAGTTGTGCAATTTAGTAGGATCTTTTCACTTCTAATGTAGTTTTCTGAGGAAAGAAACACCTTCATTGCTTAAGGCTGTACTGTATGAAATAGGCTAGTTCAGTTCTTGGAATGTGTTGCTTTTTTACGAAGAGGGTAGTTTCAGAAAGCTGAAATATTCCTCATTTGTTCAATCTAAAAAGTTGTACAATGCAGTGGATTTGTTGCATTTCTAATGTAGTTTGGTTAGAAAAGGAAGACCTTCATTACTGAATGCTGTACAGTATGAAATAGGCTAGTTCAGTTCTGGGAATGAGTTTCTTTCTCACAAAGAGGGTAGATTGCACAAAGTTCAAAGATTCTTCAGTTGTACAATCTACCAACTTGTACAATTCAGTAGGTTCGATTTAGTTCTAATGGATTTTGGGTAGAAAAGAAAGAACTTCATTGTGGAATGCTGTACTGTATGAAATAGGCTAGTTCAGTTCTTGGAATTACTTGCTCTCTTACGAAGAGAGTTGATTGCAGCAAGCTCAAATATTCCTCCATTGCAAATTCTAACAAGTTATACAATTTATTAGGTTTGTTTCATTTAAAATGTAGTTTGGTTAGAAAACAAACACCTTCATTCCTGAACGCTATACAGTATGAAATAGGCTAGTTCAGTTCTTAGAACGAGTTGCTTTATTATGAATAGGGTAGATTGCAGCAAGTTCAAACTTTCCTCGTTTGTACAATCTAACAAGTTGTACAATTTAGTAGGTTAATTCACTTATATTGCAGTGGGGTTAGAAAAGAAAGACCTTCATTGCTGAACACTGTACTGTATGAAATAGGCTAGTTAAGGTTCTTGGAATGAATTGCTTTCTTACGTAGAGGTTAGATTGCAGCCAGTTCAAACTTTCCTCATTTGTACAATCAAACAAGTTGTACAATTTAGTAGGTTCATTTCATTTCTAATGTACTTTGGTTAGAAAAGAAACTTTCATTTCTGATCGCTGTGCAGTATGAAATAGCCTAGGTCATTTCTTGGAATGAGTTGCTTTCTTGCGAAGAGAATAGATTGCAGCAAGTTCAAACTTTCCTCATTTGTACAATCTAACACGTTGTACAATTCAGTAGGTTCGTTTCATTTCTAATGTAGTTTGTTTAGAAAAGGAACACCTTCATTACTGAACGCTGTGAAGTATGAAATAAGCTAGTTTAGTTCTCGGAATGATTTTCTTTCTCCATATGAGTGTAGATTGCAGCAAGTTCAAAGATTCCTCAGTTGTACAATCTAACAAGTTGTATTACTTAGTAGGTTCCATTAATTTCTAATGTACTTTGGTTAGAAAAGAAACACCTTCATTTCTGTATGCTTTACTGTACGAAATGGGCTAGTTCAGTTTTTGGAATGAGTTTGTCTCTTACGAAGAGGGTAGATTGTTGCAAGTTCAAAGATTCCTCATTTGTTCAATCTAACAAGTTGTAAAATTTAGTAAGTTCATTTCATTTCTAATGCAGCTTGGTTAGAAAAGAAACACTTTCATTGCTGAATGCTGTACTGTATGAAATAGGCTACTTCAGTTATTGGAATGAGTTGCTTTGTTGCGTAGAGCGTAGATTGGAGCAAGTTCAAAGATTCCTCAGTTGTACAATCTAACAAGTTGTACAATTAGGTAGGTTCGTTTCATTTCTAATGTACTTTGGTTAGAAAAGAAAGACCTTCATTGCTGAAGGCTATACTGTATGAAGTAGGCTAGTTCAGTTCTTGGAATGAGTTACTATCTTGCAAAGATTGTAGATTGCAACAAGTTCGAAGATTCCTCATTTGTACACTCTAACAAGTTTTACAATTTATTAGGGTCATTTCTTTTCTAATATATTTTTGTTTGAAAAGTAACACCTTCATTGCTGAACGTTGTATTGTGTGAAATAGGTTACTTCAGTCCGTGTAATGTGTTGCTCTATTAAGAACAAGGTAGATTGCAGCAAGTTCAAATTTTCCTCATTTGTACAAAATAGCAAGTTTTATAATTTAGTAGGTTCATTTCGTTTCTAATGTAGTTTTGTTAGAAAAGAAACACCTTCATTGCTGAATCTTGTACTGTATGGAATAGGCTAGTTCAGTCAGTGGAAGGAGTTACTTTCTTAGGAAGAGTGTAGATTGCATCAAGTTCAAACTTTCCTCATTTGTAAAATCTAACAAGTTGCGCAATTTAGTAGGTTCGTTTCATTTCAAATGTAGTTTTCTTAGGAAAGAAACACCTTCATTGCTGAATGCTGTACTGTATGAAATACGCTATTTCAGTTCTTAGAATTAGTTACCTTTTATGAAGAGGGTAGGTTGCAGGAAGTTCAAAGATTCCTCATTTGTTCAATCTAACAAGATGTACAATGTAGTAGGTTCGTTTCATTTCTAATGTAGTTTGATCTAAAAAGGAAGACCTTCATTACTGAATGCTGTACAGTATGAAATAGGCTAGTTCAGTTCTGGGAATGAGTTGCTTTCTTACAAAGAGGGTGGATTGCAGCAAGTTCAAAGATTCTTCAGTGGTACAATCTAACAAGTTGTAAAATTTGGTAGGTTCGATTTATTTCTAATGGACTTTGGGTAGAAAAGAAAGAACTTCATTGCTGAACGCTGTATGGTATGAAACAGGCTAGTTCAGTACTTGGAATGAGTTGCTTTCTTACGAACATGGTAGATTGCAGTAAGTTCAAACTTTCCTAGTTTGTACAATCTAAAAAGTTGTACAATTTAGTAGTTTGTTTCATTCTAATGAAGCAAGTTCAAACTTTCCTCGTTTGTAAAATCTAACAAGTTGTACAATTTAGTAGGTTCGTTTCATTTCTAATGTAGTTTGGTTAGAAAAGAAACACCTTCATTGCTGAACGCTGTACTGTATGAAATAGGCTAGTTCAGTTCTTGCAATGAGTTGCTTTCTTATGAAGAGTGTAGATTGCCGTAAATTCAAAGGTTCTTCAGGTGTACAATTTAACAAGTTGTACAATTTAGTAGGTTCAATTCATTTCTAATGGACCTTGGGTAGACAAGAAAGAACTTCATTGCTGAAAGCTGTCTTGTATGAAATAGGCTAGTTCAGTTCTTGGAATGAGTTGCTTTCTTACAAAGAGAGTAGATTGGAGCAAGTCAAAGTTTCCTAGTTTTTACAATTTAACAACTTGTACAATTTAGTAGGTTCCTTTCATTTCTAATGCAGTTTGGTTAAAAAAGAAACACCTTCATTGCTGAACGCGGTACCTTATGAAATAGCCTTGTGAAGTTCTTGGACTGTGTTGCTTTCTTAAGAAAAGTGTAGATTGCAGCAAGTTCAAAGATTCCTTAGTTGTAAAATCTATCAAGTTGTACAGTTTAGTAGGTTCGACTCATTTCTAATGGACTTTGGGTGGAAAAGAAAGAACTTCATTGCTGAACACTGTATAGTATGAAATAGGCGAGTTCAGTTCTTGGAATGAGTTGCTATCTAACGAAGAGGTTAGAGTGCAGCAAGTTCAAACTTTCCACGTTTGTACAATGTAACAAGTTGTACAATTTATTAGGTTGGTTTCATTTCTAATGTAGTTAGGTTAAAAAGAACGACCTTCGTTGCTGAACGCTGTACTGTATGTTATAGGCTAGTTCAGTTCTTGGAATGAGTTGCTCTGTTATGAAGAGGGTAGATTGCAGCAAGTTCAAACTATCCTCGTTTGTACGATCCAATAAGTTGTAAAATTTCGTAGGTTCAATTTATTTCTAATGTACTTTGGTTAGAAAAGACAGACCTTCATTGCTGAACACTGTACTGTACAAATTAGGCTAGTTAAGTTCTTGGAATGAGTTGCTTTCTTAAGAAAAGGGTAGATTGCATCAAGTTCAAAATTTCCTCGTTTGTACAATTTAGTAGGTTCATTTCCTTTCTAATGTAGTTTGGTTAGAAGAGAAACACCTTCAGTGCTGAACACTGTACATAATGAAATAGGCTAGTTCAGGGTTTGGAATGAGTTGCTCTCTTATGAAGAGGGTAGGTTGTAGCAGGTTCAAAGATTGCTCATTTTTACAATCTAACAAGTTGTACAGTTTAGGAGGTTCGTTTCATTTCTAATGTAGTTTGGTTAGAAAAGAAACACCTTCATTGCTGAATGTTCTACTGTATGAAATAGGCTAGTTCAGTCTTGGAATGTGTTGCTTTCTTATGAATAGTGTAGATTGCAGCAAGTTCAAAAATTCCTCAGTTGTACAATCTAACAAGTTGTACAATTTAGTAGGCTCATTTCATTCCTAATGTACATTGGTTAGAAAAGAAAGACCTTCATTGGTGAACGCTGTACTGTATGAAATAGGGCAGCTCAGTTCTTGGAATGAGTTTTTTTCTTACGAAGAGGTTAGATTGCATCAAGTTCATTATGTACAGCATTCAGCAATGAAGTTCTCTCTTTTCTAACCAAAGTCCATTAGAAATAAACCGAACCTCCTAAATTGTACAACTTGTTAGATTGTACATATGAGGAAACTTTGAACTTGCAGCAATATACCCTCTTTGTAAGAGAGCAACACGTACGAAGAACTGAACTAGCCTATTTCAGCAAAGAAGGTTATTCTTTGCAAAGAAAACTACATTAGTAATGAAAGGTACCTACTAAATTGTACAACTTGTTAGATTGTACAAATGAGGAAACTTTTAACTTGCTGCAATCTACCCTCTTCGTAAGAAAAAACTCATTCCAAGTACTGAACTAGCCTATTTCATAGAGTACAGCGTTCAGCAATAAAGGTCTTTCTTGTCCAAACAAACTAAATTAGAAATGAAACGACCCTACTAAATTGTCCAACTTGTTAGATTGTATCAATAAGGAAAGTTTGAACTTGCTGTAATCTACCCTCCTCGTAAGAAAGCAACTCAACCCAAGAACTGAACTGGCCTATTTCATACAGTACAGGGTTCAGCAATGAAGGTGTTTCTTTTCTAACCAAAGTACATTAGAAATGAATAGCACCTACTAAATTGTACACCGTGGTAGATTGTACAAACAAGGAAATTTGAACAGGCTGCAATCTACCCTCTTCATAAGAAAGCAACTCATTCACGAACTGAACTAGCCTACTTCATACAGTACTGTGTTTAACAATGAAGCTCTTTCTTTTCTAACCAAACTACATTGGAATTGAAACTAACCTAATAAATTGTACATCTTGTTAGATTTGACAAATGAGGAAAGTTTGATCTTGCTGCAATCTACCCTCTTCATAAGAGAGCAACTCCTTCCAAGAACTGAATTATCCTGTTTCATACAGTATAGTGTTCAGCAATAAAGCTCTTTCTTGTCTAACCAAAGTACATTAGAAATGAAACGAACCTACTAAATTGTACAACTTGTTAGATTGTACAACTGAGGAATGTTTCAACTTGCTGCTATCTACCATCCTTGTAAGAAAGCAACTCATTCCAAGAACGGAACTAGCCTATTTCATACAGTAGAGAGCTCAAAAATGAAGTTGTTTCTTTACTAACCATGCTACACTAGAAATGAAACTAACCTAGTAGATTGTACACTTTGTTAGATTGTACAAAAAGGGAACGTTTGACTTTGCTGCAATCTACCATCTTCGTAAGCAGCAACTCATTCCAAGAACTGAACTAGCCTATTTCATACAGTACAGCGTTCAGCAATGAAGGTGTTTCTTTTCTAACCAAACTCATTAGAAATCAAATTAACCTACTCGATTGTACAACTTGTTAGATTGTACAAACGGGCAAAGTTGGACCCTGCTGCAATCTACCATCTCCGTAAGAAAGCAACTCATTCCAAGAACTGAACTTGTCTGTTTCATAGAGTACAGCGTTCAGCAATGAAGGTGTTCCTTGTCTAAACAAACTAAATTAGAAATGAAACGACCCTACTCAATTTTACAAATTGTTAGATTATACAAACGGGGAAAGTTTGACCTTGCTACAATATACCGTCTTCGTAAGAAAGCAACTCATTCCAAGAACTGAACTAGCCTATTTCATTAAGTACAGTGTTCAACAATGAAGGTGTTTCATTTCTAACCAAACTACGCTAGAAATGAAATTAACCTACTCCATTGTACACTTTTTTAGATTGTACAAACGGAGAAAGTTTGACCTTAATGTAATGTACCATATTCGTAAGAAAGCAACTCATTCCAAGAACTGAACTAGCCTCTTTCATACAGTACACGTTCAGAAATGAAGGTGTTTCTTTTCTAAGCAAACTACACTAGAAATGAAACTAACCTACACAATTGTACAATTTGTTCGATTGTACAAACAAGGAAATTTGACCTTGTTGCAATCTACCATCTTGGTAAGAAAGCAACTCATTCCAAGAACTGAACTAGCCTATTTCATACAGTACAGCATACAGCAATGAAGGTCTTTCTTGTTTAACCAAACTATATTAGAAATGAAACGAACATACAAAATTGTACAACTTGTTAGATTCTACAAACGAAGAAAGTTTGAACTTGCTGCAATCTACCCTCTTCCTAAGACAGGAACTCATTCCAAGAACTGAACTAGCCAATTTCATACAGTACAGCATTCAGCAATGAAGGTCTTTCTTTTCTAACCAAAGTACATTAGAAATGAATTGAACCTACTCAATTGTACAACTTGTTAGATTGTACAAACAAGGACAATTTGAACTTGCTGCAATCTGACTTCTTCATAAGAAAGCAACTAATTCCAAGAACTGAACTAGCCAATTTCATATAGTACAACTTTCAGCAATGATGGCATTTTTTTCTAACCAAACTGCATTAGAAATGAATTGAACCTACTCAATTGTACAAGTTGTTAGATTGTACAAACGAGAAAACTTTGAACTTGTTGCAATCTACCCTCCTCGTTAGAAAGCAACTCATTCCAAGAACTGAACTAGCCTATTTTATACTGTACAGTGTTCAGCAATGAACGTGTTTCTTTTCTAACCAAAGACATTAGAAATGAAAGGAACCTACTAAATTTTACAACTTGTTTGATTGCAGAAATGGGGAAAGTTTGACCTTGCTGCAATCTACTGTCTTCGTAAGAAAGCAACTCATTCCAAGAAATGAACAAGCCTATTTCATACAGTACACGTTCAGCAATGAAGGTTTTTCTTTTCTAACCAAACTACACTAGAAATAAAACTAACCTACTCCATTCTACACTTTGTTAGATTGTACAAACAGGGAAAGTTTGACTTTGCTGCAATCTACGGTCTTCATAAGAAAGCAACTCATTCCAAGAACTGAACTAGCCTATTTCATACAGTACAGTGCTCAGCAATGAAGGTCTTTCTTTTCTGACCAAAGTACATTAGAAATGAAATGAACCTTCTCAATTGTAAAACTTGTTAGATTGTACAACTGATGAATGTTTGAACTTGTTGCAATCGACCATCTTTGTAAGAAAGCAACTCATTCCAAGAACTGAAAAAGCCTATTTCATACAGTACAGCGTTCAGCAATGAAGGTGTTTCTTTTCTAATCAAATTGTAATAGAAATGAAATTAACCTACTCGATTGTACAGTTTGTTAGATTGTACAAACAGGGAAAATTTGACCTTGCTACAATCTACCGTCTTCGTAAGAAAGCACCTCATTCCAAGAAATGAACTAGCCTATTTCATACAATACACATTCAGCAATGAAGGTGTTTCTTTTCTAACCAAACTGTACTAGAAATGAAAGTAACCTACTCTATTGTACACTTTGTTAGATTGTACAAACAAGTAAAGTTTGACCTTGCTGCAATCTACCGTCATCGTAAGAAAGCAACTCATTCCAAGAACTGAACTAGCCTTTTTTATACAGTGCAGCATTCAGAAATGAAAGTCTTTCTTCACTAACAAACTACATAAGAAATGAAACAAACCTACTAAATTGTGAAACTTGTTAGATTGTACAAACGAGGAAAGTTTTAACTTGCTGCAAACTACCCTCTTTGTAAGAGAGCAACTCATTCCAAGAACTGAACTAGCCTATTTAATACTGTACAGCATTCAGCAATGAAGGTGTTTCTTTTCTAACGAAACTACATTAGAAATGAAACGAACCTACTAAATTGTACAACTTGTTAGATTGTACAAATGAGGAAAGTTTGAACTTGCTGCAATCTAACTTCTTCTTAAGAAAGCAACTCCTTCCAAGAACTGAACAAGCCAGTTTCATTCAGTATAGCGTTCAGAATTGCAGGTGTTTCTTTTCTAACCAAAGTACATTAGAAGTGAAACGAAGCTACTAAATTGTACAACTTGTTAGATTGTACAAACGTGGAAAGTTTGACCATGCTGCAATCTACCGTCTTCATAAGAAAGCAACACATTATCAGAACTGAACTAGCCTATTTCATACAGTACAGTGTTCAGCAATGAAAGTGTTTCTTTCTAAACAAACTACTTTAGAAATAAAATGAACCTAATAAATTGTACAACGTGTTAGATTTTACAAACGAGGAAAGTTTGAACTTGATACAATCTACCCACTTCGTAAGAGAGCATCTCATTCCAAGAACTGAATGAGCCTATTTCATACAGTACAGCATTCAGCAATGAAGCTCTTTCTTTTCTTACCAAACTACATTAGAAATGAAATGAAACTATTTAATTGTACACATTGTTAGATTGTACAAACGTGGAAAGTTTGACCTTGTTGCAATCTACCGTCTTCGTAAGAAAGCAACTCATTATAAGAACTGAACTAGCCTATTTCATACAATACAGTGTTCAGCAGGGAAGGTGTTCCTTTTCTAAAAAACTACATTAGAAATAAATGGAGCCTACTAAATTGTACAACTTGTGAGATTGTACAAACGAGGAAAGTTTGAACTTGCTGCAATCTACCCTCTTTGTAAGAGAGCAACTCAGTCCAAGAATTGAACTAGCCTATTTCATACAGTAAAGCGTTCAGCAATGAAGTTCTTTCTTTCAGACCAAACTACATTAGAAATGAAATGAACCTACTCAATTGTACAACTTCTTAGATTGTACAAATGAGGAAAGTTTGAACTTGCTACAATCTACCGTATTCGTAATAAAGTAACTCATTCCAAGAACTGAACTAGCCTATTTCATACAGTACAACGTTAAAAAATGAAGGTGTTTCTTTTCTATCTAGATTACATTAGAAATGAAACTAACTTACTCTAATGTACAACTTGTTAGAATGTACAAACGGCAAAAATTTGACCTTGCTGCAATCTACCGTCTTTGTAAAAAAGGAACTCATTCCGAGAACTGAAGTAGCCTTTCATACAGTACACTGTTCAGCAATGAAGCTCTTTCTTTTCTATCCCAACTACATTAGAAATGAAATGAACATACTAATTTGTACACCTTGTTAGATTTTACAAACGTGGAAAGTTTGATCTTGATACAATGTACTGTCTTCGTAAGAAAGCAAGTCATCACAAGAACTGAAGTATCCTTATTCATACAGTACAGCGTTCAGCATTGAAGGTGTTTCTTGCCTAACCAAACTACATTAGAAATGAATGAACCTAACAAATTGTACTACTTCGTAGATTGTACAAACGAGGAAATTTTGAACTTCCTGCAATCTACCCTCTTCGTAAGAGAGCAATGCCTTCCAAAAACTGAACTGGCCTATTTTATACAGTACAGCATTCAAAAATGAAGGTGTTTCTTTTCTAACCAAACTGCATTAGAAATGAAACTAACCTACTCAATTGTATAACGTGTTAGATTGTACAAACAAGGAAACTTTGAACTTACTGCAATCTACCCTCCTCGTAGGAAAGCAACTCATTCCAAGAACTGAACTAGCCTATTTCATACAGTACAGCGTTTAGCAATGAACGTGTTTCTTTCTAACCAAACTACTTTAGAAATGAATTTAACCTACTAAATTTTACACCTTGTTAGGTTGTACGAGCATGGAAAGTTTGACCTTGCTGCAATCTATCGTCTTCGTAAGAAAGCAACTCATTCCAAGAACTGAACTAGCCTATTTCATAGTACAGCGTTCAGCAATGAAGCTCTTTCTTTTCTAAACAAACTACAATAGGAATGAATGAACCTAATAAATTGTACTCCTTCTTAGATTGTAAAAACGAGGAACTTTTGAACTTGCTGCAATCTACCCTCTTCGTAAGAGAGCAACTCATTCCAAGAAGTGAACTAGCCTCTTTCATACAGTACAGTGTTCAGAAATGAAGGTCTTTCATTTCTAACCAAAGTACATTAGAAATGAATCGAACCTACTAAATTGTACAACTTGTTAAATTGTACGAACACGGAAAGTTTGACCTTCCTGTAATCTACCATCTTCGTAGGAAAGCAACTCATTCCAGGAACTGAACTAGCCTATTTCATACAGTACAGTGTACAGCAATGAAGGTGTTTCTTTTCTAACCAAACTACATTAGAAATGAAACTGACCTACTCAATTGTAAAACTTGTTAGATTATACAAATGGGGAAAGTTTGACCTTGCTGCAATCTACCGTCTCCATAAGAAAGCAACTCATTCCAGGAACTGAACTAGCCTATTTCATACAGTACAGCATACAGCAATGAATGTGTTTCTTTTCTAACCAAACTACATTAGAAATGAAACTAAACTACTCAATTGTACAACTTGTGAGATTATACAAACGTGGAAAGTTTGACCTTGCTGTAATCAACCGTCTTTGTAAGAAAGCAACTCATTCCAAGAACTGAACTTGCCTATTTCATACAGTACTGCGTTCATCAATGAAGGTCTTTCTTTTCTCCCAAACTACATTAGAAATGAAACGAACCTACCAAAATGTACTACTTTTTAGATTGTACAAACGAGGAAAGTTTGAAATTGCTGCAATCTACCATCTTCGTAAGAGAGCAACTCATTCCAAGGACTGAAGAAGCCTATTTCGTGCTGTACAGCATTCAGCAAAAAAAGGTGTTCTTTTGTTTTTGTTTTTGTTTTTTTTGTTTGGTTTTTCGAGGTAGGGTCTCACTCTAGCTCAGGCTGAACTGGAATTCACTATGTATTCTCAGGGTGACCTCGAACTCATGGCAATACTACTACCTCTGCCTCCCATGTGCTGGGATTGAAAGCATGCACCACGACACCAGGCTAGGTGTTTCTTTCTAAACAAACTACATTAGAAATGAAAGGAAGCTACTAAATTGTACAACTTGTTAGATTGTACAAAGAATGAAACTTTGAACTTGCTGCAATCTACTCTCTTCGTAACAGCACAACTCATTCCAAGAAGTGAACTAGCCTATTTCATACAGTAAAGCGTTCAGAAATGAAGGTCTTTCTTTCTAACAAAACAACATTAGAAATGAAATTAATCTACTCAATTGTACAACTAGTTAGATTATAAAAATGGGGAAAGTTTGAACTTGCTGCAATCTGGCATCTTCGTAAGAAAGCAAGTCATTCCAAGAACTGAGCCAGCCTATTTCATAGAGTACAGCACTCAGCAATG
The DNA here is from genome assembly GCA_036365145.1 of Orientallactaga sibirica. NCBI lineage: Eukaryota > Metazoa > Chordata > Mammalia > Rodentia > Dipodidae > Orientallactaga > Orientallactaga sibirica. The sequence goes on along the minus strand of JAEOAD010001219.1, from coordinate 7,493,022 downwards.
AAGGTGTTTCTTTTCTAACCAAACTACATTAGAAATGAAATGAACCTACTAAATTTTACAACTTTTTAGATTTTACAACTGAGGAATCTTTGAACTTGCTGCAATCTACACTCTTGGTAAGAAAGCAACTCATTCCAAGAACTGAACTAGCCTATTTCATACAGCACAGCGTTCAGAAATGAATGTTTTTCTTTTCTAAACCAACTACATTAGACATGAAACGAACCTACTAAATTGGACAATTTACAAACAAAGTACAAACGAGAGAAGTTTGAAATTGTGCAATCTACCCTCTTTGTAAGAGAGCAACTCATTCCAAGGACTTAAGCATCCTATTTCATACAGTACAGCATTCAGAAATGAAGGTGTTTCTTTTCTAACCAAACTACATTAGAAAAGAAACGAACCTAATAAATTGTACAACTTGTAAGATTGTGCAAACGAGGAAAGTTTGAACTTGCTGCAATCTACCCTCTTTGTAAGAAAACAACACTTTCCAAGAACTTAACTATCCTATTTCATACAGTACAGCATTCAGAAATGAAGGTGTTTCTTTTCTTACCAAACTACATTAGAAATGAAATGAACTTACTAAATTGTACAACTTGTTAGATTGACCAAACGAGGAAAGTTTGAACTCGCTGCAATCTACCTTCTTCGTAAGAGAGCAACTCATTCCAAGAAGTGAAGTAGCCTATTTCATACAGTACAGCATTCAGGAATGAAGGTCTTTCTTTTCTAATCAAAATACATCAGAAATGAATCGAACCTACCAAATTGTACAATTTGTTAGATTTTACAACTGAGGAATCTTTGAACTTGCTGCAATCTACACTCTTCTTTGGAAAGCAACTCATTCCAACAACTGCACTCGACTATTTCATAGAGTAAAGCGTTCAGCAATGAAGGTGTTTCTTTTATAAACAAACTGCATTATAAATGAATAGAACAAACTAAATTGTACAACTTGTTAGATTTTACAACTGAGGAATCTTTGAACTTGCTGCAATCTACACTCTTCCTTAGAAAGCAACTCATTCCAACAACTGCACTCGACTAATTCATACAGTAAAGCATTCAGCAATGAAGGTGTTTCTTTTATAAACAAACTACATTAGAAATGAACCTACTAAATTGTACAAATTGTGAGATTGTACAAAGGAAGAAACTTTGAACTTGATTCAATCTACCCTCTTTTTAAATTGTATGAACGCGGAAAGTTTGACCTTGCTGTAATCTACCATCTTCGTAGGAAAGCAACTCATTCCAGGAACTGAACTAGCCTATTTCATACAGTACAGCGTTCAGCAATGAAGGTCTTTCTTTTCCAACCAAACTACATTAGAAATTAAACGAACCTACTAAATTGTACAACTTGTTAGATTGTACAAATATGGAAAGCTTGAACTTGCTGCAATCTACCACGTTCGTAAGAAAGGAACTAATTCCAAGAACTGAACTAGCCTATTTCAAAAAGTACAGCGCTCAAAAATGAAGGTTTTTCTTTTCTAACCAAACTACATTAGAAATGAAACGAACCTACCAAATTGTACAACGTGTTAGATTGTACAAACAAGGAAACTTTGAAATTGCTGCTATCTAGCTCTTCATAAGAGAGCAACTCATTCCAAGGACTTAAGTAGCCTATATTATACTGTACAGCATTCAGCAATGATGGTCTTATTTTTCTAACCAAACTACATTAGAAATGAAACTGACCTTATAAATTGTATAACTTGTTGGATTGTACAAACGACGAAAGTTTGACATTGCTGCAATCTACCCACTTCGTAAGAGAGCAACTCATTCCAAGGACTGAAGTAGCCTATTTCATACTGTACAGCATTCACCAATGAAGGTGTTTCTTTTCTAACCAAACTACATTAGAAATGCAATGAACCTAAGAACTTGTACAACTTGTTAGATTTTACAAACGAGGAAAGTTTGAACTTGCTGCAATCTACCTTCTTCTTAAGAAAGCAACACATTCCAAAAACATAACTGCCCTATTTCATACAGTACAGCGCTCAGAAATGAAGGTGTTTATTTTATAACCAAAGTACATTAGAAATGAAATGAACCTACTAAATTGTACGTGTTTGATTTTACAAACGAGGAAAGTTTGAACTTGCTGAAATCTACCGTCTTCATAAGAAAGCAACCCATTCCAAGAACCGAACTAGCCTATGTCACACAGTACAACATTCAGCAATGAAGGTGTTACTTTTCTAACCAAACTACATTAGAAATGAAATGAACCTACTACATTGTACAATAGTTTGATTGTACTAACGAGGAAATTTGGACCTTTCTGCAATCTACCCTCTTCATACAAGAGCAACTCATTCCAAGAACTGTACTAGCCTATTTCATACAGTACAGCATTCAGCAAAGAAGGTGATTCTTTTCCAACCAAACTACATTAGAAATGAAACCAACCTACTAATTGTAAAACTTGTTCCATTGTACATATGAGGAAACTTTGAACATGCTTCAATCTACTCTCTTTGTAAGTAAGCAACTCATTCCAAGCACTGAACTAGCCTAATTCATACAGTAATGAAACTGTTTCTTTCCAAAGAAGACTACATTAGAAATTAAACCTACCTACTAAATTGTACAACTTCCTACATTGTACAAACGATGAAACTTGAACTTGCTGCAATCTACCCTCTTCGTAAGAAAGCAACTCATTCCAAGAACTGAACACGCTCATTTCATACAGTACAGCATTCAGCAATGAAGCTCTTTCTTTTCTAACCAAACTACATTAGAAAGGAAACAATTCTACTAACTTGTACAACTTGTTAGTTTTTACAAAAGTGGAACGTTTGAACTTGCCACAATCTACCATCTTCGTAAGAAAGTAACTCATTCCAACAACTGAACTAGCCTATTTCATACAGTACAGTGTTAAGCAATGAAGGTGTATCTTTTCTAACCAAACTACATTAGAAATGAAACGTACCTAGTAAATTGTACAACTTGTTAGATTGTACAAACTGGAATGTTTGAATTTGCTGCAATTTACCCTCTTTGTAAGAGAGCAACTCATTACAAGAACTAAACTAGCCAATTTAGTACAGTGCATCGTTCAGGAATGAAGGTGTTTCTTTTATAACCAAACTACTTTAGAAATGAAATCAACCTACTAAATTGTACAATTTTTTAGATTGTACAAATGAGGAAACTTTGAACTTACTGCAATCTACCATCTTCGTAAGAAAGCAAGTAATTCCAAGAAATGAACTAGCCCATTTCATACCCTACAGCATTCTACAATGAAGATCTTCCTTTTCTCACCAAACTATGTTAGAAAAAGACATGAACCTACTAAATTGTACAACTTGTTAGATTATACAAATGAGGAAACTTTGAACTTGTTGCAATCTACACTCTTCTTTAAAAAGCAACTCATTCCAAGACCTGAACTAGCCTATTTCATACAGTACAGTGTTCTTCAATCAAGGTATTGCTTTGCTAAGAAAAGTACATTAGAAATGAAATGAACCTACTAAATTATACAACTTGTCAGATTGTAGAAACGAGGAAACTTTGAACTTGCTGTAATCTACTCTCTTCATAAGAGAGCAACCCATTCCATGAACTGAACTAGCCTACTTCACACTGTACAGCGTTCAGCAATGAATGTATTTCTTTTCTATCCAAACTACATTAGAAATGAAATGAACCTACTAAAATTTACAACTTTTTAGATTGTACCCAGGAAGAAACTTTGAAATTGCTGAAATCTACCCTCTTTGTAAGAGAGCAACTCATTCCAAGAACTGAACTAGCCTATTTCATAAAGTTCAGCATTAGAAATGAAGGTCTTTCTTTTCTAACCAAATTACATTATAAATGCAATGAACTTATTAAATTGTACTACTTCTTGGATTGTACAACTTAAGAATGATTGAACATGCTGCAATCTAGACTCTTCATAAGAAACATTGTACAAATGTGGAAAGTTTGAACTTGATGCAATCTTCACTCTTAGCCAGACAGGAAAATATTCCAAGAACTGAACTAGCCTATTTCACACTGTACAGTGTTCAGTAACGAAGGTGTTTCTTTTCTAACCAAACTACATTAGAAATGAAATGAACCTACTCAATTGTACAACTTCTTAGATTGGAAAAAGGAGGAAATTTTGACCTTGCTGTAATCTACCCTCTTCGTAAGAGAGCAACTCATTCCAAGAACTGAAGTAGCCTATTTCATACAGTACAGCATTCAGCAATGAAGGTGTTTCTTTTCTAACCAAACTACATCTAAAATGAAACCAACCTACTAAATTGTACAAATTGTCAGATTGTACATATGAGGAAACATTGAAATTGGTACAATCTACCCCCTTTGTAAGAAAGCAACTCATTCCAAGCACTGAACTAGCCTATTTCATACAGTACAGCTTTCAGCAATGAAAGTGTTTCTTTTCTAACCAAACTACAATAGAAATGAAATGAACCTACTAAATTATACAACTTGTAAGATTGTACAAACAAGGATTGTTTGAACTTCCTGCAATCTGCCCTGTTCGTATGAGAGCAACTCATTCCAAGAACTGATCTACCCTATTTCATACAGTAGAGCGTTCAGCAATGAAGGTGTTTCCTTTCAAACAAAACTACATTAGAAATGAAATGAACCTACTAAATTGTAAAACTTGTTCGATTGTACAATGGAGGAATCTTTGAACTTGCTGAAATCTACACTCGTTGTAAGAAGGCAAATCATTTCAAGAACTGAACTAGTCTATTTCATACAGTACAGCGTTCAGAAATGAAGGTGTTTCTTTTCTAACCAAACTACATTAGAAAGGAAATGATCCTACTAACTTGTACAACTTGTTAGAGTGTACAAAAGTGGAAAGTTTGAACTCTCTGCAATCTACCGTCTTTGTTAGAAAGTAACTCATTCCAACAACAGAACTAGGCTATTTCATACAGTACAGCATTCAGCAATGCAGGTGTATCTTTTCTAACCAAACTACATTACAAATGAAACGAACCAACGAAATTGTACAACTTGTTAGAATGTACAAACGGGAAAGTTTGAACTTGCTGCTATTTACCCTCTTCATAAGAGAGCAACTCATTACAAGAACTAAACTAGCCGATTTAATAGAGTGCAGTGTTGAGAAATTAAGGTGTTTCTTTTCTAACCAGACTACATTAGAAATTAAACAAACCTGCTAAACTGTACAACTTGTTAGATTGTAAAAAAGTGGAAAGTTTGAACTTGCCGCAATCTACCGTCTTCGTAAGAAAGTAACTCATTCTAACAACAGAACTAGCCTATTTCATACAGTACAGCGTTCAGCAACTTAGGTGTATGTTTTCTAACCAAACTATATTATAAATGAAATGAACCTACTAAATTGTATCACTTGTTAGATTGTACAAACGAAGAAACTTTGAACTTGGTGCAATCTACCATCTTCGTAAGAAAGCTAATCATTCCAAGAACTAAACTAGCCTATTTCATACACTACAGCATTGAGAAATGAAGCTGTTTCTTTTCTAACCAGACAACATTAGAAATTAAACAAACCTACTAAAGTGTACAACTTGCTAGATTGTACAAACAAGGAAAGTTTGAACTTGCTGAAATCTACCCTCTTCATAAGAGAGCAACTCATTCCAAGAACTGAGCTAGCCTTTTTCATACAGTTCAGCGTTTAGAAATGAAGGTTTTTCTTTTCTAAGTAAATTACATTAGAAATGAAACGAACCTACTAAATTGTATAATTTGTTAGATTTTACAAACGTGGAAAGTTTGAACTTGCTGCAATGTACCATCTTCGTAAGAAAGCTACTAATTCCACGAACTGAACTTGCATATTTCATACAGTACAGTGTTCAGCAATGAGGGTCTTCCTTTTCAAACAAAAATACATTAGAAATGAATCAAACCTACAAAATTATACAACTTTTTAGATTGTACAACTGATGAATCGATGAACTTGCTGCAAACTACACTCTTCGTAAGAAAGCAAATCATTCCACGAACTGCACTATCCTATTTCATACAGTACACCATTCAGGACTGAAGGTGTTTCTCTTCTAACCAAACTGCATTAGAAAAGAAAGGACCCTAATAAATTGTACAACTTGTTAGATTGTACAAACGAGGAAATTTTGAACTTTCTCCAATCTACGCTTTTCGTAAGAAAGCAACTCTTTCCAAGAAGTAAACTCAACTATTTCATAGAGTACAGCAGTCAGAAATGAAGGTGTTTCTTTTCTAATCAAACTACATTATAAATGAAACGAACCTACTACATTGTACAACTTGTTAGATTTTACAAATGAGGAAATTTGAACTTGCCAGAATCTACCCTCTTCGTAAGAAAGCAACTCATTGCAAGAACTGAACTAGTCTATTTCATACAGTACAGCGTTCAGAAATGAAGGTGTTTCTTTTCTAACCAAAGTGCATTAGAAATGAAATGATCCTACTAAATTGTAGAACTTGTCAGATTGGACATACGAGGAAAGTTTGAACTTGTTTCAATCTACCCTCTTCATAAGAAAGCAACTCATTCATAAAAATGAACTGGCCTATTTCATGGTTATAGCACTCAGCAAGAAAGGTGTTTCTATTCTAACCAAACTACATTAGAAATGAAATGAACATACAAAATTTTACAACTTCTTAGATTGTACAAACAAGGAAATATTAAACTTGCTGCAATCTACCCTCTTCAGAAGAGAGCAACTCATTCCAAGAACTGAACTAGCTTATTTCGTACAGTGCAGCGTTCAGCAATGAAGGTGTTTCTATTGTAACCAAAGTACATTAGAAATGAAATGAACCTACCAAATTGTACAACTTGTAGGTGGTACAAACGAGTAAACTTTGAAGTTGCAGCAATATACCCTCATCATAAAAAAGCAACTCATTTCAAGAACTGAACTAGCCTATTTCATACAGTACAGCGTTCAGAAATGAAGGTGTTTCTTTTCTAACCAAACTACATTAGAAATGAAATGAACCTACTAAATTGTACAACTTGTTAGATTGTACAAATGAGGAAAGTTTGAACTTGCTGCAATCTACCCTCTTCGGAAGAGAGGAACTCATTCCAAGATCTGAACTACCCTTTTTCATACAGTACAGCATTCAGCAATGAGGGTCTTTCTTCTCTAACCAAAGTACATTAGAAATGAATTTAACTTACTGAATGTACAACTTGGTAGATGGTACAACTCAGGAATCTTAGAACTTGATGCAATCTACACTCTTCGTAAGAATGCAACCCTTTCCACGAACTTAACTAGCCTATTTCCTACAGTACAGCATTCAGCAATGAAGGTGTTCCTTTCCTAAGAAAACCACATTAGAAATGAAACAAATGTACTAAATTGTACGACTTGTTCTATTGAAAAACCAGGGAAGTTTGAGCTAGCTAAAATTTAACCTCATCGTAAGAAAGCAACTCATTCTAAGAACTGAAGTAGCCTATTTAATATAGTACATAGTTCAGGAATGAAGTTGTTTCTTTTCTATCCAAACTAAATTAGAAATGACACGATCCTACTAAATTCTATGTCTTTTTCGATTGTACAAACGAGGAAAGTTTGAACTTGCTGCCATGTACCCTCTTCGTAAATGACAAAATCATTCCAAGAACTGAACTAGCCTACTTCACACAGTACAGCATTCAGCAGCGAAGGTGTTTCTTTCCTAAGAAAACTACATTAGAAATGAAATGACCCTAGGAAATTGCACAACTTGTTAGATTGTACAAACGAGGAAAGTTTGAACTTGCTGCATTCTACCCTCTTCGCATGAGAGCAACACATTCCAGAACTGAACTATCCTATTTCATACAGTATAGCATTCAGTGATGAAGCTGTTTCTTTTATATCCAAACTACATTAGAAATGAAATGAACCTACTAAATTGTATAACTTGTTCGATTTTACAAATGAGAAAACTTTGAACTTGCTGGAATCTACCCTCTTTGTAAGAAATAATCTCATTCCAAGAAATGAACTAGGCTATTTTATACGGTACAGCATTCTGGAATGGAGGTATTTCTTCTAAAAAAACTGCATTAGAAATGAAATGACTCTAATAAATTGTACACCTTGTTAGATTGTACAAATGAAGAAATTTGAAGTTGCTGCAATCTACCATCTTCGTAAGAGAGCAACTTATTCCAAGAATGGAAGTAGCCTTTATCATATAGTACAGTGTTCAGCAATGAAGGCCTTTCTTTTAAAACCAAAGTACATTAGAAATGAATCGAACGTACTAAATTGTAAAACTTGTTAGATTGTACAACTGACGAATCTTTGAACTTGCTGCAATCTACACTCTTCATAAGAAAGCAACTCATTCCAAGAACTGAACTAGCCTATTTCATACAGTACAGCATTCAGCAATGAAGGTGTTTCTATCTTACGAAAACTACATTACAAATTAAATGAACTGACTAAATTGTACAACTTCTTAGCTATTACAAATAGGAAAGTTTGAACTTGCTGAAATCTGCCATCTTGGTAGGAGAGCAACACATTCTAAGAACTGAACTAGTCCATTTCTTACTATACACCGTTTAGCAATGAAGGTGTTTCTTTTCTAACCAAGCTACATTAGAAATGAGACGAACCTACTAAATTGTACAACTTGTTAGATTGTACAAATGAGGAAATTTTGAACTTGATTCCATCTACCCTGTTCGTAAGAAAGCAACTCATTCGTAAAAATGTACTAGCCTATTTCAAGGTTACAGCTGCAATATACCCTCTTCAGAAGAGAGCAACTCATTAAAAGAACTGAAATAGCTTATTTCATACAGTGCAGTGTTCAGCAATGAAGGTGTTTCTATTGTAACCAAACTGCATTAGAAATGAAATGAACCTACCAAATTGTACAACTTGTTAGATGGTACAAACGAGGAAACTTTGAAGTTGCAGCAATTTCCCCTCATCGTAAAAAAGAAACTCATTCCAAGAACTGAACCAGCCTATTTCATGCAGTACAGCATTGAGCAATGAAGGTGTTTCTTTTCTAACCAAACTACATTAGAAATGAAACGCACCTACTAAATTGTACAACTTGTTAGATTGTACAAATGAGGAATGTTTGAACTTGCTGCAATGTCACCTCTTCATAAGAGAACAACTCATTCCAAGAACTGAACTAGCCTATTTCATACAGTACAGCGTTCAGCAATGAACGTGTTTCTTTTCTAAAACAAACGGCATTAGAAATGAAATGAACCTACTAAATTGTACAACTTGTTAGATTGTACAAATGAGGAAACTTTGAACTTGCAGCAATCTACACTCATCGTAAAACAGGAACTCATTCCAAGAACTGCACTAGCTTATTTCATACAGTAGAGCGTTCAGCAATAAATGTCTTCCTTTTCTAACCAAACAACATTAGAAATGAAATGAACCTACTAAATTGTACAACTTATTAGATTGTACAAACGAGGTATCTTTGAACCTGCTGCAATCTACGCTCTTCGTAAGAAAGCAACTCATTCCAAGAACTGACCTAGCCTATTTCATACAGTACAGCATTCAGCAATGGAGTTCCTTCCTTTCTACCCAAACTACATTAGAAATGAAATGAACCTACTGAATTGTACAACTCGTTACATTTTACAAACGTGGCAAGTTTGAACTTCCTGCAATCTAACCTCTCCGAAAGAAAGCAACTCATTAAAAGAACTGAACTAGCCTTTTTCATACAGTCCAGCATTCAGCAATGAAGGCATTTCTTTTCTAACCAAATTACATTAGAAATGAAACCAAACTACTAAATTGTAAAACATGTTAGATTGTACAAATGAGGAAAGTTTGAACTTGCTGCAATCTACCCTCTTCGTAAGAGAACAACTCATTCCAAGAACTGAACTAGCCTATTTCATACAGTATAGCGTTCAGCAATGAAGGTGTTCCTTTTCTACCCAAACTACATTAGAAATGAAATGAACCTACTGAATTGTACAACTTGTCAGATTTTACATACGAGGACAGTTTGAACTTGATTCAATCTACCCTCTTCTTAAAAAAGCAATTCATTGCAAGAACTGAACTAGCCTATTTCATACAGTCCAGTGTTCAGCAATGAAGGTGTTCCTTTTCTAACCAAACTACATTACAAATGAAACGAACCTACTAAATTGTACAACATGTTACATTGTACAAAGGAGAAATCTTTGAACTTGCTGCAATCTACCCTTTCCGTAAAAAAGCAACTCATTCCAAAAACTGAAATAGCCTATTTCATACAATACAGCATTCAGCAATGAAGGTGTTTCTTTCCTAAGAAAACTACATCACTAATGAAATGAACTGAATGAACTGTACAACTTCTATGATAGTAGAAACAAGGAACGTTTGAAGGTACTTCAATCTACCGTGTTCGTATGAGAGCAACGCATTCCAAGGACTGAACTATCCTATTTCATACTCTACAGCGTTTAGCAATCAAGGTGTTTCTTTTCTAACCAAATTACATTAGAAATTATAAGAACCTACTAAATTGTACAATTTGTTAGATTGTACAAACGAACAAATTTTGAAATTGCTGCAATCTAACTTCTTCGTAAAAATGCAACTAATTCCAAGATGTGATGTAGCCTGTTTCATACATGACAGCGTTCAGCAATGAAGGTATTTCTTTTCTAACCAAACTACATTAGAAATGAAATGAACCTAACAACTTGTCAGATTGTACAGACGAGGAAAGTTTGAACTTGCTTCAATCTACCTTCTTTGTAAGAGAGCAACTCATTCCAAGAACTGTTCTAGCCTATTTCATACAGTAAAGCATTCAGCAAAGAAGGTCTATCTTTTCTAACCAAACTATATTAGAAATAAGACGAACTGATGAAATTGTAAAACTTGTTAGATTGTACAAACATGGAAAGTTTGAACTTGCTACAATCTACCGTCTTCCTAAAAAAGCAACTCATTGAAGAAGTGAATTAGCCTATTTCATATAGTACACTGTTCAGCAATGAAGGTGTTTCTTTTCTAACAAAACTACATTAGAAATGAAACGAACATACTACATTGTACAACTTGTTAGATTTTTACAAATGAGGAAACTGAACTTGCTGCAATCTACCCTCTTTGTAAGAGAACAACTCATTCCAAGAACTCAATTAGCCTCTTTCATAATTACAGCATTCAAAAATTCAGGTCTTTCTTTTCTAACCAAACTACATTAGAAATGAATCAAAACTACTAAATTGTACAACTTGTTAGATTTTACAAACGTGGAACGTTTGAACTTGCTGCAATCTACCATCTTCGTAAGAAAGCAACTCATGCCAAGAACTGAACTTGCCTATTTCAAATAGTACAGCGTTCAGCAATGAATGTGTTTCTTTTCTAACCAAATTACATTAGAAATGAAATGAACCTGAGAAATTGTACAACTTGTTAGATTTTACAAACCTGGAAAGTGTGAACATGCTGCAATCTACCATCTTCGTAAGAGAGCAACATATTCCAAGAACTGATCTAGATTATGTCATACAGTACAGCGTTTAGCAATGAAGGTGTTTCTTTTCTAACCAAACTGCATTAGAAATGAAACGAACCTTCTACATTGTACAACTTGTTAGTTTGTACAAAAGGAGGAAAGCTTGAACTTGCTGCAATCTACCTTCTTCGTAAAGAGAACAACTATTTCCCAGAACTGAACTAGCCTATTTCATACTCTACAGCATTCATCAATGATGGTCTTTTCTTTTCTAACCAAACCACATTAGAAATGAAACAAGCCTACTAATTTGTACAACTTCTTAGATTGTCCAAATGAGGAAAGGTTGTATTATTGCAATCTAACCTCTTCGTTAGAGAGCAACTCTCAAAGAACTGAACTACCCTATTTCATACAGGAGAGCATTCATCAATGAAGGTCTTTCTGTTCTAACCAAACTACATTAGAACTGAAATGAACCTACATAATTGTACAATATGTTAGATTGTACAAACGAGGAAACTTTGAACTTGCTGCAATCTACCCTCTTCATAGGATAGCAACTCATTGCAAGAATTGAACTAGCCTATTTCATAAAGTACAACGTTCAGTAATGAAGGTCTCTCTTTTCTAACCAAAGTACATTAGAACTGAATCAAACATACTAAATTGTACTACTTGTTAGATTGTACAACTGAGGAATCTTTGAACGTGCTGAAATCTGCACTGTTCGAAAGAAGGCAAATAATTCCAAGAACTGACCTAGCCTATTTAACACAGTGCAGCGTTCACCAAAGACGTTGTTTCTTTTCTAACCAAACTAAATTAGAAATGAAATGAACCTACTAACTTGTACAACTTGTTAGATTGTATAAACGAGGAAAGATTGAACTTGCTGCAATCTATCCTATTCGTAAGAGATCAACTCATACCAAGATCTGAACTAGCCTATTTCATACTACACAGCGTTCAGCAATGAAGGTATTTCTTTTCTAATCAAAATACATTAGAAATGAAATGAACCTACAAAATTGTACAACTTGTGAGTTTGTACAAACAGGAGAGTTTCAACCTGCTGCAATCTATCCTCTTCGTAAGAGAGGAAATCATTCCAAGAATTGAACTACCCTATTTCATACAATAGAGCATTCAGCAATGAAGGTCTTCCTTTTCTAACCAAACAACATTAGAAATGAAACGAACATACTAAATTGTACCACATGTTAGATTGTACAAACGAGGAAATTTTGAGCTTGCTGCAAACTACCCTCTTTGTAAGAGAGCAACTCATTCCAAGAACTGAACTAGCCTATTTCATACTGTACAGCATTCAGCAATGAAGGTCCTTCTTTTCAAAGCCAAGTACATTAGAAATTAATCAAACCTGCTAAATTGTACAACTGGTTAGATTGTACAACTGAGGAATCTTTGAACTTGCGGAAATCTAACTCTTCGTAAGAAGGCAAATCATTCCAAGAACTGAACTAGCATATTTCATACAGTACAGTGTTCAGCAATGATGGTGTTTCTTTTCTAACCAAACTCCATTAGAAATTAAATGAACCTAGTGTGTTGTACAACTTGTTAGATTATACAAACGAGGAAACTTTGAACTTCCTGCAATCTACCCTTTTTGGAAGAGAGCAACTTATTCCAAGAACTGAACTTGCCCATTTCATACAGTACAGCATTCAGAAATGAAGGTCTATCTTTTCTAACCAAACTGCATTAGAAATGAAATGAACTTCCTAGATTGTAAAACTGGTTATATCTTACAAATGAGGAAAGTTTGAACTTGCTGCAATCTACCCTCTTCATAAGAGAGCAACTCATTCCAACAACTGAACTAGCCTATTTCATACTGTACAGCGTTCAGCAATGAAGGTCTTTCTTTTTCTAACAAAACTACATTAGAAATCAATCAAACCTACTAAATTGTACAACTTGTTAGATTGTACAAACGAGGAAAGTTGAACTTGCTGAAATCTACCTCTTTCGTAAGAGAGCAACTAATTCCAAGCAATGAACAAGCCTATTTCATACTGTACAGCCATTCAGAAATGAAGATATTTCTTTTCTAACCAAACTACATTAGAAAATGAAACGAACCTACAAATTTGTTCAAATTGTTAGATTGTACAAACATGGAATGTTTGAACTTGCTGCAATAGACCATCTTCGTAAGAAAGCAACTCATTCCAAGAACTGAACTAGCCTATTTCATACAGTACAGCAGTTCAGCAATGAAGGTGTTTCTTTTCTAATGAAAGTACATTAGAAATTAAACGAACCTACTAAATTGTACAACTTGTTGGATTGTACAAATTAGGAATCTTTGAACTTGCTACAATCTAACCTCTTCGTAAGAAAACAACTCATTTCAAGAACTGAACTAGCCTATTTTATACAGTACAGTGTTCAGAAATGACAGTGTTTCTTTTTCTAAACAAAGTACATTAGAAATGAAATGAACTTACTAAATTGTACAAAGTGTTAGATTGTACATATAAGGAAAGTTTGAACTTGATTCAATCTACCCTGTTCATAAGAAGACAACTCATTCCAAAAACTGAACTATCCTATTTCATACAGTTATAGCACTTCAGCAATGAAGGTGTTTCTTTTCTAACCAAACTACATTAGAAATGAAATGAACATACAAAATTTTACAACTTCTTAGATTGTACAAACAAGGAAATATTAAACTTGCTGCAATCTACCCTCTTCAGAAGAAAGCAACTCATTCCAAGAACTGAACTAGCTTATTTCATACAGTGCAGCGTTCAGCAATGAAGGTGTTTCTATTGTAACCAAAGTACATTAGAAATGAAATGAACCTACCAAATTGTACAACTTGTAGGTGGTACAAAACGAGTAAACTTTGAAAGTTGCAGCAATATACCCTCATCATAAAAAGCAACTCATTTCAAGAACTGAACTAGCCTATTTCATACAGTACAGCGTTCAGAAATGAAGGTGTTTCTTTTCTAACAAAACTACATTAGAAATGAAATGAACCTACTAAATTGTACAACTTGTTAGATTGTACAAATGAGGAAAGTTTGAACTTGCTGCAATCTACCCTCTTCGGAAGAGAGGAACTCATTCAAGATCTGAACTACCCTTTTTCATACAGTACAGCATTCAGCAATGAGGGTCTTTCTTCTCTAACCAAAGTACATTAGAAATGAATTTAACTTACTGAATGTACAACTTGGTAGATGGTACAACTCAGGAATCTTAGAACTTGATGCAATCTACACTCTTAAGAAGAATGCAACCCATTCCACGAACTTAACTAGCCTATTTCCTACAGTACAGCATTCAGCAATGAAGGTGTTTCCTTTCCTAAGAAAACCACATTAGAAATGAAACAAATGTACTAAATTGTACGACTTGTTCTATTGAAAAAACCAGGGAAGTTTGAGCTAGCTAAAATTTAACCTCATCGTAAAGAAAGCAACTCATTCTAAGAACTGAAGTAGCCTATTTAATATAGTACATAGTTCAGGAATGAAGTTGTTTCTTTTCTATCCAAACTAAATTAGAAATGACACGATCCTACTAAATTCTATGTCTTTTTCGATTGTACAAACGAGGAAAGTTTGAACTTGCTGCCATGTACCCTCTTAAGAAATGACAAAATCATTCCAAGAACTGAACTAGCCTACTTCACACAGTACAGCATTCAGCAGCGAAGGTGTTTTCTTTCTAAAGAAAACTACATTAGAAATGAAATGACCCTAGAAATTGCAATACAACTTGTTAGATTGTACAAACGAGGAAAGTTTGAACTTGCTGCATTCTACCCTCTTTCATATGAGAGCAACACATTCCAGAACTGAACTATCCTATTTCATACAGTATAGCATTCAGTGATGAAGCTGTTTCTTTTTGTATCCAAACTACATTAGAAATGAAATGAACCTACTAAATTGTATAACTTGTTCGATTTTACAAATGAGAAAACTTTGAACTTGCTGGAATCTACCCTCTTTGTAAGAAATAATCTCATTCCAAGAAATGAACTAGGCTATTTTATACAGTACAGCATTCTGGAATGGAGGTATTTCTTCTAAAAAAACTGCATTAGAAATGAAATGACTCTAATAAATTGTACACCTTGTTAGATTGTACAAATGAAGAAATTTGAACTTGCTGCAATCTACCATCTTCGTAAGAGAGCAACTTATTCCAAGAATGGAAGTAGCCTTTATCATATAGTACAGTGTTCAGCAATGAAGGCCTTTCTTTTAAAACCAAAGTACATTAGAAATGAATCAAACGTACTAAATTGTAAAACTTGTTAGATTGTACAACTGAGGAATCTTTGAACTTGCTGCAATCTACACTCTTCATAAGAAAGCAACTCATTCCAAGAACTGAACTAGCCTATTTCATACAGTACAGCATTCAGCAATGAAGGTGTTTCTATCTTACGAAAACTACATTACAAATTAAATGAACTGACTAAATTGTACAACTTGTTAGCTATTACAAATAGGAAAGTTTGAACTTGCTGAAATCTGCCATCTTGGTAGGAGAGCAACACATTCTAAGAACTGAACTAGTCCATTTCTTACTATACACCGTTTAGCAATGAAGGTGTTTCTTTTCTAACCAAACTACATTAGAAATGAGACAACCTACTAAATTGTACAACTTGTTAGATTGTACAAATGAGGAAATTTTGAACTTGATTCCATCTACCCTGTTAAAAGAAAGCAACTCATTCGTAAAAATGTACTAGCCTATTTCAAGGTTACAGCTGCAATATACCCTCTTCAGAAGAGAGCAACTCATTAAAAGAACTGAAATAGCTTATTTCATACAGTGCAGTGTTCAGCAATGAAGGTGTTTCTATTGTAACAAACTGCATTAGAAATGAAATGAACCTACCAAATTGTACAACTTGTTAGATGGTACAAACGAGGAAACTTTGAAGTTGCAGCAATTTCCCCATCGTAAAAAAAGAAACTCATTCCAAGAACTGAACCAGCCTATTTCATGCAGTACAGCATTGAGCAATGAAGGTGTTTCTTTTCTAACCAAACTACATTAGAAATGAAACGCACCTACTAAATTGTACAACTTGTTAGATTGTACAAATGAGGAATGTTTGAACTTGCTGCAATGTCACCTCTTCATAAGAGAACAACTCATTCCAAGAACTGAACTAGCCTATTTCATACAGTACAGCGTTCAGCAATGAACGTGTTTCTTTTCTAAAACAAACGGCATTAGAAATGAAATGAACCTACTAAATTGTACAACTTGTTAGATTGTACAAATGAGGAAACTTTGAACTTGCAGCAATCTACACTTTCGTAAAACAGGAACTCATTCCAAGAACTGCACTAGCTTATTTCATACAGTAGAGCGTTCAGCAATAAATGTCTTCCTTTTCTAACCAAACAACATTAGAAATGAAATGAACCTACTAAATTGTACAACTTATTAGATTGTACAAACGAGGTATCTTTGAACCTGCTGCAATCTACGCTCTTCGTGTAAGAAAGCAACTCATTCCAAGAACTGACCTAGCCTATTTCATACAGTACAGCATTCAGCAATGGAGTTCCTTCCTTTCTACCCAAACTACATTAGAAATGAAATGAACCTACTAAATTGTACAACTTGTTACATTTTACAAACGTGGCAAGTTTGAACTTCCTGCAATCTAACCTCTCCGAAGAAAGCAACTCATTAAAAGAACTGAACTAGCCTTTTTTCATACAGTCCAGCATTCAGCAATGAAGGCATTTCTTTTCTAACCAAAATTACATTAGAAATGAAACCAAACTACTAAATTGTAAAATTGTTAGATTGTACAAATGAGGAAAGTTTGAACTTGCTGCAATCTACCCTCTTCGTAAGAGAACAACTCATTCCAAGAACTGAACTAGCCTATTTCATACAGTATAGCGTTCAGCAATGAAGGTGTTCCTTTTCTACCCAAACTACATTAGAAATGAAATGAACCTACTGAATTGTACAACTTGTCAGATTTTACATACGAGGACAGTTTGAACTTGATTCAATCTACCCTCTTCTTAAAAAAGCAATTCATTGCAAGAACTGAACTAGCCTATTTCATACAGTCCAGTGTTCAGCAATGAAGGTGTTCCTTTTCTAACCAAACTACATTACAAATGAAACGAACCTACTAAATTGTACAACATGTTACATTGTACAAAGGAGAAATCTTTGAACTTGCTGCAATCTACCCTTTCCTTAAAAAGCAACTCATTCCAAAAACTGAAATAGCCTATTTCATACAATACAGCATTCAGCAATGAAGGTGTTTCTTTCCTAAGAAAACTACATCACTAATGAAATGAACTGAATGAACTGTACAACTTCTATGATAGTAGAAACAAGGAACGTTTGAAGGTACTTCAATCTACCCTGTTCAATGAGAGCAACGCATTCCAAGGACTGAACTATCCTATTTCATACTCTACAGCGTTTAGCAATCAAGGTGTTTCTTTTCTAACCAAATTACATTAGAAATTATAAGAACCTACTAAATTGTACAATTTGTTAGATTGTACAAACGAACAAATTTTGAAATTGCTGCAATCTAACTTCTTCGTAAAAATGCAACTAATTCCAAGATGTGATGTAGCCTGTTTCATACATGACAGCGTTCAGCAATGAAGGTATTTCTTTTCTAACCAAACTACATTAGAAATGAAATGAACCTAACAACTTGTCAGATTGTACAGACAAGGAAAAAGTTTGAACTTGCTTCAATCTACCTTCTTTAATAAGAGAGCAACTCATTCCAAGAACTGTTCTAGCCTATTTCATACAGTAAAGCATTCAGCAAAGAAGGTCTATCTTTTCTAACCAAACTATATTAGAAATAAGACGAACTGATGAAATTGTAAAACTTGTTAGATTGTACAAACATGGAAAGTTTGAACTTGCTACAATCTACCGTCTTCCTAAAAAAGCAACTCATTGAAGAAGTGAATTAGCCTATTTCATATAGTACACTGTTCAGCAATGAAGGTGTTTCTTTTCTAACAAAACTACATTAGAAATGAAATGAACATACTACATTGTACAACTTGTTAGATTTTACAAATGAGGAAACTGAACTTGCTGCAATCTACCCTCTTTGTAAGAGAACAACTCATTCCAAGAACTCAATTAGCCTCTTTCATAATTACAGCATTCAAAAATTCAGGTCTTTCTTTTCTAACCAAACTACATTAGAAATGAATCAAAACTACTAAATTGTACAACTTGTTAGATTTTACAAACGTGGAACGTTTGAACTTGCTGCAATCTACCATCTTCGTAAGAAAGCAACTCATGCCAAGAACTGAACTTGCCTATTTCAAATAGTACAGCGTTCAGCAATGAATGTGTTTCTTTTCTAACCAAATTACATTAGAAATGAAATGAACCTGAGAAATTGTACAACTTGTTAGATTTTACAAACCTGGAAAGTGTGAACATGCTGCAATCTACCATCTTCGTAAGAGAGCAACATATTCCAAGAACTGATCTAGATTATGTCATACAGTACAGCGTTTAGCAATGAAGGTGTTTCTTTTCTAACCAAACTGCATTAGAAATGAAACGAACCTTCTACATTGTACAACTTGTTAGTTTGTACAAACGTGGAAAGCTTGAACTTGCTGCAATCTACCTTCTTCGTAAGAGAACAACTATTTCCCAGAACTGAACTAGCCTATTTCATACTCTACAGCATTCATCAATGATGGTCTTTCTTTTCTAACCAAACCACATTAGAAATGAAACAAGCCTACTAATTTGTACAACTTCTTAGATTGTCCAAATGAGGAAAGGTTGTATTATTGCAATCTAACCTCTTCGTTAGAGAGCAACTCTCAAAGAACTGAACTACCCTATTTCATACAGGAGAGCATTCATCAATGAAGGTCTTTCTGTTCTAACCAAACTACATTAGAACTGAAATGAACCTACATAATTGTACAATATGTTAGATTGTACAAACGAGGAAACTTTGAACTTGCTGCAATCTACCCTCTTCATAGGATAGCAACTCATTGCAAGAATTGAACTAGCCTATTTCATAAAGTACAACGTTCAGTAATGAAGGTCTCTCTTTTCTAACCAAAGTACATTAGAACTGAATCAAACATACTAAATTGTACTACTTGTTAGATTGTACAACTGAGGAATCTTTGAACGTGCTGAAATCTGCACTGTTCGAAAGAAGGCAAATAATTCCAAGAACTGACCTAGCCTATTTAACACAGTGCAGCGTTCACCAAAGACGTTGTTTCTTTTCTAACCAAACTAAATTAGAAATGAAATGAACCTACTAACTTGTACAACTTGTTAGATTGTATAAACGAGGAAAGATTGAACTTGCTGCAATCTATCCTATTCGTAAGAGATCAACTCATACCAAGATCTGAACTAGCCTATTTCATACTACACAGCGTTCAGCAATGAAGGTATTTCTTTTCTAATCAAAATACATTAGAAATGAAATGAACCTACAAAATTGTACAACTTGTGAGTTTGTACAAACAGGAGAGTTTCAACCTGCTGCAATCTATCCTCTTCGTAAGAGAGGAAATCATTCCAAGAATTGAACTACCCTATTTCATACAATAGAGCATTCAGCAATGAAGGTCTTCCTTTTCTAACCAAACAACATTAGAAATGAAACGAACATACTAAATTGTACCACATGTTAGATTGTACAAACGAGGAAATTTTGAGCTTGCTGCAAACTACCCTCTTTGTAAGAGAGCAACTCATTCCAAGAACTGAACTAGCCTATTTCATACTGTACAGCATTCAGCAATGAAGGTCCTTCTTTTCAAAGCCAAGTACATTAGAAATTAATCAAACCTGCTAAATTGTACAACTGGTTAGATTGTACAACTGAGGAATCTTTGAACTTGCGGAAATCTAACTCTTTTGTAAGAAGGCAAATCATTCAAGAACTGAACTAGCATATTTCATACAGTACAGTGTTCAGCAATGATGGTGTTTCTTTTCTAACCAAACTCCATTAGAAATTAAATGAACCTAGTGTGTTGTACAACTTGTTAGATTATACAAACGAGGAAACTTTGAACTTCCTGCAATCTACCCTTTTTGGAAGAGAGCAACTTATTCCAAGAACTGAACTTGCCCATTTCATACAGTACAGCATTCAGAAATGAAGGTCTATCTTTTCTAACCAAACTGCATTAGAAATGAAATGAACTTCCTAGATTGTAAAACTGGTTATATCTTACAAATGAGGAAAGTTTGAACTTGCTGCAATCTACCCTCTTCATAAGAGAGCAACTCATTCCAACAACTGAACTAGCCTATTTCATACTGTACAGCGTTCAGCAATGAAGGTCTTTCTTTTCTAACAAAACTACATTAGAAATCAAGCAAACCTACTAAATTGTACAACTTGTTAGATTGTACAAACGAGGAAAGTTGAACTTGCTGAAATCTACCCTCTTCGTAAGAGAGCAACTAATTCCAAGCAATGAACAAGCCTATTTCATACTGTACAGCGTTCAGAAATGAAGATATTTCTTTTCTAACCAGACTACATCAGAAATGAAACGAACCTACAAATTTGTTCAAATTGTTAGATTGTACAAACATGGAATGTTTGAACTTGCTGCAATAGACCATCTTCGTAAGAAAGCAACTCATTCCAAGAACTGAACTAGCCTATTTCATACAGTACAGCCTTCAGCAATGAAGGTCTTCTTTTCTCATGAAAGTACATTAGAAATTAATCGAACCTACTAAATTGTACTACTTGTTGGATTGTACAACTTAGGAATCTTTGAACTTGCTACACTCTAACCTCTTCGTAAGAAAACAACTCATTTCAAGAACTGAACTAGCCTATTTTATACAGTACAGTGTTCAGAAATGACAGTGTTTCTTTTCTAAACAAAGTACATTAGAAATGAAATGAACTTACTAAATTGTACAAAGTGTTAGATTGTACATATAAGGAAAGTTTGAACTTGATTCAATCTACCCTGTTCATAAGAAGACAACTCATTCCAAAAACTGAACTATCCTATTTCATACAGTACAGCGTTCAGCAATGAAGGTGTTTCTTTTGTAACCAAACTACATTAGAAATGAAACGAACCGACTATATTGTACAACTTGTTAGATTGTACAAACGAGGAAATTTGAACTTCCTGCAATCTACCTTCTTCATTAGAAAGCAACTCATTGCAAGAACTGAACTAGCCTATTTCATACAGTACAGCGTTCAGAAATGAAGGTGTTTCTTTTCTAACTAAACTGCATTAGAAATGAAACGAACCTACTAAATTGTAAAACTTGTTAGGCTGTACATACGAGGAAAATTTGAACTTGATTCAATCTACCCTCTTTGTAAGAAAGCAACTCATTCCAAAAACTGAGCTAGCCCACATCATACATTACAGGGTTCAGCAATGAAGGTGTTTCTTTTCTTTTTTTTTTCTTTTTTTTTTCAATTATTATTTTTTATTGACTTTTAATCTTACATACCAAAAAAATCCCACCTGATATTTCCCTCCCCTCCCCCACTCCACTTTAGAACTCCAGTCTCCATCATATCCCCTCTCTCTCTCCATTACTCTCTCTTCTAATTTGATGACATCATCTTTCTCTTCTATTTTGAGGGTCTTGCAAAGGTATTGCTAGGCACTACAAGATCATGGATATCGAGGCCAATTTCTGTCTGGGCAGTTGCATTGTAAGAGGTCATATCCTTCCTTTGGCTCTTCCATTCTATCCACCCCCTCTTCCGCAATGGTCCCTGAGCCATTTGAGGGTGTGACAGAGGTGTTTCAGTGCTAGGCACTCCTCCATCCCTTCTTCTCAGCACTATGTTGCCTTTTGGGTCATCCCAGTGGTCATCAACATCTGAAAAGAGAAGCTTCTCTAGCCAGAAGTGAGAGTAGCGTTAATATGTGAACATGAACATTTAGTGTAGTGTCCCCAGGGCAGCTTGGTGGGAATAATATATACATTTAGTCAGACATGAGCAGGCTTATACCCCCAAGGCTCATGACCTCACCTACCATAGACTTTTACTTAGGTTTTTCAGTACCAGGTATGTATTCCCTCCTGTAGAGAGGGTCTTCAGTCCAATTATAGAGCGGTTGGTTACCCCAAGAGTAGACACGCCACTATTGCACCTGTTCAGTCATTGGGCGTGTCTGGCCAAGCTTGAATATTCAGCATCCACTGTTTTCAAGGTTGATGGCTTCTGTCTCCCATACGCTGCGTGCAGTGCAGCTTTTTCCAGCTTTCAGTTGGCTGGTCTACAGGGAGAAGGTTTTCTGCTCAGCACCAGCTTGCTTTCTCAGTGACCTTGCCTCTCAGGCAAGAGATGTCTTCAGCAATAGGGTCTTACTATCTGTTTCTCTAGGGAAACAAAGGGCTTTGGCAAAAGCCTTAATGTTTTGGAGGCTACCGGGACCTCCTTGGCCAACAACTCACTGAAAGGTATTCCATCCCAGGTACTGAAAATTTTCTAGTAACAGTCTACATCTTCTAGACTTGCCCTTATTCAAAAAAGTAATTTTACATATATCTTATTGATAATATCTTGAGTTTAGATTGACCCTCCCTCTGCCCCTTTTGTATGCATTCTCTTCCCATGGCCTCACTTATGCCATTCCCCTCCCTGTACTCAGTTCTTCTACTTACATATGTGCATTACCATACACTTAAGTCCTTCCCTTTCTTCCCTCCCTTATAGCCTTTTTCCCACTTACTGGTTTCTGGTACCTATTTTTGGTTCCAGTTCACACACAAGTCTATACATTGGTGGCTAGGATCCACATATGAGAGAGAACATGTGACGTTTGGCTTTCTGAGCCTGGGTTACCCCACTAAGTATAATCCTTTCCAGATCCATCCATTTCCCTGCAAATTTCATAATTTCATTTTTCTTTACCGCTGAATAGAACTCCATTGTGTAAATGTACCACATCTTTATTATCCACTCATCTGTGGAGGGACATCTAGGCTGCTTCCATTTCCTAGCTATTGTGAATAGAGCAGCAATAAACATGGTTTTGCAAGTATCTCTAAGGTAGTGAGAAGAGTCCTCTGGATATATGCCTAGGAGTGCTATAGCTGGATCATATGGTAAATCTATTTCTAGCTGTCTCAAGAACCTCCACACTGATTTCCATAATGGCTGGACCAGCTTACATTCCCACCAACAGTGTAGAAGTGTTCCTGTTTTTCCACATCCACGCCAACACTTATTGTCATTTGTTTTCTTGATGGCAGCCATTCTGACAGGAGAGAAATGGAATCTCAAAGTGGTTTTAATTTGCATTTCCCTGATGGCTAAGGATGTAGAACATTTTTTTAGATGTTTATATGCCATCTGTATTTCATCTTCCGTGAATTCTCTATTTAGTTCCATAGCCCATTTTTTAACTGGGTTGTTTGAATTCTTGTTCTTCTGTTTTTTGAGTTCTTTGTATATTCTGGATATTAATCCTCTGTCAGATGTATAACTGGCAAAGATTTTCTCCCATTCTGTAGGTTGTCTTTTTGCTCTATTCACAATGTCCTTTGCTGTACAAAAGCTTTGTAATTTCATAAGGTCCCAGTGGTTGATTTGTGGTTTTATTCTCTCAGCAATTGGAGTTATATTCAGAAAGTCCTTGCCTATTCCAATATATTGAAGAGTTTCCCCTACTTTTTCCTCTAGCAGTTTCAGAGTTTCAGTTCTGATAATAAGGTCCGTTATCCATTTGGACTTGACTCTTGTGCAAGGAGAGAGGCAAGGATCTATGTTTATCCTTTTACATACCGATGTCCAATTTTCCCAGCACCACTTGTTAAAGAGGCTATCTTTTCTCCAATGAATATTTTTGGCATTTTTATCAAACATCAGGTAGCTGTAGCTGCCTGGATTAATATTTGGGTCTTGTATTCTGTTCCATTGATCTACCTGTCTGTCCTTGAACCATTACCATGCTATTTTTGTTACTATGGCTTTGTAGTATAACTTAAAATCGGGTATGGTTATACCACCTGCCTGATTTTTGTAACGCAAAATTGTTTTGGCTATTCGAGGTTTTTTGCGTTTCCAGATGAATTTTAGTATTGTTTTTTCTATTTCTGGGAAGAATGCTATTGGGATTTTAATAGGGATCGCATTAAATGTGTAGATTGCTTTTGGTAAGATTGACATTTTCATAATATTGATTCTTCCAATCCAGGAGCATGGAATGTCTTTCCATTTTCTTGTGTCTTCTGCAATTTGTTGCTCGAGTTTTTTAAAGTTCTCATTGTAGAGATCCTTCACTTCCTTGGTTAAGTTTATTCCAAGGTATTTTATTCTTTTTGAGGCAATTGTGAATGGGAGACATTCCCTGATTTCATCCTCTGCATGTTTGTTGTTAGTATATAGAAAAGCTACTCATTTCTGTGTGTTTATTTTGTATCCTGCTACATTGCTAAAAGTGTTTATCAGCTCTAACAGTTTGCTGGTAGAGTCTTTAGGGTCTGTTATGTATAGAATCATATCATCTGCAAATAATGATAATTTGACCTCTCCCCTTCCAATTTGTATCTCCTTTATGAGTGTCTCTTGCCTTATTGCTATGGCTAAGACTTCCAGTACTATATTACATAATAGTGGGGAAAGTGGACACCCTTGTCTTGTTCCTGAATTTAGAGGAAAAGCTTCAAGTTTTTCTCCATTTAGTATTATGTTGGCTGTAGGTTTGTCATAAATAGCTTTTATTATGTTGAGATATGTTCCTTCTATTCCAAGTTTCTGTAACACTTTCACCATGAAGGGGTGTTGGATTTTGGCAAATGCCTTTTCTGCATCTATTGAGATGACCATGTGATTTTTGTCCTTCAGACCATTTATATGGTGTATTATATTTATGGATTTGCGTATGTTGAACCATCCCTGCATCTCTGGGATAAATCCTACTTGGTCAGGGTGAATAATCTGTCTGATATATTCTTGTATTCTGTTTGCCAGTATTTTGTTGAGAATTTTTGCATCTATGTTCATGAGGGAGATTGGGCTGTAATTTTCTTTTTTTGATCTGTCTTTGTCCGGTTTGGGTATCAGGGTGATGCTGGCTTCATAGAAGGATTTCGGCAGAATTCTTTCCTCTTCTATTTTATGGAAAAGTTTGAGAAGCATTTGTGTTAGATCTTCTTGGAATGTCTGGTAAAATTCAGCAGTGAATCCATCTGGGCCTGGGCTTTTTTTAGTTGGGAGACTTTTTATGACTGCTTGGATCTCTGTGGTTGTTATAGGTCTATTTAAATGATTTATCTCATCTTGATTTAATTTTGGTAGGTCATATAAATCAAGGAAATCATCCATTTCTTTCAGGTTTTTAAACTTAGAGGTATATATATTCTTAAAGTATGTCCGTATGGTTTTCTGAATTTCTTTGGTATCTGTTGTGATGTTGCCTTTTTCATCTCTAATCTTATCAAGTTTTGTCTCTTCTCTCTTTCTTTTGGTCAGACTTGCTAAGGGTTTGTCAATCTTGTTAATCCTTTCCAAGAACCAACTCTTTGTTTCATTGATTTTTTTGATTTTTTTTTGGCTTCCATTTCATTAATTTCTGCCCTAACCTTTATTATTTCTTCCTGTCTACTGATTTTTGATTTGCCTTGTTCTTCTCTTTCCAAGGCCTTAAGGTGAAGCATTAAATTGTTTAGTTGTGAACTCTCTAATTTCTTAATATAGGCACTTAGAGCTATAAATTTCCCTCGTAGGACTGCCTTCATTGTGTCCCAAAGGTTTTGGTATGTTGTATTCTCATCATCATTTGATTCTACGAATTTCTTGATTTCCTGTTTAATTTCTTCAATGACCCATACATCATTCAATAATGTACTGTTTAGTCTCCATAAATTTCTGTATGCTCTGTAGTTTTTCTTGTTGTTGATTTGCAGTTTAATCCCATTGTGGTCTGATAGCATACAAGGGATTATTTCAATTTTCCTGTATTTTTTAAGATTTGATTTGTGTCCTATCATATGGTCTATTTTAGAGAATGTCCCATGTGCCGCTGAGAAGAATGTATATTCTGCAGTATTTGGATGGAATGTTCTGTATATATCTGTTAGGTCCATTTGTTCCATGATATCATTTAATGCAGATGTCTCTCTGTTTTTTTTTTCTTGGGTAGATGTAGAGAGCTGCGAGGTGCCGCGCCTTAAAGATGGCGCTGGCTTCTGCCTTCCGCCTTCCCGATGGCGAGTGCTCTCCTGGATAAACAAGTCCTTATTTGGCTTGGGCCGTGATCTAGGCTTGCTTCCGCATATGTGGACCTATCTGCATTCACCACGTGGCTTACCAGGGTTGGCTGTTCAAAGGCTTCTTAAGCTTTGGGCGGGCTTGTCCCGGGGGTCAGGCAGTGAAGCAGGCAGTCAGTGAGTGAGTGAGTGAGTGGGGGAGTCAGTCAGGCAGTCGGGCAGTGAGTGAGTGAGTGAGTGAGTGAGGCAGTCAGTGAGTCAGTCAGTGAGTGATAAACTGTCTCAGAAAAGATTGTTCAAGGTTCCTGAATAAACTGCTGAAAGAAGAGTCCGAGTGTTGCGTCTTCCTTGCTGGTCGAGGCAGTCGCGACAAATGGTGGCCCGTACGGGAACTCAGAACTTGCAGGGCAGCTAGCTGGTAAGTTCCAGGTAAGTGGACAAAAAGGGTAAAGGCAAGTTCTCCGGTAGAGAGACGATAAGGTCCCATAGCAAAATGGGCAATACATCTTCCAGTATTAGGGTTAAAAGGCGCCACAAATAAGGTTTCCTTAGAGGAAACGCAGTGAGAAGATTTCTTAAGAATGATAGCCGCCAATTAATGTATATTTGTTCGTGTGTCTTATTAGTGTATAAAAGTTGGTTAACCTCATGTGGTGTATTTGTGTTGTAGTGTGTCTAGTCATATTACATAGGGCAAACGAGAATGATTCAGAAGCAGTTAAAAAAAAATTTTAGAGGAGGTGAGAGAAGAGTGCTCGAGTAAAACATCTAAAAGAAAAAGTAAGGTTCCTGAATAAACTGTTGAAAGAAGAGTCTGAAGAGGGACTCAGAACTTTCTGCAGTCAGGGCAGTGCACTGGTAAGTTCCCAGGTAAGGTGGGAATCCGCGACAAAAGCGGGGATTTTGCTCTTCTCGGTAGAAAAAGAGGGAGCAGCAGGAAAGTTCCCAGGTAAGGTGGGAATCCAGCGACAAAAGCGGGAATTTTGCTCCTCTCGGTAGAAAAAGAGGGAAAGGAAGAGTTATCCATGGGTGCTTCTCACCCAACCAAAAATGAGCTGCAGTAAAAGTTTTAAAAGAATTTTTGCAAAATTAGCCATGGGCGCTTCTCACTCGCACCCAATTTTTTTGGCTCTGAATGAGCTGCAGTAAAAGTTTTAAAAAAATCTTAAAGGGGTGTACGCTGGAGAGGTTCCTGGAGGAATGTGATGCCATAGCCCCTTGGTTTAAAGGGAGTACCCTGAGAGGTTCTGGAGGAATCTGATGCCATAGCCCCTTCATGGGAAAAAAGTCTTACAATCCCTTTTGCAGCAGACCAAGGCAAGATCTTGATTTTGCAGCAGACCAAAATCGATCTGGAGGTTAGTGAGGAACTGCCTCGAGGAAGAAAGGTCGGAACAGGCAAACAATGAAAAAGAGGCAAAAACAAAGAACAACTTATATCCAACACTTGAGCTAGAAGATTCAGAGTCTACGGATTCTAAAGAAGAGCTGCAGGGCTCTCATAAAACAAATGAAAAGATCAAAAAAAAAAAAAAGGAAAAAAAGAGAGAGAGGGGGAATCCCGGAAAAAAAGCCGGGTGTGGTGGCTCAGGCCATCCCAGCACATGGGAGGCAGAGCAGGACTGCCACAAGTTCAAAGCTAGCCTGGTCTACATAGTGAGTTCCAGGGCAGCCAGGAAAAGCAGAGGCACTGAGACTGGTTTTAGGTTACTGATATATATATATATATTGTCAATGCATTAATGCAATCCTTTGCAGGTGAATGTTTAAGGAAGGTGTTTTTTTGGGGACTATTTTTTTTGATTTATGGCAGTTAAAACAATGGAGAGGATGCCATGAGGAAAAACTGTAAAAAATGCAAATTTTACTTGGAAAGAGCTTTACTGGAGAAGGAACCAGGTGTCCCCATTTCAAGGCTATATTGAACTTGAACTGCAGGCAAGTTTGATGACTGCTGATGGTGGTTGAGTTTGCATTGTTTTAGTTTCTCCTTGCCAATGTTGTTAAAAGACCTTGGATTATACTAAATTATACTAGGGCTGCAAATTTA
Organism: Orientallactaga sibirica; assembly: GCA_036365145.1. Taxonomy (NCBI): domain Eukaryota; kingdom Metazoa; phylum Chordata; class Mammalia; order Rodentia; family Dipodidae; genus Orientallactaga; species Orientallactaga sibirica. The sequence goes on along the minus strand of JAEOAD010001219.1, from coordinate 7,464,281 downwards.
TCCAGATTTTTGTCTAGTTTTCTATTACAGAATTGGTCACTTGAATTTGAAGATACCTTAAAGAACTGAGACTGGCTGTAGTTAATGTGAATTCTACCTGCATGGACCTCTCTTTTGCATCTGGATTGTCATCTTGGCTGATCTCCGCTATGAATCATCTGAAGGAATGGGCGGGTTTGGGTGCTCTTTAGCAGGCCTTCTGTTACTGGTCTCTCTGGTTTGCTTGTGGTGTCTGTGTAAAATCAGGGTCACGCAATGACGGGATGCAGCTATGATCATTCAAGCCTTTACTGCCATAGAGGCTGCACAGTTCCCCTAAGTCTGGCTGGCTACAACTAAAAGTTAATCTTCTTTCTGCTCAGGTTGCGAGGCTAAGCACTGCACTCTGGGTTAGCCCTAAAACTCCAGAGAAGAGCATGTTTGATTGCATGCGGGTTGATGCCCCAGATCCCACCTCTGAGAAAAAGGCATCAGGGTTGCAAAAATACGCATCATTAGAGATCAGACCTCTACTCTTACCTGTGGCTTGTTTTAAAACATAAAAGGGGGAACTGTAGAGAGCTGCGAGGTGCCACGCCTTAAAGATGGCGCTGGCTTCCGCCTTCTGCCTTCCCGATGGCGAGTGCTCTCCTGGATAAACAAGTCCTTATTTGGCTTGGGCCATGATCTAGGCTTGCTTCCGCATATGTGGACCTATCTGCATTCACCACGTGGCACACCAGGGTTGGCTGTTCAAAGGCTTCTTAAGCTTTGGGCGGGCTTGTCCCGCGGTCGGTCAGTCAGTCAGTCAGTCAGTCAGAAGATTGTTCAAGGTTCCTGAATAAACTGCTGTCAGAAGAGTCGGGCAGTGAGTGAGTGAGCTGAGTGAGTGAGGCAGTCAGTGAGTCAGTGATGGTGAGTGAGTGACTGAGTGAGTTGTTGGCCAAGTGAGTCTGTTACCTCAAAAGTCAGAAGGCCAAGGCTCTAGGGTTCCCTGAATAAACTGCTGAAAGAAGAGTCTGAGTGTTGTGTCTTCCTTGCTGGCTGATGGCAAGGTCACTGAGAAATCAACCTGTCAAGTGAGCAAAAAACCTTCTTCCTGTAGTCCAGCCAACTGAAAATTGTGTTAGCTGCACTCTCTGACCTTAAGTCTGATAGTGTTTGTTTGATGTAAACAGTGGACACTGGAAACCTCATGTTTGGACCATAAATGTTTAATTGACCTCCAGTTGGAATGTTCCATGTCTGCTCAGTATAAACCAACTGCTGCTTTATCTGGACTGAAGGCCTGCTGGTTTGGGAGGGTAAACATGCCTGTACTGAAAAAAGGAATCAGGGGAACCCATGAGACTTGTTTTCCTACTCCATTTGTCTGGCTAAATATCTTTTTCCAACCTTTCTGCCCTAAGAATGTTTACATTAATGTTCATATGCATAGAGTTAATTTCTGGAGGCAACAGATGGTTAGGATCCTGCTTTTTAATCCAGTCTGCCAGTCTATGACTTTTGGTTGCACATTGAGTGCATTGATATCAAGGGATATTAGTGAAAGATATGTATTTGATCTGTCCATTTTTCTTGTTTTGTACTTTTTCCTGGTTTTTGAATGAATATAAGTTCTAACAGTTGAGTATGATTTCTTTTTGCAAATTCCTGCTGTGTAAACTTTGCTTTTCTTCAAGACATGAATGATTCCTAGTAGTATTTTCTGTAGACCTGGTTTAGTTGAAAAAGATGATGACATTTAGCCTGTCTTTGTTCTGGGGATGGGATTATTATGGAGATCAATTTGGATAGAAATGGGGGGACAGGATAAAATAATATTGGTTAATTGTTTTTATCTTTCAGAACTTGTCAATAAAATAAATTTTAAAAGAAAAAAAGAATGACTGGGTTTGATGTTGAGTAATCTGCAGTAAATCAGCATAGATGGGTTTAAGCAGAAAATGTCAAATACATTTTTTCTGAAACTTCTTTCGATATATTTTCTTTGGTTTGCATATTTAGTCGTTTAAGAGATAACATGGTGAGAAGAGGATCTTTCTAGGTTTTGTCTGTTTGGTGTTCTAAATGCTTCTTGTATCTGCATTGGCATTTCTTTCCCAATTTTGGGGAAAATTTTCCCCAGTCTGTGCCTATGATTTTGTGTTAAAACCACTGGAGGGATTTTCCACTAACCTCAGCCTCTGGAAAGAAAAGAAACCCCTTCTGCTATACCAGCAATTCCATGTTTGATCTTTTGAAGAGTCAAACAAGGCCAGCTGTTCCAGCTCAGTACAAGTCTAGGCATCCTGTACTGTCTTTTGTCCCCAACTCTCAGTAGATCAGTGAACCACTGGTCTTCTAGTTTAGATATTCTGTCCTCTCCATCCAGCACATCTGATCAGAATACTTTCCACAGAGTTTTTATTTCAGGATCTGTGGGCACTCAGGGCTTAGGGATTTCAGCCATCCCAAATGGTCAGTAGTTCTATTTCCACAAAAACATGTCCATGCAATGACCTTTTTATTTCATTAAACTGTTTCTCTGTAATCTCCTTCAACAGTTTGTTTTCTTCTCTAATTCTTTTGTTTTCTTCTCAGATTGCTTTCATTTCTTCTTTCATTTCTTTGAGCATAGATATCATCATTCCCTTGAAATCTTTGTCAGGAATTTCATCTAAAACAGTCTCATTGGTGAACCATTCTGATGGATTTGTAATTTTTGATGGGATTACATTGTCTTGATTCTTTGTGTTTATTGTATTATAATGTAGTGACTTATGCATCCTGGATTGATTTGACCTGGTTTCCTATTTATCTTCAGTGGAAATGTTGTGATCTCCCAATATATAATTTCAGGATATGACTTTAACAGTCATGTGTAGGGACTTTACCTAATTAGATTGTATGTTTAGCTGTTGAGTTTGCATGTTACTCTGTATTGTAGTGGACTGAATGGAACAATTCAGAGTTGAGTTCTAAACTTCAACAGAGCAAAATACACATTCAATTAACATGAACACAGAGAATACAAGCAGGAGAATTGAACAAACAGTCCTATAGGGTTTTCTTGGGCATGTGAACTCCACGCCCTTAGTCCTGTCAGCTTGGGAATCAGACCCTGTCCTCAATAATAACTGAAGCAAAAGATAAAGGCCCTTTAAATCTATAAAGACTACAGATAGCAATATTCAACCCCTCATATTCAGCAAAAATCAAAAAAATAAAATCTCATCAAATATTATAAATACCCTTCCTTGACCTGGAAAGACTGGTTAGCACTGAAAATGCAGGCCTTAAAGATCTTTTAAAAAATGATTAAATCTATTCTCAAAGAAATCAAAGAAGAAATGAAAGGAAATCAAAGAATGAAAATAAATTTGGTGAAGTGGATCAGATCTGCCCCTAGTTGTTAAGGTCAGTTCATGACCAGTTCCTTGGGGAACTGAAAAATACCATGGGCAGAAAAATAAAGCCTAAAAAATAGTAAGTAGCTCCAAAATTTTTCAGTAGATTTCTCACCTCTGAATGGACCACTGATGAGGACAAATATCCCAACTTGTTGTTTGTTTGTTCCAAAATCATTTGCAGCAGAAGCTCAGCGGGGCTTAGCTGATCTGGGTGGCAGCTTTGAACCAAGGGTTGGAGCCTTGGCGGAGTATTTTCAACAAAATCTGCTGGGGAGCCCAATACAGATACAGGAATCTTATAGAATGCCAAACAGACAAAATCAGAATGAGCTGTCATATTATAATTAAACTACAAAATACATAAACCAAAGAAAATATATTGGGAGCCCAAGTTGGGGAGAAAGATCAACCGTTGTACAACTGGGTTTCTGGCTGTTAAGAAAACAGCATATTACACAACAAAAACTGCTAAAAGCCAGAAAGGGCTTGGAATGATGTATTCAAAATTCTGAATGATAACAACAGCTAACCAAGATTACTTATCCTGTTTCTTTTCCATTCAAACAGACATTAGAAATAAAATCATTTCAAAAATTGTAAACAGGATAAAACAAGGAATATTTGAACACTACACCAGCCCTCTTCAAATATGAAAGCAACTCATTCCAAGAACTGATCTATCCTATTTCATAGGAACATAGGATACAGTGTTCATTACAGTGTTCAAAAATTAAGGTATTTGTTTTCATACTGAAATAATGAGAAATGAAACAAAGTAATGGAAAAAATGGAAGAACTGTTAATAAGAAGAATGGCAGGGTTCTGGAGAAGATGGCATCCACCTAACCTCGCCTCACCTTACAGGGAAGTAAAAGCAAGATTTTTAAGCTTTTAAAAAGATTTCTTAAAGGGTTTGCTGGTCCTTGCATGCTGCCAGAAGGAGGGGGTGGATGAAAAATAAGGAAATCCACTGATTCCCATGCTCTAGGACAGGGGCCACCACTGGTTAGGTCCTCTTGGGTGGGGTGACCCAAACCAGTGGCCAGATGCCAGCCATTACCCGCAAGAGCCTGGCACTAACCGATTCCAGAGACCCTGATTGACTGGTGCCCCGCCATTACCGCTACCAGTCCGTGGCGGACGCTGCTGGTCTGACAGGCACCCGCCATTACCCACTGCCCGGTCACCTGACCTGAGGTGCAGACCCTGCCCCGATCCCAGTCCGAAGCCTAACCGCTGGGACATCCGCTTACCTCCCTGAGGATGCTGCGGCCCTCCCCTGGTGAAAAAATAATTACCACTGATTCCTGGCGTGACCTGACCAGGATAGGGGACACCATGGGTTAGGTCCTCCTGGGAAGCCTGACCCAAACCACTAGCCATTTCCAACCAGAGGGCATGGCGGACCCAATCCATCCAATTGATAGGTGGAAGCCCACCACTGGGACCTCCTAGTGGCCAGTGCAACCTGATCTGAGGCGTGGCAGATCCTCCCAGTCTGATCGACCAGTGGGACATCTGCATCACCTCCCTGAGTGCCAGTGTGACCCAATCCAGAGGCATGGCGGAACTGCCAGGACTCACCCAGTCAGACCCCTCCCTGACTGGCCCAGCGGCCCATCACTGGTCAGGTGCCCACTGGGACACCCGCCCCATCAATCAGGTGCCACCACTCCCCTCTCCCAGGGCAGATCAGGGAATCAGGGAGGTAAGCCAGTGTCCCTGCCCTACCCTGCCTGAGCCCAACTAGGGTGGCTATGGTCCCCATCCCTCCCACCTCCAAAAGAACACAGGCCAGCAGGCCAGTGTCCCCACCCCAACCTACCAGACAGAACTCCAGGGACCACTGCCCAGACAATCACCACTGCACCCCACCCCACCCCACCCCAGGGCAGCAGGCTTACATTCATTTCATACACAAGGTTACTGAACCATTGCAATGGGCAAACTACAGCAAAAAGGAATAGCATGAAAAACCAGACACAAGTATTTCCAGCTAGAGTATCCAGTCCTGCAAATGATGTTTCAAATCAAAGCATAGAAGAGACAATAGAATCAGAACCCCAAAATGAAGAGACAAGCTATGCAACCCTGGCCATGCAAATAGCACAACTCACAGAAACTCAACAAAGAGCCAAAAATTGTATGAATGTTATCCTTCCTAGATTGGACCTAATAGAAATGAACCAGGAAGGGCTCCAAAGACAGTTAAATGAACTGAAGGAGGATGAAAAAAAAAAAGAGGCCCTCAATAACCAGCTGGCTAAGTTCAATGAAGACATAAAGAAATGCAAGGATGAACTTCAAGAAGCATTAAGAATATTGGAAAATGACACAAAAATGGAACTAGACAGAGGGATGGAAACTATACATAAAAAAATCATAGAAAATATGAACTAAATTGAACAGGCCCAAAACTCTATAGAAGCTCTTAAGAACAGAGTAAATCAAGTGGAAGATAGAAACTCAGAACTGGAAGACAAAACAGAAGAAACAGTTCGTGAGTCCAAAAACTTTTAACAAGTTCAAAAACCTTTCTGTGAACAGAACATGAGGGAAATGTGGGACACTCTTAAGTGTCCAAACATCAGGATCATGGGTATTCCAGAGGGGGAAGAAACACAGACCAAAGGAATGGAAAGCCTATTCAACAAAATAATTAAAGAAAACTTTCCCACTCTCTCAAAAGAAAATCCCATCAAGTTACAAGAAGCTAACAGAACCCCAAACAGATTGGACCAAAGAAGAAATTCTCCAAGACACATTATCTTTAAGACTCTAAACATCAAACACAAAGAGAAAATCCTAAAAGCAGCCAGGGAAAATAAACACATTACATATAAAGGGAACCCCATTAGAATTACCTCAGACTTTTCAATGGAAACCCTAAAAGCCAGAAGGGCCTGGAATGCAACACTGCAAAATCTAAGAACCCATGGTTTCCAGCCCCAACTACTCTACCCAGCAAAAGTATCCTCATAATAGATGGTGAAAGAAAAACGTTCCATGATAAAAATCATCTTTACAAGTTATATGAACACCAAGCCAAACCTACAGAAAATACTTCAGGGAATTCTCCACACAGATGAAACAAATAACTAATCTTCAAGAACCCCAAGAATCAGTCCATATTAACCAAAAAAAAAACCACAAAGACCACAACCCACCACAACATGGCAGGCATTAAATCAAACCTCAAAATTATATCACTGAATATTAATGGCCTTAATTCACCCATCAAAAGACATAAGCTAACAGGGTGGATCAGAAAACTGGACCCCTCAATCTGATGTCTTCAAGAAAACCCATCTCACCACTAAAGACAGACCTCCTCAGGGTAAAAGGGTGGAAAATGATATTCCAAGCAAACACAAATAAGAAAAAAGCAGGCGTAGCTATACTTATATCAG